>VZSF01006722.1:320174-454128 GCA_013398295.1 Chionis minor | reverse complement strand
TTTTTTTTTTTTTTTTAGTTTCGGTCAGAATGTTTTAAATACTACTAGAGGTCTGAATCACTAGCATTTAAATTTAGGACAAATATTGATGTTTTCCAATAATGTATAACTGATGTCCTGCAAAAAAAAAAAAAAAATTGGTGTAGAAGTGGTTCCTTCTAGCTTGATGGGTGATGAGCCTTTAACCTAAAGGAAGTGTTCAGTGTTGACCCAGCTTTCTACAGAAGCCGTGGCAGACAGTTGCTCGCTCTCCTTAACTAGTTACAGCAGTCTGTGTCACTCAATGTTTCCCTCTTGAATTTCCTCTAAGACATGAAATTAAAGAATAATAATAGATTTTTATGAAAAAGTATTTCTATTCTGAAACTTGCATACTCTCTTCATCATGAAAAAAAACGCTGTTAGGTACTAAATTTTTTTTTCATCTTTTGGGCTTTGTTATACTGACCCTGACAATTCATGAGCCTTGAGTTTCCCCCTTTTCCTCACAGTAAATGTCTGTGCCTTTCCCTTTTCCACCCTGCCTTATAAAAGGGCATCATCGTACTGAACCAAACCAAGGAAGTCATGCATTGACCCCCACCTAGTAGTTTGTTTCTTCTGAAAGAGGCTTTCAAGAAGTCATCCATTTTTGCAAGTTGCTGGATTGTCAAAACATTCTTGTGCATATTTAGTTAATTTACGCTACAACTCAGTCTAGCTTTATAGTATCCCGTAGCAATTACAGGCTGTATGTAGTGAAGAAAAAGGCGTGGGTTCCATTGTCAAGGGTGATGAAAGTTGCCATAACAGCTATATTTGTGTTTGTTTAGGCAGGCAAAGTGAGAAAACATGTATCTGAACAGGAAAAAACAGAAGAAGGACTGGGTCCCAATATCAAAAATATTGTTACCATGCTGATGCTGATGCTGTTGATGATGTTTGCTGTTCACTGTACCTGGGTAACTAGCAATGCCTACTCCAGCCCCAGCGTTGTTCTTGCTTCCTATAACCACGATGGGTAAGTAAGGCCTAGAGGTCTGAAAATAATTAAAGAGAAAAAGCCTTTCTACTTTCTTTGCGTTAGCAGTTTGCTTTACCTTCTTTTAATCACTCCATGTTAGATTAAGACAGAATTATCACCTGAATAAAAAATTCTTAATACTCTAATTTTCAAAAAGATGCAACATTTTCTGAAATATTTAATGTAAATACATAAAAATAATCCTACCCAAAGCTGATAAAGGTGATGGTTAAAAAAAGGATGTTTTCGAGTCAACTGGGAAAACTTGTTTATGAATATATATTTGAGTGGAATTAAGTCGCATCTTCATTTAGTCACATCTTCAAAAGCAGTTCAGCTTTGGCGGCTCTTCAGCTGTCGGCGGGTTCAAACTTATGACTGTTGGTGACTGAATCCCTCAAAGGAAGCTGAACGCAGAAGAAACCCCTTATTTGTGAGGCCAGATTTATCACGGTGTAGTTAATTTTTCGCTTGTTTTTGTACCGACCTGTATAAAATTAACTCTTTTGTCCAGCACTCGGAATATCCTAGATGACTTCAGAGAAGCCTACTACTGGCTGAGACAAAACACAGACGAGCACGCCAGAGTGATGTCGTGGTGGGACTATGGGTATCAGATAGCAGGAATGGCTAACCGGACAACCTTGGTTGATAACAACACTTGGAACAACAGCCACATAGCCCTGGTAAGGGTGGCCATTTTCTGTGGAGTCGTAACACCAACAGTGTTTACACCAAAATGTATGAAATTGTAAATGTCCGTTGATATTAAGGGAAAAAAAATCTATCGTAGAGTGGGAAATGCAGAGGTGGAAAGAACGGTTTTTCTTGCATTTATTAGAACTCAAGTATAAAGAGTTTTGGGGCTGGAAGGGATCAATTTTGCTTTTGGAGTTTCCATTTTGTTTACTTGGGAGTTTCCAAAACTTCACTCCCACTTTAGTTTCCTCTTCCTCAGACAAAATCTAATGTAACCATTCCCCTTGTGATTAATGCTATGGCAGCTTACGCGGTATCACTGCTTTACTGGCACTACCCAGATAGGGATATTCAGTTCAGCAGGGTCTTTGCTGACTGGATTTTTGAATGGCACATGTAACAATAAATTTTCAAGCATCTTGGAAATTGGAGAAAGTTTCTGAATAGCCACAGAAGCATTGCAGATTTGGTGCAATTCTGTCTTCTCAAATTTGCAGTCAGACAAAACATCTGTACTTCCAATTTCTTTCACTTCTGAAGAGTAAATTTAGCCTTTGTCCATGTGCTTAAAAACAAGGTGTTAGCATTTGCCTGTGGCTTCAGGGGCAGTGAAGCCCCTTCACAGGAACCATCTTGGGCAACTTCAACTTTTTCCAGAAACAAACAGAAAAATGCTCTATATCGTAGCTGGGTCTTCGTAGGTGCTGTGTAATGACTCCTCATCACTCAGTGGCTGTTTCTTCCAGAAGACCTGTGTCGTGCTACAGGGGCAGAATGGGAAAGAGCTTGAGGAACACATTAGGGTAGTTCCTTGTTTTGTGTCAGAACGTAACAGCAGCTGGACCACATCTGCAGACAAGCAGTGTTCAAAATTGACAAATTAATCAAGCTGTGCTTTAAGCATCCAAAGTCCTGGAAAATGTGTACTGGGGAGAGGGGATCATACGTGCTTTTGACAGGAGCAGGGAACTCACATCAACCAAAAGCAAGCTTGGGAAATTGTACTGTTGGTGCGAATCTCAGCCAACAAGCCTTCCCCTGCGCTCCGAGGCACTTTTATTTTGGTTGTGCCCCTGACAGCGTGTTTCAGATGGATGTTCAACTCCGATAGCTCTATGTGCCTCCCTCTTCTGCCAGAGGTAGAAGTGCAGATTCCACACCTGAACCGGCAAATCCCTGCAGGACGAGGCGTTAGGTGAATAGAGAGACTGTGGAAGTCATCTGTACTGCATAAGCAGAGTAACCGTACACTATAATAGCTACAGCTATTAGCAATGATGGTTTTTAATAAAGAATTCTCTCCAGTATGAGTGCTGGCGCTGTCAGGTTCCATTTCGGAAGGAATACTCCTTAAAGGGGGAGGCAAAGCAATAAATGTGCCTTGTGGAAAATACCTGAACTTGTGCGCTAAATGAGGCATGCCCCAGGGCCGTGCGCCAGATGACTTCCTCCTGCACAGAAATGGAAATCTGCCAAATGACTTCACATTGATTAGGATAATGGCCAAGAAGCTGAGGTTCTCACTCTTTGTGACAGATTGCAGCCTAAGCTTAGCGTTTTCTAATTACGTTCTTAACTGGATGTTACCAATTTGGATGCAATATTATTTATTTTGTAGTTACTCCCTTTTACTACAGCGATATGTTATTATGCCTTAAGTACAAGAGCTTCGATAGCAAACAAAAATACTGAACTGAATGCTGGTTACTGACCTAAGTGAATTCTTTAGGTGTGGGAAGCGACCGGTATGGAAGAGGGTTCTGGAAACAATTTTAAAAAGTTTTTCAAAGCCAAAACTGTATTATGCTTTTAACTCAAGGATGTCTCTAGTCTGACATTTTCTCTGCATAAATTTACCTTGAATTCAATGCTGAGGGTGCCTGTATGCTGCTGAGCACAATGCAGCGTGGCTGCTTCATTAGTGGAGGACAGAGCTCAAGCAAAAAAAACCCAAAAAAATTACTAACATCTCAGATGATTTCTTCACTTTGGGTTGTGTCTAAAGCTTTGGTAGTAGTTTGTAATTATGTATTTTCTGCAACACTAAGCTTTTGGCAATACAGCCACGACTTGAAAAATCTGTAGATGCCACAAAAGGAAAAAACCCTTATTGCTACATTTTATACCAAACCCACTCATTTTAACAGGCAGCACTCCTCTTACAAAGGAGGAAAATATTCCAGTTTAGGTTGGGCTTTTGAGTTTCGAAAGATTCACAGTGGGGTTTTTTTAACTGGAATGAAGATGTGGGCTTCAGTTGGCAAGTTTGGATTGCTGGGCTTTGGTCTGTCAGGTATTATCTGTGGATCCGTTCCATAGGCAGCTACACAGGTACTTAAGATATTTTTGCTGTGATACAGGTGGGAAAGGCGATGTCATCAAATGAGTCGGCGGCATACGAGATCATGAGAAGTCTGGATGTGGATTACGTTTTGATTATTTTTGGCGGTGTGATTGGCTACTCTGGTGACGATATTAATAAGTTCTTGTGGATGGTGAGGATAGCAGAGGGGGAACATCCCAAAGATATTCGGGTAAGTGGAAACGTACGCAAGAAGAATGAAGCATTCTTGGCCAAACACTGTATTTCTGGATGTTCGTCTCTACTTTTTTTTTTTTTTTTAAAACTTTCATTTATGTTGTTGCTTTTGTGGTAGCGCTTATGACAGCGGAGGGAAATCTCCGCTACTTGTTGCAATTTTATTTGAAAAATGTGTTACGGGTTGTTTTCCTTAAACAGTAGGAGTGCAGAAGCCTGTAGCCCAGTTTCTTTCAATAATTATGGTGTTAAAAGGTCAGTAACCTCAAAAGCTCCTCCCTTTTTTTTGCATGATACTAGTAGTAGAGCATAACTTTTGTAATTCTTGTGTGTATGTCTCACTGTGCACCATCATACTTTAAAAAAGTAGGAGTGTTTAGACTGTTTAAATAGTTGGCATTACAGATTTCATCAAACTCTGTAATAGTAGGAGACAAGTTAAAGTGTTAATATTGACTTCTGTAGAGTTTAAATTATTCAAACATCTCGGAGATTGCAGAAGTCTGTAGTAATATTTGCTTAAGCCTAACAAAAACTTCTAGATATTGAGCACAGGCTTAAGGGAGTAGCCCACGTGCATAGTTTCATCTTGTACTGGAGATGGAAATGGCAGATGCTTTTTGTTTACGCACTGTGCATGTAGGAAGTTTATGGTAACACTGCAGACCTTGTACATCAACAATCCAGCACTTTTCACCTTTCTGAAGAGTAGTTTTGACAGATGCCCAACTGACTTTTACAGTTAGAGGTCAGTTTTCCAGTAACTGCTTACTGTCAAGTGACAAAATTTGTACCAGCACAAGAAGATGGATTCAGGAAGATTGGTCTATTGGGGTCTGGGTTACAAGCAGGTAGTTTGTAACTATTTTATCTTTAATAGGCATCGTCATTTTCTTTTTTAAGACTGGCTTATATCAGCTTTTAAACTGTAAAAGCCAATTTAGCTTCTTTGTGAAGGTTTTTGTGGAGAAGGGAATGAGAAATGTTCTTAAATAGGAGTTCAGTTTATATTGACTCTTCGTGTCTTCTTTTCTTTTTAAAGGAAAGTGATTACTTTACCCCTCAGGGAGAATTCCGGGTAGACAAGGCAGGTTCTCCAACTTTGCTGAACTGCCTCATGTATAAAATGTCCTATTACAGATTTGGAGAGATGCAGGTTAGTGCTACAACTTCTACTGAATCTGAATTGAAATGTGAGAAAGCAAATGTTATTTTGATATATTTTCTATCTTTTAGATTAAGTGTTGCTTGTAATAGCAGAATCGGAGGTAGGAATCAGCTTTACGAATTAAAACACATCTAGGCATGGTCTACTGTATATAACCTTTAGAAAAAAGCACTTCTGCTGCCAACCTACACTTGTACTTCGCTTTTTGCTGTCCTTCACCTTGCCCCAAACGAGCATCTTAATTCCACTACGCAGTGCGCTTGCTGAAGCATTAACTGTTACGTGATGGAGAGCTTTACGTTTGTGGTTTGTAATAGCAACAGAGAAGTGGAACTGTTAATTGACTATTTGATCTCTGTCAGAAACTACCCCATTTCTGTCCAAGTCACATCAGTGTATTAAACAACATGACACTTTCATAATAAGGGCATAATTCTCAGAGAGTTGTCACTCCCCTTTGGGATCACCAGAGTATGTATGGAGCTAAGTCTGCCTGGCTTACTTTTTTCTTTCCTCTTCTCCCTGCTCCCCACCAAGGGCCCTTCATTCTGACCTGCTAGTACAAGAATCCAGCTAAAAGTGAGGCCAGCGGATCTGATTTCTAACGTAGGGGAATCAAATTTAACTGATAAGCATAAAAATGAACTATTTCCAACTTGTACGGCGTACTGTGAAAGTGCAAATTATTGCCCTCTAGAAGAGAGAGCACAAGTGGAGTAGGATAAGGCGTAATGGTTTTCAACTGGAAGAGGGAAGATTAAGACTACACATCAGGAAGAAATTTTTTACGATGAGGATGGTGGAACACCGGAGCAGGTTGCCCAGAGAGGTGGTAGATGCCCCATCCCTGGAAGCATTCCAGGTCAGGTTGGATGGGGCTCTGAGCAACCTGATCTAGTTGAAGATGTCCCTGCTCATTGCAGGGGGGTTGGACTAGGTGACGTTTAAAAAGTCCCTTCCAACCGAAACTATTCTATGATTCCAAGTGAGCAGCTATGCCAAAAAGCCACTGCAGGCTGCTGCACCTCAGACTTTCACTTGAGTAGTTTAATTTCTGAATGCAGCTGTGATATTTCTGTTGAGACCTGAAGTGCCATCTCTTGCGACATCTGTAGGAATAAGAATAAATGTGTCTCTTTCTCAGTTGTGAAAAGAAACTGAGAGGTTTTTTCCTATGTAGTAACAACCAATGCAAGAGAAGTGGTGTCCTTTGACTACACCAGTTGAAAGCGTTGCCTTGTGGTATGAAGCACCACAGTTTGCAGGGAGGGGTGTTGTGGGTTTTTGTCTTGAACTAACATGCAACTTTTAATTTTTATAGCTGGATTTTCGGACACCCCCAGGATTCGATCGTACACGCAATGCTGAGATAGGCAACAAAGACATTAAATTTAAACATCTGGAGGAAGCCTTTACCTCAGAGCACTGGCTTGTTAGAATATACAAGGTGAAACAACTAGACAACAGAGAGACATTGGATCATAAACCTAGAGTAACCAACATTGTACCGAAACAGAAGTATTTGTCAAAGAAGGTGGGTTCCCAGTGAAGTAACTGAAAGGGGTCAGGAGATGGCAGTTTATTTTTAACAGTGAATCACATAGCTGGTGAATTATGTATTTCCACTAGCCAGAATGTTACAGATACTGTTCATGTTAGTGTCCAATATCAGACCTGCCTGCTGGTAATAATTGTTAATTTACTGTCTGCTTAACTTAAAAGCATGTGAAGACACAAGGCTAGATTTTTTTTAGGCAGAATGCTAACTGGAAATAGAGTGTGTCACTGACTGTTACAACTCTGAAGTCTTCATGTAACTGGAAGTATAATCTCTAAAGTACATCAATTCATGTTTCAGTATCTATGGCTCACTAAGTAAATAATGTGGAAGTTGCTTTCTGACTTTGTTTGAAAGTAGTGATGCCTAGAAGTTTAAAAATGGCAATTTTGTATGAAATAAATTAAATATGAAACTTTTGTTGACGGAACTGTAGTGTCTGGCTGCTTACTGTTTGAAGTCATCTTCATGGTTTTAAAACCGTTAGCCGTGGGGTGCCACTTCAGCCTGTTAAGAAAGATGTGGTGTTGTTACCAGGGGAGTTGGGGAGACTTTTAGCAGTCCTCTCCTTCACGACATCTGTTCCCTATATATTCAAATATATGTTGCAAAAGGAATTCCAGAATCCTGTCAGAAGCAAATGTGTAACAAACTAAATTAGTAGGGGCAGTAAACTTAGGCCGCGGCGTGGAAATACAAGTAAAGAATGTTAGGGGGTGAAGATGCTAATTTTCCTAAGTTCATAAAATAAGGCATTTGGGAGTTGCCACTGAAGCTAGGCTTATCTTGAAAGGAAATTGCAAGCTTTACTGTGCCTGTCATACAGTTCGGTGTGATTCTTGATCTTAATTGACAAGTAAGGCTGCATTTATTAACGATAGATGGGTTGGCCCCACTTAAGCTGCGGATGTGTTGGCTCCCTGTGTAAAGACAGGAGAGAAGTTGATGCAAATTCTGATCCATCACCAACTCCTGCAGCACAAACAGGCTCTACTTCCCATTAAGGAATCGGAGAACCAGCAAAGAGCATGGGGTGAATGTCTAAACTAGGATTTCTTAACTGCATTCCGAGGGCCCCTTAGTAGCCACAGGTTTTCAGCAGTTGCTTCCTTACTGGAAATCCAGTCCACCCCCTGTCACTCTTCCATGTTAGGAAGGACATTGCTCAAGCACAGAGGCATAACATGCCTGAGTATTACATGCTAGTTTGTCTCCAGCGCTCTTTATAATATTACTGTTATTGTTGTTGCAATTACTAAAAAGAGAAAAGTTGAATTTAATTGACTTAATAGAGCCTGCTGGTCAGCACAGCAAAGTGCAGCAAGCGTGGGAGCTGCCTACTGTCTGATTTGTTGTGGCAGGCGTGTTGAATGTACAACTCGACCTGCCAGGAGTCTCTATACAACTCCATTTATACAACTTTGAAGTTAGTATTACCTAAGACTAACATTAATGCTTCCCCTCATTACTACCTAAAAAAAAAAATAGTATCTACAATATGCTGACGAAGACACCTGAGCAGAAAGCGCTAACTAGCCTACAGACCAACAGCAGAAGACTAAAGACTAAAATGTTGTTATTCAGTTTTTCTTACTTTTGAAAAATGCCGCTTTGAGCAAATATTACGATCTATCTATTATCTTGCTAACTTCTAAGAGAATCAAGTAGTGCAAAAGATGTAAGAAGGTATTTCCAAACAAAACTAGCGTTCTACATAATTTCTGCTCTTCGGGCATATTAGAGCTTTATCATGTTGGTTAATTATTAATTCTGCCTCAGCACAAGCTTCGAAAAACAATCCTGCAGAGCTGGTAGATGGAGCTTGCAAAAGTACATCTTGTGCAAAAGCAAGTGTTGGGCACGAATTAATAACCCCAACTTTAAAAATAATAACTGGCTAGTACCTAGTTGAGGGTTTACCATTTAAGCTCTTTAAAAATCAGTCTAAAGATCAGGCAGTGAAATGCACATCATTAAACCGCGGTCAAGACTAAATCTTTAACTAATACATTGTATTCTGTTTTTCTTTTTAGACCTCCAAAAGGAAGCGTGGCTACATTAAGAATAAACTAATTTTAAAGAAAGGCAAGAGACCCAACAGGAAGACAGTTTAAATACACTGTTCTGATTGCTAATACGAAGCAGTTGTCCTTGAGATAACCAGTCTTTGCCTTTAGCTCAAGTCATGTTTCACAGCAACATGAGGGTACAGAACCATCATTGGTCCAGATTATTGTACAAAATTTTCAGGCAATGTCTGATTAAAAATATTGGCTTATTGAGAACAGCTGTTTTAGATTTGTAATGTGAAGCAAGACAGAGCTGCTATCCATGTCTAGCAGCATTTTTTTTATTGGTACATATTATCCTTCAAATCTGTTGAGAATTTGGACTGACTGCACCAAAGAACCCTGTAATTTGGTCCTTGGCACATGCATACTTGTCAATCTTTTTTGGAAAACACAGTTCGGCTGAATAGCAGCAGTATGTAAACTGGAATGGTGGAATCTAAAAATGACTCCTTTTCAACAATTAAGAGGAAGCAGAGCTCTCTGAAATTAAACTTTCCAACTAAGTTACTCCCATGATTATCTCTCACTGGTTTCTTTCGATGTCCTCTTACTCTTGCTGCAGGCTGGTTTTGATCTGGCGTGTTAAGCAGCGAGGCTGCAGTTTCCACAGGAGAGGGCAGGACAGATTAATTGGATGCTAGTTTAGATTGGATGGGCTGCTTTCGTTTAACGGGGGATTGCAGTATTGCTGCCTTCCCCTGCCATTTCGTAAGGCAGACAAGGCAAACCTTGCACACCCTAGATAATAAGGGCTAAATTTATATCCTCCCAAAAAACCTGAAAACAGTAACAAATGCTCCAGTAACGTACAACTGAGCACCGTGGAGTGGCTGGTGCTTCAGAACAGAAATTAAACTTATTTTAGGTGAATGTTTACATTGGTAATACAAGTATAGCCTGTTTAATGGGGAAAGAAGGAAAATTAAAAAAAAAAAAAAGGTTGACAGGTATACAACCCCCCTTTTCTGTGGCTATCGGAGGCAGAGGATTTGCAAACCTCTCCCCCCCCTCACTGCCTTTCTTGTGAGGGTAAAAGTTTTTCTGGAAATCTGTCTCTCTGCATTTTTATTTAGAGTGCTTAAATCAATTGAAGAAATTCCTGCTATAGTGCTCTTTGCTTTGTCTGTCTTTTATACTGTTTTTTTTAAAGAAAAAAAAAAAGGCGATGAAAACTGTCAGATTAAATGCACTAAAAATATAAATGGAGACTGAACATGTTCACTTTCCAGCTATAGGAAGACTTTATACAGACTTGAAAATTTTCTTTAATTAAAGCGAAAGGGTTTTGCAGTTTGTTTTCCTGCCACAGGTTGTAACTTTTTATAGAAACAAAACTTGCATCAATAAGCTGATGTAAAATGCAGAATAGTATGTACCTTTCATGAAGAAAATGTAAATTTACAGTGTTCTGTGAGAATGTTACTGCTGACTTCTTTCCCAAGGTGTAGAATATTTTTTTTTTTGATTTATGAACTCATTTTTGACTCTGATGGTTTATACAGACCAATACTACAGCTGCAACATTTTCACAAAGGTAATTAAATCTGGATTTCTGGCCCCCTGTCGTTTGGAGATTTCATTTTATTTTGTTGCTTTAAAGCTCAATGCAGACCAGTTGTTGACTGTAGGGGAAAAATAAAGTTAATTCAAGTTTTGTGTTAAGGGTGTTGTGTCAGTTTTGTTGTGATTAACTCGAGAACATGTCGCTTATACTCCCAGTGATAAATGAATTCATTCAAACTCCATAATGTAAGTCTGCTGACCTCATGAAGTTGCTGTAATGAAGCCACAGCCTTCCGGCTTAATAAATTTAAGGCCGGTGTAGGGCTTCGGCTGCGATGGCATTCAAGGTGGCTGTAGCATTTTCAGAGAGCAGCAGCCCACGGTGCAGTCAGTCCTTCCAGCAGCTGGAGCAGCTGCTCAAGCTGCTGCAGCTGCTCCCAGACAAGCAGAAGGGGTGATTACGTGATGCGCGATTTGTAATATCGTTCTTGCTTCTTCCAAGCAAATCTGCATCCTGCCCCCTCACTGCGGCTAAGAAATAAGCCATCTAACAGTTGGAAGAACATCTGGAAGGCAGAAGAACAGAAGCTGCTGGTCAGCCTGTGGTTTGGCCGTAACTCAGCCTTGTTTTTAAAACAAGGCAATAAAAGGTCGCCCTCCCCTCTTTCGGGATCTTCACAGTTCTGTCAGATTGTTTTCCGTCTTAGCTGATGGTGTTCTCTTTAACAGAGCAGAAATAAGTGAGTCCTGTCAACTTTTTTGGCATTTTTAAAGCTATGTGAAAGAAAAATAAGCCAACTACAGGAATCTTAGCCAGCTGGGACCTAAAGTTGCCTACCACTTACCTGAGCTTTCTTAAATCTAACTTGACTTCAAGGCTTCTGCCAACGTTCTCCATGTAAATGAAGTGAAAAGTTGGAGTCATTAAGGCAGCTGCTTAGAAATAAAAGTTACTAAGAAGAACTGGCAGGTGGCGCATCACCTTCCTTGGTTCCTCATGAACCTGCACCCGAGAGTTACGCAGCTGAAGTAACTTCTACCTCCTCTCTGGTAACAGAAGCACATGCCTATCAGCGAAGAATACGAGCATCTTGCATCATTATCAGACATACCTCCACTACTGCTTTATTTCCTTAGCCACAGCCATTTTTTGTTGTTCTACCAGGTCACCTTTTGAAGATTTTGAAGCGTAACTGCCACAAAACAGTAAAATCTGAAGTTTAAAAAAAAAAAAAAAAAGCTTATGCTAGGCTTTGGTCTTCAGCTGCTAAGGAACTGAGACTGCAAGTGTCTAGAAGGCAGGACTGCTGAAGTTCTGTATCGCTTAATCACTACTGTTGAAAGCGGAGAGAGCAGACAGTACTGTCGGTAATCCCAGAAGAAATATTTTGACTTGTGGAAGTAATGTCATAACGGGGCGGGGGGGGGGAAACAGTCATTAGTTAAATATCTTGACAGATTCAGCCTTGAAAAAAAACCACTTAAGTGCTTTGACTCAGCCCTCTGTACGTATCAATCCCACTAGGAGTTAAAACTGAAAATAAATCCTATTTGGCTACGAGTAAAACTCAGTGGAGGTCTTTAAACCAAACATATAAACCACTCCAAGAGACGGCCTTCAAGCAATGCAGTGAAAGGCACGGAACAGGACAGGGTCGTGTTTCCTGTCCTATTTTACAGCCAGTGTTGTCTTCTGGTTTGCATAAAAGCAGAGTGTTCTGGCACTGCAAGTTTCCCAACGCTGTGGGTGACTATTTAAAATAAACCAGAACACTTGAAAATAAATAAATCTAACACTTGGAAAAATGTAGACCGGGATCCACGAAGGCTCTAAGCACGTTTTTCCTCCCCGTGCAAGTGTCTAACGCTGCAATAATTTAGAGTTGTATTTTTAAGAGGCATCTAATCAAGGATCTCGATTAACAACAAAGAGGAAATGAAATAACGATTTTCAGAAAGAAGGGAACACCTTAGTCTATTTCCTTTTCACCTGGCAAAATAAGGCATCTGTTCCCCAGCCTTTCCTAAAGCCGTGGTGCTGCCCAGCCCTGTTCTCCCTGTGTGGGGCTGTCGGATTTAAACAAAAACTTACCTGTAGGGTTTGTGGCAGCAGGAACTGGGGTGGGGGGGAACCCCACAACAAACCAGGACTTGGCTGACACGTCACCTTCTCTCAGAACCACTCAAAGAGCTCACAGGTGCCCCGAGTGTCATGCACCGCTCCTGGACGTCCGAGAAACTGACACCAGTTAACGCTTCAGTGGAAAGAGAAAGGGCATCCCACTACTAAATGAAACGAATCTTTTATTCATGAGCATTGTCGTTTTAAATTCACAAATTATGAAAGGAAGGCAAATCAGAAGAGACTGCCAGAGCATCTTTCAAATGATAAAGGTATAAATTTTCTTTCTGCACATTTCTAATTTAAGAAAGAAGAAGGTTGCATAGGCTTTCTACAGGTGTGCACAAACAAAAAAAAAAATAAATTGAAGTACAGGGAGGTTTTTACATCACAATTCAGAGTGTACATTGGCTACTTGAAAAGGAAGAGAGTCACTTGCAAGTCAAAGACAGCTATTGGAACAACCTACAGAATAAGGCTTATGAATATTTACTTTTCAGTCCTGTAAAATATACTGAACACGTAACTATCAGAAAAATAAAATGACACGTGTGAATCTTGTTCTGGAATCTCTCGCTGACGGGATCTTTTCAGAAAGGTCTATTTTTATCTTTGCCTCTCCCAAGTTCCGTTGGGAAAGAAAGACTGGTAACGGCATCAGGGGGATTCTTCACGGCATCGGAACGGAACGTTTATCAGAGCACAAGTGGAATGTTCTCGGCATGCAGAAACAACCAACCATGCAGACAGAAAAAATCTTCAATAAATTACAAGCATAAAATTATTCAAATTTCTCCTTAAAAGAACGGCTACGGCACCGTTGTTGCCTCGACAGCAAAGCTGAAAGAGGTCTGCTCTTTCAGGAGCGCAGGCCGGCGTGCCCGGCAGGGAGAGGTTTTCAATGGCTATTTTTAGTGAGTATGTGGCTTGTTCTTTGGTGTGTGAAAGTCAAAGCTCTGGGAGGATGTTCCACGTGTTTAATTCTGCGTTTTCAATTGTTCTTTGCGATGCTATTACAAACCGTACAAATACTTCTCGTTACTTATCAGACTAACCTCTAGAACAAGACTGCATCCATTACAAAGTTAATTCTTGCAGGTGATAAAGTTACACGTTTTCCTGATGATGCTTGGTAGTACTTCAGTGATTACCGTGACAGCATCATTTCAGTTTTTATTACAGAAAAAAAATCAACTATTCCTAAAAATAAGATTTTCTTTCCTTTAAAAAAAAAAAAAGTGTCAGTTACAAAACCAAGTGTCATAAGGTCCACGGCTTCTTTTTTAAAAATAGGATTTAAATCACTTATAACATGAATCTTTCCAATGTGCAAAACAAGGACATACAAGCAGACAAAATAGCATTTAGGAGGAAGAAGGAGCCACACCTTCCTTAAATAGGGATCTGAAGTTCAAATGTAAAGATCTATTAAATACCATGTCAAAATGAACAAGGAATGGCGTGTTTCCTTGTGCACACACCTCCGTTTAGCCTTCCGAGTTGCTCAAGCGATTTTAACATCTACCAAAAAATAATTATAAAATGCAGGACGCACAAGAACAGAGATAAGCAGTGCTTTGACCTAAATATATTTGTGTACTATCTATAAAGCGTAAGTTACTGTATTAAGAAAGCAGACAAAAGGCACGAAATTAATCAGTACTACAGAAAGGTAGGCATCCATGCTACTGTATGGTAGAAATATAGTGGTTTCTTTATGGGGCACTGGAGAAAGAAGCACTGAGCAGAAGTCAGCACATTTTACATTTGCTTTTTTGTTGCCCCTTCTCTCAAAAACATTTTCGCTTTCAACAAATACGAACTAAAAAGCAACAAAGCCTTAACGCACTTTTAAAATCCACTTTCTTAGTGTCACAGTGGTTACCTCACAAAGCAAGATCAAGCTACAGGGTTGTTTACTTACTTTTTTTTGTACTTTACAAAACAAATTATATCCCGTTTCATTAATAAAGTTATTGTCTTGGAGTAATAATTTACTAAAATCGTTACTTTTACATCAGAAAATCATTCATCTGAGAAGGCTAGTTATGCCATCTCTATTCATCCAAGTTTTTATCCAGAAGTAATCAACTGGGTCAAAAGCAAAAGAAATCAAGATACGGGGTTGCTTGGAGCCTTTGTATGGAATTGAGGGCTCTGACCAGCCGAGCACCGTTTGATTTCCCAGCGCAGTGTAGGGAACCAGCCTCTCTCTCGCACGGGGCCAGAAAGCTGAGGCAAGAGCGAGCTAGAATCCCACAGCTCCATCTGCCAGAAGGGATTTAGCGGAACATGGAACCCAAAAGCAGAATGTTACGCAGCAAGATCAAAATTACCAGAGCAGCCGGCTCACTGGTGACCACAGGTCTATTAAACAGCTGGACGTACGAACAAACAAACAAACAAAAAAATAAAAGCGAGGACGCCAACGGGTTAGTGCGAACAACGTTCTCGAGAAGGTATTGCTACTTCTTACAAGACGGCAGAAAATTCAGCCTCATGAGAGGAAACATGCTCTTACATCAGCATCCTGAAGAGCGAGCGAGCGTGCTGTCAGTGTATCATTCTTACGTCAAAGTGAGTTACTCAATGACTGTTTAGACAGAACGACTGCCATTAAGTGACACGTCACGTTTTAAGTGCAAAACATTTTTGGCAAAAGTGAAAAATAGAAAAACCTTAACCAGTACTAATAAAAAAGTATTTTCTTAAATCCTAGCATAGGGCCTGATCCTGCAAGCTCGCACCTCGGGGAACCCCAGCGGAGTCCAGCCGGAGTCCTGTGCCCTAACACTTAGAGGAAAAGGTCTTTAAATCACTGTTAGTGTTTATACTCGTTTACATGTAGTGTAAATAATACACACACAAACACATACACACTGCGTGTATATATGTGTGTGCATATATATATATATATATATATATATGGACGTGTGCGCGTGCGTTTGTGTATCCGTACACACAAAATGGCTCCTGAATAAACTTGAACTTGTGGTTATTTTGAGAGATGCATCATTCACAGTATATAGCTTCTTCGTTTTATCTTCTGGTAACGGGACCTACTCAGGGACATCCTGAAGTTATATACTGTATCATTTTAATGCCTTTAAGGTAACGTTAGGAGGCAACTGCTCCATCCCATCAATGGGTCTTCCAGAGAGGATTCAAGTAGAGCCAACCATCACCCTGCAAGAAAATTAGGAAAAGGTTACAAACAAGATTTATACATACTGGATCTGTGTACATCCACGTACACAGCTAAAATAACACCAATCAACATGAGAAGCCATCCCTGTTATCTGAAAATTCTGTGCTTAATGAATTTACAGGTAAACTGGATGGAAGGGAAAAAATTACAAGGGGGAAGAGAAGCAAAGGGAAGATGCAACAGATGAACTGCTGGCTTAAATAGCGGCAGTACGGGCTAACTTAACAATACAGTCGCATAATTCCCTCTGTCTGATTTCCTTTGCCTCCTTCCTCTAAGAAAGGGCAAAGACAAACTTAGTAAAATCTGTTTCATTTCAAGCAGATGAAACCCAAGACTGCATTTAAAATGTCCACGCTTACTTATATTGGGCAAATACCCCTAGATCATGTTCCCAGAATCACAGGGGCTGGAAGGGACCTTCAGAGATCACCTACTCCAACCCCCCTGCCAGAGCAGCTCCACCTACAGCAGGTTGGACAAGGCGCATCCAGGCGGGTTTTGAACATCTCCGGAGAAGGAGATCCCACCACCTCTCTGGGCAGCCTGTTCCAGTGCTCTGCCACCCTCAAAGTGACATTCACTTGAGATCAAGTTTAGTGGGGGATGTGAGCGCGCAGCGTTTGTAAATTAAGGTGTGGATTTCAAGGTGAAAAGTGTAGCTTTAGGTGCCTAATATTAGGTACCAAAAACTCTGGTTAAAATAAACCTAACTGAAGAGAACAGCTTTACAAAATGGACATGGAGCGATCGATCCCTTGCTCTTCTTTAAGAGCCAAACTCTGGCACAAAATAAAATTTAAAAAAAAAAAAAAAATCATTGTTACATAACAACAGTAGCCCATGGTGAAAACCACAGTGAGGCACCAAACACCACCCCACCCCGACGCCTGCCCCCATTTGCAGAAGGATGCTATTGGCTCTCGAACGAGCGTACCTCTTTGGCAAAATATTTTGGTTTCCACGGCGTCGTCAGAGCCACGCGTTGCCTCTCCTCTGCTCGCTGCCTCTCTTCGAGGCGGTGCTTGTGTTCCGTGGCCGCATCAATATTGCCTTCCTTCAGAGAATTGGTGACATGCTGCCACAGGTGCCTGCGGGGCGGAGAAGGAGCACAAGGGACAGAGTGAGAACGTTCCTGCCGCAGCCGACCGCCCGGCCAGACAACCGGAACGGCGAGAGGCAGAGTGGTGCCACGTTCTCCATGTCATTCTTGCAAGCCACGGAGCTTGTGAACCACCCCCTCTTCCTAGGATAGGATTCAGATTTGCTCAGCTCCCAGGGTTTTGCCATGCGAGTGAACTTTCTTAATAGGTTTTTGTTCCTGTTCCCAACTCTTCAACCACCTGAGCCTTTTTCTCAAAGAAGAGGGATTTATTTTCATCATTTCCTGTGCACATTCTTTACTGATGATCCACCCCAAAAGGACACGTGCTTATTCTGTGTTTATTTACAGTTAATTTTCAAATTGTAAGATAATGTTAGCCAAAAGCCAAGAGTACATTAAATTGGGACACTGACTGTTCCCACCAGGTTACTAACAGAGGAATTGGTGCACTGATTCTAGGGAGCCCTACAAGGACAGGCTGAGGGAGTTGGGTCTTTTCAGCCTGGAGAAGGCTGAGGGGGGATCTCTCAATGCTTATAAATTCCTAAGGGGAGGGGGTCAGGAGGAGGGGGCCAGTCTTTTTCCGTGGTGCCCAGTGGTAGGACAGGAGGTAATGGGCACAAATTTGAATACAAGAAGTTCTACCTGGACATGAGGAGGAACTTCTTTCCTTTGAGGGTGGCAGAGCACTGGGACAGGCTGCCCAGAGAGGTGGTGGAGTCTCCCACTCTGGAGACATTCCCAACCCGCCTGGACGCCATCCTGTGCAACCTGCTGTAGGTGGCACTGCTCTGGCAGGGGGGTTGGACCAGATGATCTCCTGAGGTCCCTTCCACCCCCTAACATTGTGTGATTCTGTCTGTGCTCTACACTCCCAGTTAACAATAATTATCACTATATAACCAACTCGTTTTTCGCACGACTGACGGCATTCAGATGCGCTGCCTTCTCACACTGTATTAGTTTAGCAGAAACTTTGCCCAGAAAAATACTGAGAAGAAACTGACTGCAGCTTTCACATGTTTCCAGAGGTGTTTAAATTAGTTTGTGTTTACAATCTGATAAACTGTATATCCTACAGAAACACTGGATTGTTATAATTTGCTTACTAGTATCCAAAAAAATACAATAATCACACTGCAGAGCTGGTTTCCTTATTTACTTCAAGGTTTCTGTTCCTAAACTAAAGGGGAAAAATGAGTTTGTGATAAGCAAGCACGTCTAGAAAGTAGGAAAATGGTATCTGACCCTGCACGATGACTCAAGACACTTTTGTACAACAGAGAACATATTTACAGATAATAAAATGAAGCTTAACTCGTGTTTTTAAATCCTCCAGTAAAATGTTCCTAAATTCAATGAAATTATGGATTTTTCTGAAGATGATTGTCAACACTTATTGACAGTGAAAAATGGAACAAGTTTTTTTATAATGTACCTAGTCAGTTAGGTACTACGTGGCTGTGGAGAGCCTTAAAACCACGTGTGTGTGTATATTTATGTCTTAGCTTGTATAAAAATATGTAAAATATGATGCGTATATGTACTGTAAAAATACACAAAACATGGAAGTCCAGTGTACATCATAAGATGTGACATTACTAGCAACAAACTGACTAATTTGACTACCATGTTACAAGCACCCAACAAAGCAGGTGAAAACGCTGCATTACCATTTTCCCAACGCTCATTAAGACACATACAAGCATCTTCCCCCTTTACAAAAGTGATGTATACGTCACTAAAATGTAATTTATGTTCCAAAGAACCAATACACAGCTTCAGCTACTTATGCCTAGATTAATGTGCTGCAGGAAGCGTGGCGTTTTTGAACCACACCATTTATAACTGCACTTTGCTTCCCTGTTCTGCTCCCATCTCAGGTTCAGAAGCAGAACGCTGTAAATTCCTCTGCCTTTACCTTGATTCCAGCGGGCCTTGCTTTGCTATCGGCCTGATCTTTTTCCTGATAACGGGCAGTTTGTTGGTGTCGATCACTTTGGTTTCTCCATTGCTGTAAGTAAATTCCAGTGTACCGTTCCATTCTCCCTGCGCCTTGCATACAATGGTGTTAGTGGGATTGTGTTTCACTTCGGCTGTTACCCTAATTCAATAGGGAAGAAAAAAAAAGATCACAGAAATAATGGAGACCTGCATTTATTAGCGGCATATGAAAGCACTACCACAGCTAAGGCTACAAGCAGCTTTCTACATCTACAGAGTAATTTTTCCAACAAAGTAGTGACGCCGTCTCCAAAGACTCAACCCAAAAGAGATCTGCCAACACAGCAATGGCCTTTGGATGACGTTCTCCCAAAATGCAGCAGTAACCCAACTTAGCACTCTGACACCCAGCTCTAACCCAGAAGCTCACCAGCCTGAAGAACAACTCCTGACGTTCAGGTGATATTTTCAGTACACGTGTTATTTTCACACCTGAAGATAATGCCGTCAGATACCAATATCAAAGACTCCAGGTACCTTTATCTTCTTCTTTAGCTCTGCAAGTTTACTTTTCAGCTGCTGAGAGGCAACGATTAAAGCTACCTGAGTAGTCCAGAAACTGGTGTGAGTGTGAACAAAATAGGTAGGACCGGAAAACCAAAATGCAGGGAGTAGTTCTGTGCGTGTGTCTCTCCCTAAGAACATGCACACACGTGCTTTAGCAAGCCACGTCAAGTAATTTGAAAACTCAATTAAGTTTTTAAATTATTAGACCAATACAGCACAACCTCCCCCAGTTTTCACTCACCCTGACCGCACCAATTATTAATTTACACCTTTTAGAAATACCCCTGTCAAAAGAGCCCCCGTTGATATTTGCCTGAACCCGATACTGAAATGGTTGACACACATATGGAAGAACAATTAGACCAACTGAAACAAAACAGAGGTAGCCATGCAAAAGCACACCATCCCAGCGGGCAACAGCCTCATGACGGACACTGCTACAGCTCCCGGCGGAACAAAAAAGGAGTCTGTGTACATCAAAGATTGGGTCGTCAATTTGAGCGTGGAAGTAAGACCAGAAGCTATCTTGCACAGTGCCTCTTCACAGCCTTAATAAAGGAGCATCAAACACACGTAAATAATATTTTAATCATCTGGAATTTCAGTGCGGAAATGGGAGACCCCAGTAGGGAGCTACCACTCTGGGCTGCGACCCTTTTGCTTCTCCTCTTACAGGAGCCCCACCTGGAACATCAGTTCATCGCACAGACTCGCACAGAAGCGGCAGCAGCTGGTGTAGCAGAAATATTGCTTTTTCTGCACACATTTTTCTGATCCTGCACTTACAGCAATTTTTACAAGCAACAAATCCTGGAAGAATACATTCACTTTAGTTTAATGAGAGAAATATATCCAAGTCAGTTAAACGACATAAAATGTATAAGTACAATAAACTGTGCTCTAAAGCTGTAAGTCATCTCAGACACTAATAGGAAAAGAAATTCAGATATCTGTCTACGAAATACTCCAACAGAAGAACTGAGCAGACACCCAAGAGTCTTTCTACTGAAACCCACTAGCAGGTAAACAAGAATAAGACAGTAATTCCCGTACCTGTGGACCTTCCCTCCATAGAATGGCTTGGTGTGGAATGTGACTGTGGCAGAATACCCCGTTCTGGCACAATTGATGTTGACTTTCCCTCCAAGCTCCACCCACGGGATGGTAAGTATCGAGCGAGCATAGGCACTAGGCAGGGTGAAAACGTACTCTTCCTCATGTTCCATCAGGTAAAGAACACCTACGCAGGAAGAAAGTTGAAAGTGAAATGATAGAAGTTCACCGATAAGACCTGACAGTCAACGACCAATTACTGTCATCAAAATGTACGTCCACAACATGCAACTCGCCTTGAAGGAGGGTACTATCTGCTAAGGAATCAATTCTGCCCTCTGCCTGCCAAATTTCTTCAAACAAACAGTTTCAAAAGCACACGATTTGAATGTGTACCTTGGGGTCCTTCATGGTACCAAACCGCTTACCAGAAAACTTGACTGGATTACTTATTTTGTGTTATTGACAAGCAGTAAGCCATTAAACCTGGAAGAAAAACAACATTTGCTTGCAAGAAGCCATACTGAATATTCAGATGTTCACTCAGTGTCGTATCGTAATCCCTCTCCAGAAAAAATATGGGCATGGCCAAAGGGCTCTTCAGTTCTCCATTCAATCAGACCCAACCAGGTCCTCTCCACCAATTTCTTACTGACACGTTTCTTGGTGGGAGTGAAAGGTGCTCTCTACATCTGCCTGGGTGCAACTAGGAAACATGCTTAAGGAAGCCATCTAGAAATTTCCTGTAAGTTTGCTCCTTCATTTCCAAACGCCTGGTTTCCCACACCGGATTTGCAAAAGTCTTGCATAACTAACGAGGGGCCACCAGGCCCACTGGTCTATTACCACGGAGACCAATGTCTCCACCATGCAGAGAAAATTCCTGGCAATTCTGTTCTGTAAAGGTTCCTCCACCCTCAGCATTATGGAGCTGTAACTAAAGAGAACAACGTGCAGCAGCAATAATTTTTTAAGATTATTTAGAACTACAAAGGAAGCTGCATATCTGAACAGATCTTAGCTTCCCCTGGGGTTAAGGATACAGCTCTATCTCCACCATAGCTATAGTTTGGTCTTCAGGATGACAAAGAACAGGACATAAGACCAGGTGAAGAGGACCTTAAACCTTGCACACAGAACTATATCGTGCCAAATATCTGTAGTATATCTTTGATTAGAGTTTTCCACTCTTTTGTGTCCCATTTAATAGCTGCCTAAAGGCAAAAATTACAGCTCTGAAAATAATTTTTCACAGCAGAGATTGAAAATAACCCATCACAGGAGGCACTTAGAACCCAGAAATATTTGAAAAAAAATCAGGAAAGTTATCTTCACATAGTAATAGCATTTGTTTAGAAACAAGATGAGCTTGAGTCAATTTCCCTGAGGCAGACAGGGGAAGAACACATTGGCAGTGGTATTGATTATTTTGTCTATTTGTTTAAGTGAATAATGACACTTATTTTGGAAAGTGATCTGACATGTAATGATGAAAAAGCACTGAATAGGAACAAGGCACTACTACTGCCAACATAAAAATATGCCCTTAACACTGTATGAAAACAGAAACCTAAAAAACGTTCAAAATTTAGAAGCAGAGAGCTCTAGCAGAATCATCATCTTAAATATTGGCTTCAATTAATAGAACTAAATGCAGGCACGGGAAGCTCTGCAACTTGTCACTTCTGACTCTTGAAACTGTTCCACAGGAAAACAGCTTTTGCAAACTGGAGTAGTTCTATGCAGTCGTTCTCAGGACTTCTGCAACCTCAGCCTGCCAGCAACGACACAAGCAGCGCTTCTACTCCAGCAAGTTTGGCATAAATGAGCCTCAGAGTGCCTAAGTACAAACACAGAAAAGCAATGTCTAAAAAGGACCTTTAATCATTTTGCCTCAGCAAGTCACAAGTTCCTCGTGTCACATGCTGAACCCTGACCAGCAGGAACAGCCAGGACACACACACGTTGTGTCTCAAGCTTCCTCGGCTCCATACCTGCAAGTAAAACCAAGCTCAACACACTGCAGGAAGGGTGAGCTACTCAACTCAGCCAGGACACACAGCCAGGAAGAACTGTTATTCAAAAAGATGACTCTGCTCATCAAACTCATTAAATGGATGCTATAACAACACTGAATTAATAAAGAACAATCAAAAAGCCTTTTAACTGGATGATGATATTCAAAAAGGATCAAAGAAAGCTAACGGGTACTGATGAAACACAGACAGGAAACCTGACACTCTGCAGTTGGGCATTGTCCACGCAGAGAACTACAACAGCTTTTAGACTCACATCTGTCACCTTTCCTTTCTCCTCCCTTTCCCGTTTATTCTCCACCTTCTTCATTACGGTCTTGGGCAACAGACGCATAGCAGCAACCAGCAGTGGGAAATGGCCTGTGGTACTATGCATAGAATCATCAGGTTGGAAGGGACCTTAAAGATCACCTAGTTCCAACCCCCCTGCCATGGGCAGGGACACCTCCCACTAGACCAGGTTGCTCAAAGCCCCATCCAGCCTGGCCTTGAACACTTCCAGGGATGGGGCATCCACAGCTTTCCTGGGCAACCTGTTCCCGTGCCTCACCACCCTCAGAGTGAAAAATTTCTTCCTGAGATCTAACCTAAATCCCCGCTCTTCCAGTTTGAAGCCATTCCCCCTCGTCCTGTCACTACATGCCCTTGTAAAAAGTCCCTCTCCAGCTTCCTTATAAGCCCCCTTTATACACTGAAAGGCCACAATAAGGCCTCCCCGGAGCCTTCTCTTCTCCAGGCTCAACAACCCCAACTCTCTCAGCCTGTCTTCATAGCAGAGATGCTCCAACCCTCTGATCATCTTCCTGACTCTCCTCTGGACCTGCTCCAACAGGTCCATGTCCTTCCTATGTTGGGGGCACCAGAGCTGGACACAGTGTTCCAGGTGGGGTCTCACCAGAGCAGAGTAGAGGGGCAGAATCACCTCCCTCGCCCTGCTGGCCACACGGCTTTTGGCACAGCCCAGGATGGGGTCGGCTTTCTGGGCTGCAAGCGCACATTGCCAGCTCACGTTGAGCTTCTCATCCACCAACACCCCCAAGTCTCTCTCCCCAGAGCTGTTCTCGATCCATCCTCCAGCCAGCCTGTATTTGTGCATGGGATTGCCCTGACTCACATGCAGGACCTTGCACTTGGCCTTATTGAACTTCATGAGGTTGGCACAAGCCCGCCTCTCAAGCCTGTCCAGGTCCCTCTGGATGGCATCCCTTCCCTCCAGTGTGTCAACCGCTCCACACAGCTTGGTGTGGTTGGCAAACTTGCTGAGGGTGCACTCAGTGCCAATATCCATGTCGCCAACAAAGATAAATAATAATGGTCCCAATACCAACCCCTGAGGAACACCACTTGTCACTGCTCACCTATGAGGTCATATTTCCCCGGTTTTAACGGTCGAAGCACAGACACAATCCTCACAGTCAAAAAGTACAGTCTGCCTGAAAGCATCAGCTTGCAACACGACAGTTTTTGGGGTTGTGTTGTTGTGAGGTTCTTGTGTTTGGGGGTTTTTTTTAAAACGCAAAAGGTCTAATAGCAGTATGGTGGGCAGGTGTGGTGCTCACCACTGGGGGAGAACCTCACTGTTTTTATGAACTACACCTTCACATGAGCTTCTCCAGAGTCTCCTACTTTGCCAGGCCCAGCCATCCTCCTCTGACTGTCACTGCACGTCCCCACGTGAGAGGAAACTGCCAGGTGAACTGCTGGAGAGGGTACAGCAAAGGACTACAAAGATGATTAGGGGTCTGGAACATCTTTCTTATGAGGAAAGGCTGAGGGAGTTGGGTCTTTTTAGTCTGGAGAAGAGAAGGCTGAGGTGGAATCTCATCAATGTTTACAAATACTTAAGGGGAGGGGGCCAGTCTTTTTTCAGTGGTGCCCAGTGGTAGGACAAGAGGTAACAGGCACAAACTTGAATACAGGAACTTCCATCCGAACATGAGGAGGAACTTCTTTCCTTTGAGGGTGACAGAGCACTGGAACAGGCTGCCCAGAGAGGTGGTGGAGTCTCCCACTCTGGAGACATTCCCAACCCGCCTGGACGCCATCCTGTGCAACCTGCTGTAGGTGGCACTGCTCTGGCAGGGGGGTTGGACCAGATGATCTCCTGAGGTCCCTTCCAACACCTAACATTCTGTGATTCTATGATGATAAACACAATTTCCTTCTGGGTTAGTATAGGTTTGCTTTTGCCTCTCTGTTGGGATCGAGAGCTTTTTTTCTCCCTACACAAGCGGGAGGGACACAGGGCTCTAACGAACGCTGCCAAGGACACTGCAAAGTGAACAGCAAATAACAGCAATGACCTTCAATGCAAATATTTAACCACCACAGCAGGTTAGATATTAAAAACTGAACCCAGCTCTCTTGGCAGTATTTTTAGCACCTGGTAGCATATTTTTTTAATTCCTTCAACACCTGAATAAATACATTTTTCATGAAGTGCTAACTCACTTGAAATACGACTCCAGCTCAATAACTATAATCTAAAAAAGAATAAAGGGAAGATTTGAAATGCCCACAACTTGATACTCCTTTTAGTATTCATGTGGCTGTTAGTTTTACGTTCTGTTGTTCGCAGAGTCCACACGCAAAACCTCATTTAAGTGAAGCACCATGAAGACTGTAGCTGCACCACCATGTCTGAACTGAGACCCATGCTCTCCTTGGGGAAGGGGAAGCCAAAACGACACCAAGAGTGAACATTTTTAACAGCTATGACAATTTGAACTCATGCCCTACACCCTGCCAAGTTTAAATCTTGAGAAATTAAAGGCAGAAAAATGAAAAACTGTTATTTTTAAAAGTGTTGTGTAATTTTAACATCTGCTTGTAAGTATCATTACATTGTGACTGATCTTTAAAAATATCTGCTGGAAAACGCACAGGCTATTTTCTTCCCTTGCTTCCCCACTGTAAGGCATTATTCATTTTTAATTTAAAAATGGCTATAAGTAAATACACATGAAAAGTTGCAGAAGATTCTCCCGTTTTCAGTAACGTTTCCTCCTCTCATATCAAAGAATTATTTCAGAAACTGCAAATTCCTTTAAAAAAATCATAAGTATTTATAGGCAACCATTATGCATGGAAGAATGCACCAGATAAGTACTGTGGGAGGAACAGTGGATTTAGTAATCTAGTTTATTAGAAAAAAAATCCCACAGGGAAGGGTGAATTTTTTATAAAGAAGTGTGGAATTTTGAAATTTCCCCCTTGAAATGTCCTCAACACCATCTACTCCTCAGCCTGCATTAAAGGAAGCGATGTTCACGGCATGTCATTTTCCCTGTTTGACTATTACATGTCCCCCACTGATGCTGCAGCTTTGTGAATTGATTTTCCAGTAAAATATATTGACAAAATACCCAGAGGAGGCTCTGGATCAATAAGCTGCAGAAGAGGCATGTGAAATTTAATGCTTCCCACCGATTGTATGGAGATCAATCTGAACAACAAATGGTATGTGGGACACAAACGGCCTAGGGCAGTTTCGTAATTTAACAGGCTCTTCACTCCATCTACATTATTCATAGCACGGCACAAAGAGGAGTAAGTTATGTATGGGATGAGCCCCACACTGGCTAAGTGCATCACCAGCCCTGCAGATTTGCATGGGAAAACAGGAGATGCCAGAACTGTGCTCTTATGGTCTCGTAAATGTTCCAGCCAACTGCGCTGCACTGCTCATCTTCCAAAGACTGGAGCCATTTGCTAAATTAAGTAATGAGCACCATGCCGTACGGAAACTGTTCTGAAACCACTGGGCTAAAAAATATTAATACAGGAATTAGTACTAGGGAAATATTTAGGTAGCTCTAGTTGCATGGGGCAGTCAATCTTTGGGATCAGTAAATTAAAAAGTCACTAATCCTCGGGAATAGAAATTATAGACCTGTACATCCATAAACACATACACATACATATATTTGGACAGAAAAAATAAACCCAAGAGAAAACACATTTGTTGCTTTCATTCAGATTTACCCTGGAAAGAGGACTGAGCCTTTTCCCTACCTATCAAATCTTTTCAAGGCTGATTTCAATTTAAAAAATTGTTTTTGGAAGCCTACACCTCACTAGTTTTAAAACACTTAAAAAGCGGGAGCGAAAACACAAGACATAACTAGCCACTTGATAATAGAGCAATCCACTTAAACATCCTTTATGCTCTCTGCAAAATTAACCCGTGAATCAAAGGTGACATTTTTGGTTGGGCTTTGCTGCTTTGGAACAAAACCCAAGAGCAGAAAAAGAAAATGCACAGCCCACACCGAGGTGTGCTCACAGCCTTTTCCACTAAAGCATCCTTATCCTACAACCAGTATCTGTTTGAAGATTCTTTGGACCACATAAAAAACATTAAATATTTACATTGACTCTCCCATCCCTTGCTAATTTAAATCTTAATGTGATCCTATTCATTACACCCTCTTCTCCTCCCTCACTCTCTCATTAGTACATAATTAACATTAACCAGAATTAGGGACTGTGTATGCAACATGAATTCTCTTATGCAAAATATCCTCTCTTCTATTGAGGGTACCTTTCTCATGAGGAAACTCAGTGCTGCATACTCTGAAGAATGAGGGTTTTGTTACATAGTGAAGAAAAAAATTGAGACATTTCTTTAGCAAGCCAGATTTAGACCCCTCATAACCACAGATCAAGGGCTAGCATATAAAACAGCTTCTCACACAGATTTCCAGCAGTGTTTTCCTACTCGTTCTGCATCTCTGCAACTCATACTTACTTTGAATCAACAAGCAAAAATCACAGATAGGAAAAAAAAATCTTAGTCACTTTGAGCTGCAACATACCCTAAAAATTGAACAATTAAGATACTGATACCCTTTGTATGACAGGACCGTACTGTCCTCAACCCCCCTAATTCTTTAAACTCTTATAGAAGCTTTTATACTTCCACGACATCCTATTTCGGCATATCCGCTGCTACTTCTAACAACAAAGCATAAAAAGCAACACGCTCTATACATCTAAGGACATTGTGACAAGTTAAAAAAAATACACTTCAAAAGCAACACAGAAACACTACCAGCATATTCCTTACACAGTATAGGTCCAAAAATTCACTACTGCTTTATTTCTGTGAATAGCCAACTGCAGTAGTAAAAGCTTCATTGAACTGTTTGAAGGACACACACAAAACTATCCAGCAGAGAGCAAAGTTTCAAAACACATCACAGTCCAGCAGCTACTTTTTTATTCGGTTCAGCAATCTTTTCCCCAGTACTCACACTGACCTCAATCTAATACAGAATTTATACTTATGCGGCACATGAGAAAGAAACATCTGCAGTAGATTCTAATTTTTGCACAGCTTGACAAATCTACACACCAACCTAATTAGGAAGACTCCCCCCTAGGACTAAAATAAATTTTAAAAAAGTGAAGAAAGCGTAGTTTTGAGTGAAACAGCACCGCAAAGCAAACATTTTAAACAGAGGCTGTCAGGTTTAGGCTGGCTGTTTTCAGATGATAGAAAAAGCTTCAGTGGTACAACTTCTTGCTGCCTATTGCCAGTCCTCAACATGCAACAGAAATGCTTGGGCTGCACTGGAGTTTCTCCATCACTTCCCAGAAATGCTCTCGCTATGAAGGTGCGTGCTTCTGCACTGCTTACATGAACAAAAAAGACGGATGGTAACTATAAACTGGTACACCCAAACTTCCTCCCAAAATGCCCGTCATAAAGACGGCAGCAAACCCTGCAACAGAAGAGTTCACCATTGCAGATGTTCCCCAAAGCCTGCCTCCACTCCTGGGATATCTCCAGGATCATGAAAAAAAAGGAGAAAAAAAAGGGGGTGGAGGGTGGGGGGATAGAGGAGAACTTATTCTGACAAATACACATTAAACAATCCTGAGCATAGGAAGTGGTTAATTCCTACACCCTTTCTCTCTCAAAACTGGGGCACATCAGGACTTTGAAGTCTTAAATAATCCCCACAGTAGACACCCCCAATCCCAGGGAACTGTATGTGCTAGCAGCAAGAAAAAGATTTCCCTACTCCTACATAATCATAAGTGACCTTGTGTTTAATTTTATTTCCATTAAATAGTTCCCTTCATGAAGAAAAAGTGTACCAGAAACAAATACGTACCGGAAAAATGCAGTAAGTTAAACCAATGACTCAGGCTGGCAGTAGTACAGTCAGCAGACAGACAGAAAGACCCATTTCCCTTCTGACACTCCCTTCCCAACTTCCTAAATTCCCTATTAAAAGCATCATACCTAATGCCTAACACAGAAGCAGCTGTGCTAATTTAGACTTCAACTATCACAACAATACCAAATCCAGTAGTAAATAAGTTTCATGGCTCTTCTACAAAAAAGGGAATATATTGCCATCAGAAAAGAAGCTACTTTAGCCCTTTCCAGTGTTTGAGTTTGTTCTTTAGTTCTAGCTAGCATAAAGAGCAGATCATACCTGTCTGTTTTCATCATAATTGTTTTGTTGTTGTTGTTAATAAGCTAAACTGAATTACTAAATCTCCCACTACTATTTTTACTACCTTTAATATCATAGTATTTAACATAATGATGATGAAAAGAAGCACTTACTGTAAGTTGTCCTGGTACTTCTCAGACTACATTCTAAAAACGAGTTATGAAAAAACACTAAAAACCACACACAGGAAATGACGCTCAAATGGCAAAAGGGACTAAATTGCTTAAAAGCATTAAATCAATGTATTAGCAGTCAGTAACGACACCGATACAGGTGTATTTATCAGTTCAGAACATCCCTTAAGAATCCGTAAGTCCCTGTATTTCTGAATTCACGTTGAGCAGTGACTTATCACAAAGCAGACTGTATACGAATGATATAGCAAATCACAATTTATACCTCGACTACATGACTTTCTATAAAGCTTGAGATAATACACTAACTTTCTGAACACTACAGAAACCATGATTCTTTGCAGAAACTATGAAAAAAGAATGTTAGGCTTAAGAAAACTGTGGTTTTTCTTATAGCTTTGTTCCAGTTGTGAAACCGTTCCATACCGAATCACCTATTACTTGAAAAGCGAGCAAGGCAAACACAAAAGTTCTTACCGAATATGCTGCCAGTAGCCATTTGCTACTGCAACTTAATTGTATCTGAAGTACAGCCATATGTTAGCAGACTCACATAAATATAAGCACATATTTATACACATAATGTGTGTACCACATTACATCTGGGCAGAAAAAAAATTACATGAACCCTACAGTTTTAATTCCAAACTTAGAAAAGCAAATACCCACAAGGTTCAAACGAAAGGCCAGAGGAAGAGCAAGTAGGAAAATATCTGGATTTCTGTTGTGTTGGCACCCATAAAATTAGCTCAAAAAACCCAAAAGAAAAGCACATTTCTTACCTTCACCTACCATAGAAACACCTATTGACATGCCCATAAACTTGCTTTTGGTCCATACGTGAGCGTTCACGCACATTTTCTTCTCTTTGCACTCACAGTAAAAGCAAGATACCGGTGGATGATGGGATACTTGTTCAGCTACAAACCTCAGCTTGTAGCACGTGGACTGGTCCTGGCCCAAATCCTTGGCTGGGTCCTTAGAAACCGTGGAGGCACCATTAGTTCTGAATGCTTTCACTTTATCTTTAGGCACATCCCACGAGCAATGAAACGTTTCACCAATTATAGGGTTATAGGGCTTCTTGGCAACTGCTCCCTTTCGGCCTTCGTGAAAAGCTGTTAGATAATACTCCACAAAGCAGATAATTCTTTCCTCGGGAGTGGCTCCAGCTGCAATTGACAAAAACAGGTCTGGATGGGCCATGAAATTTGCATACATCTCCAGCAGGGATCTTTTCTCCAAAATAAATGTTGGAAGCACTACCTGTATGCAAAGCAGACAAAGGCAGATATGATTTCCCCATGACCATACTACCACAGGGGAAGGGGGGAAGAACAGTTAAGACAGCTGCAATTCTGGCCCTGCCAAGTTTTGGGACAGTGCATTTTCCTCCCCTGCCACAGCAATTTCATTTTATTTGCAGTGTAAATAATGAGCAAAGGAAAAAGCAGTGGCTTTGACAGCCACGCAGGCCGCTTCCTATTTCATTATGATTCTCAACAGCAGCTCACACAACAGGGATGGGCTGTTCCGCTCACATGGAAATCTGCCTTTTCCTCTCCTCTAACAAACCAACCATTGTTCTCCTTGTTTACAGGACATAAAAACTTACTTCGATGTAAACTAATTTACATCAAACATCAACAAACCAAATTAAGCATAGCCTTCCAAGAAGGGAGGGGCACACCCTCCCAAACCACTAGAAGATGAGTATTTTATATAAACATACACATCACCAACCTGTAAGTAGTGGAGAGAATAAGGGGTACATCTACCCATTCTGCCAAACATCTGGGCTCCCAGTTTCACATCTGGGTCCTTGATCACCCACTGCGGATGTATTAAGTCCCTTCCAGCCTCTAATAAACCAAGCCAACTAGATCCAACCAAACCCAAATCTCAGGTGTGTTTCCAAGGGCAAAACCACGCCAAGGATCCGTTCCCAAGAGGCTACAGGCAGGAAAACACTCCCCGTTTGAGTCCCTCTGCCCTACACTGTCATCATGGGTCCCCTCCAACCTCCCAAGTCAAATCCCTTGCCACCCCTACGCTGTCCTGTCACCCCCATGCACACAGCATATCCCCTCACTTTCAGATTGCACCATACTACTTTGGTGGGCCCCTGCATGCTTCACCTTATTTCAGACAAGCTGAAACAAATAAAAACTGCACAAAAATGTTATATCAATGTCCTGGGACTAGACAGGCACCAGGGAGCTCAGGAGAAATCTGGGACTGAGCACCAGGCAGTCTGTACCTGAGGGAGCCAACCCCGAGTGATTTGGATGCAGTCTCGAGTGGCTCATCTAGCAATGCAGATATTGCCACAGCCACCTTCTTTGGGATAACACTTTGTTAAAAGTTTCCAGTGAAACATCCTGGAGTGTGCTAAGGGCTACAGGACCTAAAATAATTTATTGCTCTCCCTTTCTTCTCCCCCAAGCTCCAGGCCTTGTGCAGGCCATCCCAGGGAGCTCAGAGGTCATTCCTGTGTGACCAACAAGGAACTCGTGGCACACAGAGATTTGTCTAGAATCAAAGTGGTTCAGTGATGCCAGATGCAAACCAACAGCTGTCCTCTATTAAACCAGTTCTGCTTTCCTCTAACTCTTCACTGCATTTATTTTTTTCCCTTTTCCAAAAGCAAGGGTTATTTACAGCAGGCAGAGAGCCACCCTTCAATCATAAACACATTTCCTTTCCCCCCTGCCGCCCCAGCTTGCTATTCTAAGTGGGACCAAAGCACAGTTCAGTCCTTCTGAATCCCATGGATAATCATAGAATCATGATGACATAGAAGCTGTCAAACTTTTATTAATCATTTAGTTCTTTTCAAAGAAACCTTGTAAACATGAAAAAAAATACCCAGTCACAACGGCTCAAACACAGTCTTAACCGCTACACAGTAAGTCAACATACCACAACTGCAAAAAAAATATAACCACACTGTTTGGTAACATACACACTCATTGGCTCTCTCCTTCTGTATATTATTTACAAACATATAGCCTTTTATAGGCTAGTAATTTTTTACAAGTTTAGATACAAATGAAGCAAAGTTCTGTCTGTAATATTTCTCTGACTACTCTGTAAGCCTTGAGGGCTCTACATGGTCACTGTTACCAACCTAATGAGGCCCCAAAAGATGCAGCACCTTAATTTTACACTATGTCTGGCAAACTAAAGACAGCCTACAGTCACCATGGTGGTGCAACAGTGAGGGGCTGAGGAGACTGGTTTTTAGAAGCGAAATTTAAAACTTTGGAAGGGAAAGTGGAGAGGCAGTAGGTTTTCATAGGGTATTTTTAGCTCTTTAAACAATTCCGTCGTACTTGCAGCACTCTCATTCTGACCAAATATTCATTATCCGATACAATCTTTAAAAAATGCAATTCAGCATTACTGACCCTCAATACAGGATCTCATTTGAATATAAATTGTACACTCAAAGATCATGTTATCAAAGGAGAAACTGACAGCGAAACATAGAAAAAAAAACCACATCATCTCTGTCTAGAAATACTAGTAGTGACTAGTAGTGACTACCATTTCACTGCAGACTTGAAAGGGCAAAGAAACTCATTTGAATAAACAGCACTCTGCATCTCGTTATGTCCAAGCGTCTCTAAAAAGAATGACCTTTATTTGCACAAATGAAGAAGAAAACTACAGACCATACTTAAGATGATGCAGATTTTATGGTACAACATTTCAGGCTGCTGGTTTCCTCCTGTTGACTTGATCATATAGTCCTTACATCTACTCTCACAAGTACTAGCTGTGTGCTTTGAGCTACGTATTTAATACAGCTACACCAACACAGCCACTAAATGAGTTGTTATGAATCACTGGACTTTTATTATTCAGTTTCAAGAATCAATTTAAAAACTGAATAAAGTTTGAACTCCAGCTCAAATGAGCTTGCTTTAAAAGCCCAACTAAAATGGAAACTACATCCTTAATTGTAGCAGGAAAGGATCCACTGCAAAATGCAGAATAATTCAATTGTATTATGCAAAAGGAGGCAGAACTGTGTATGAAAAATATTTGAGTTTTAAAGCTTACACAAATCCAGTATTACAAAACACACCTAGAAAACGTTGCCTTTTACTAAATAATCTCATAGCCTCAAGGTTTCAATATGCAATACCACCACACACTAACATAGCCAAAAAACCAAAAAACCCCCACACCAGTCAAATATTTTTTTTTTAATTGGCCCTATCTTGATTTCTGCAGAAATAAGCAAAAAAGAAATAAACAAATTTGGAAGGATACAACATTCTTCTTGCCAGTGTTGGGCTGTCATGCACTTGTGCTAGTACTATAGTTTCTAAAGGAATGAGGTTTTAAACTCTTCTGCAGCCAAACAGAGTGCACTGTCCAAAAAAAATACACTTGGGACCTATGTTCTTTATATTGGACTACAACAATTATTTTTTTTTGTAATTGCATAAAAAGTCAAAAGTGCCTAATTTTTTCCTCTGAGAAAAAGCCAACACGACAACCAAATGGACAAAAATTTCTCTACAATACCAAGTTGCTGAACTCAGAAGCAAAAAACCTCTTGATGGTATTCTAAAATGTTAGAATAATCTCTACTCCTATTCTTTCTCAGGCTTCAGGTGAAAAGGAAGCAGTTTAACAAGCATTCTTCCATTTTCACTGAGGTTAAAAAGAGGATATTGGCTCAAAGCTTTATCATAATCTAGGTTTGAATTCACCTATACATAATTAGATCTGAATGCAACTGAGAAAAGTAAGAGCATGACTTCTTAAGAACAGAGGTATAAATCCCCCGTTTATTGCGAGGCAAACCATGGGTGTCAGCACCATTCCCTCCTTTTTTCAGAAATCTGACCAAGTTACCCCATGCCGAAGTGTCCTCTTACAGGTACAAAAGCTTTTCACTGTTGTCTGTGTCGCTGTGGGAATAAAACAAGCTATTTTCATCCCACTTACATTTTAGAATTACACAGTAAAAGTGTATTGACAAGCAAATTAAAAACTTACGACATTGTGAACATACTACAATGTTAATTTACAAAAGGTTGATATTCTGCAGAATTACTGGCAGCCCTTTTACACAGAATGGCAGCCCTTTATTTTTAGCACATATTAACTGCATAAGGACGGTAAGGGAATGCAGGGGAGTGACTACCCATCTGTACAAACTTGCTAGCATTAATCGCAAGCCATTAGATGCCATTTGCCAACAAAGTTATCACACGCTCAGTGGTTTTCTGGTGCTGTTTTTCATTTTTTCAAAGTCCAAAGAACAAGCAATTTAGAAACTTCTTTTTTTTTTGCCAGCAATTTAATTTTAAACGAGGTTTAAAGTCCTAGCCCAGTCCAAAGTATCACTTTTGTACTATGTTCTTCTGCTGTGAACTGCTTCTCCCACCCAACTCTCTCTAGCAACTACTGAAGTCTATTTGGCCACCAGAGTCTGCCCTGTTCTAGCAAACCGCCATGCAGATTTAATACTTCATTGCGGGTGTTTTCCATCACAGTAGATTTTTACTGTTTAACTCCTCACTAAAAGGCATGGCAGCACGACGCATTTCATGAGTGAAGCACCTCCGCCACATTAAATGTGGCTATCATCACGGTGGGAAATTGATGCCAGCGCAGGCAAGGCCAAGACTAACATAAGCAATCACCCGGTAGGAAAAGATGCTGTTTCCTCTGATAGGGTACATGAAGATAACGATCATTCATCCAGAACCCAAAGCCACCGAGGGCTCAGAAGAGCTCTTTGCTCGTTGTGTGTAGCATGTTACAATCCATAGCTCACAAAATGAACCAAAGAAACAACCATCAGGAAGAAGGCACAGGGAATTGGAAATATATAAAACATTCCCTGATATTAGCAACTACTGTGCCACAACCACGTCCAGCTGACTTCCATCAACGCTATCTGAAATCTGACTTTTAGAGAAATAACAAAAAATGAGAAGACGCGCAGCCAACAAACCAATCTTTATTGTCACACGCCTGTGGCCCAAAGGGCCTCATGTCAGTAAGCAAAGTTAATAAAAAAAGCAGCCAGCTGTCTTGTAATTTATTTTTTTTTAATCCTCAAAATGGTCGCAAAAGTGATGTGCACATGTGGCATGTCTCATTAATACTCATCATATGTGTACTCGTGCATCACACAGACTAGAGACAGATCTAATCTGCCATATGCCTGTTCCTCTTTTCAGACTGTGGGTATTATATACACACATTCGTGCATGCTAATATTTTGCCACACTATAGAGCACTATCCTCAAAACCCGTGCTATAAGAAATAGGTTGCCATATATATTTTTATCTTCTTACTTTTTTATAAGCGTCTACACTTCTCTTATTTACAGGAATTTCTCTTATTTACATTAAAAGTGTTGGGGTTTTGCCTCCTCTGCCATGACAAAAAGAGGACACTGGAAATCAGGGAAGAAAAATCTTGTTCGTTACCAAAGACAAAATGTTTTGAAGACACAAGAATAACAGACAAGGAATCTTAGTACAGTTTAAACATTATGGACTCAGACAGCCTTAGCAAACCCACACAGACAAGAGGAAGAGCTATGAAAAATTGAGGAACGTAAGAAAAACAAACCCAAAAATGAACTGTACATAACCCCAGACATACTAAGAAGTGACAGGTATAAATTATTCACAAATGAAATGACGCAACTTTTGTTCTATTTAGAACAAAACATTAATTTCTGTGCAACTATTCAATAGCTATACTTAGCAACAGACCACGGGATTGCTCAGTTTTAAAAATGTAAGTATTTTTGAACACTGTCAATTGTTCCAGAGGAAGTAGAAACAACTATACTGAGAAAGCCTTATTTTGTAAGAAAGTAACAGTAAAAATAGATTTTGATTAATATATAAGATCAAAAGTAAAGCAGATGAAGTCTTCAGATTATCAAAATTCCCATGAGAAGAATCTCCTGCAAAGCTGCTTCATGCATAAGGGGAATTCTCTCATCATTCCAAACACTTTTTCATTTGTGGAGGGTGTGTCAGAATGAGCTCGTCTTATTTGTGGGAATTGGGTTACAGAGGTTTTATTTGTTTGGGTTTTGTTTTGGGGTTTTTTTTAAGTAGAAAATCTTTGTGGAAGAAAAGGGTATATCTTTACAAAAATCCACTCAATTATTTATTAAGCTCCAGGAGAAGGCTTCACTGGAATGTAGGACTATTCAAAAAGAGGCATTCCCTGCTTACAGAATATCTACCCCATTTCCAAAACTCTAAGGACTTATGGGAAATTTCTCAGACACCATAACGTGTCTGATCAGATCAGTATGGATAAGCTCATAACAATACTGGTTCCAGGACCAGAAGGTTAAACTGGGGAGCTGCTTAGCACAGACAAGAACAGTGATACATTGAAGACTGTAATTTCTTTACCATCATGGTTTTTTGGTAGCAGCCAAGTAATTAAATGGAATCTAATCCACAAAGCAGTAACTTGAGCACGTATCTCCTTCATCCATACAACTGCCAGTATTGTTCCTCAAACACTTAATGCACCCTGACTTAACAAACACGCTCACAGGAATCACATGTGTGAACACGCACACACAGAAGGATGAGGGGGGTAAAAAAAAAAAAGGAACAGCTATAAAAGAAATACAGTGTCCGTACCCTGGTAAGGTCCATGCCAAGTTTGAGTTGAGAGATGAGATGGAGAATTACACTACGTTGATCATCCATGACTCCTAAATCCTCCTCTTCATTATCTTCAGTATCTGTCATTTCATCTTCAACTAGGATCAACTCAGAAGCTGAATGCTGAAATGAAAAGAAACATTACCATCTGGACAAAGACATACAGTTATGGTTTTTTTCTACTATATATGTTTAAAAATGGAGCGCTCTCAATGGAATCTCTGTTAAAACCAAAAAAAGATACAAATTCAAAATAGAAAAATCCAGTGACGGGTTTGTAGGGCATTTTGATCCTATCCTCAGAACAACAGTAGTAAGAATCAGGTGCCAATTTACATAAACTTCTCATATTTATATTGCAGTGATGCCAGACAAAAACCATAGCATATTAAAGTAATCAGTCTTCTATTTATTAAATAGAAGTACACAGTTGAAAACAAGTCTTCAAGAGTTTGTTTCATAAATCTCTCCAGCAAATACTCACACTTCATACCTAGATGTTGCATGACCTGATTTCACACTTTTTTCCACCCCCTTTCCTCTATCAAACTTGCAAGCTATATTTCTAGGAAAGTCAAGACTATGAACTGAGGAAGATAAAAAGATTATAATGAAAGTATACACCTTTGAAAAAAAATAACACAAAAATGTTAGATTTTGGGGGTAAGGCAATGCCATGAATCTTTATTACGTTTGCAACACGAAGCTGCTTCACAGCACAACACTGCCAATACTGCCCAGTTTCCAGACATATAAGCTGAAGATCAAGAGAGAGGCATCATGCCATCCCCCTTCAAGAGGAACTTTAAAGCAGAAAGGGATAATGATTTGTATTTTATTGCTCCTCAGGGTTTAGAATATATTACTAACAATAATCCAAACAGGTGGTGGTTATTTCATTCAATCCATCAAAACCATTCTGCAAGCCTTCCAGGTTTGCTTCAGGTAAGCTTTTTGTACTTTTAAAAAAAAAAGAAAAAAAGTTGGGTTACAGAGCTGCATTACCCCAGCATTTCGTTATTCCCCAAGGATTCTATGCTGTAAATGAGATAACACTACCTGCAAAAGTTAGCATTCTTTCACGCTAAATAGCATTTCTGCAGAAACAGCTAGTTCATTACATAAAATGAGAAATTTCTCATCTCACTATGAGAGTCTTTGCAACGGAAAAGTTTCATTAAAACCAGATGATATTCAGAATTAGGTTTCAAAGAAATATTTCTGAATGATCGCACTAGAGACCCCTCAGGTAAACAGCAGCTTATGTAAGGAGAGTGTCTCTGAAATTTAGTTACTACACGTTTCCAAGATTTGAATGAAGTGTTTTCTCTTTCTCTCTCTCTTTTTTTTTTTTTTTGAATTAAATAAACATTTAGGTAGCTATTCCCTAAAGTATAGCTATTTGGTGAAATTCAAGAGAATTCAAGAGAGTGAGAGACACTTTACAATTACTTTATTTAGAAAGTAGAATATGTAGATTACATAAAACAGAATCTGGTGAGCTGTAACCTCAACAGCTTGGAGCTTTTCAAAAGGACAAAAGCACACTTTCTTCTTCCCTCTCCCTCAGAAAATAAAAGGACAGAACAATAAACCCTCTCCTCCCAAAATGCACAGCTTTATTATCCAACTGATGCCTTACTGACAACTTCAATTAACATAAAACCTGCCAACCTCACACAAAATTATCAGTCGGGGAGACATAAAACACCAAAGCCTGGCTCAGTTGTACCAGCTATGACTCATTTGGAGGGAGCATCGAAAAAGCAGTATCAGAACTTACAGTAGATGCTTCCACAGGAGGTTTCCCTTTGATCCAGCTTGACCTCATTGAGAGCACTGAGCTACCAAATTAGCACTGCTGCTTCTGCTACTGCCATGAACCGAGCTCGCAGCAAACAAGCTCCAGCAGGAATTAATAGCGCTAGAAAAAAAGCAAGGGAACCTCCCCTCCTCACTCCCACTGCCTTTTTTTTTTTTTTCCCCTGCTATCCGAGGAGTTGGAGAGTGTGCACCGGATGTCAATCTGCTCCTTGCGTTTCCAGTCACATGGCACTGAGATCAGTGAGCTTAACTGCACACAGCTCCAACTAGGAAACACTGCTGCTGCTTCCCAAAGGATATCCTGCTGGGCTGTTCTCCAGGTGGGGGGCAGGAGAGAGGAGGCAGGAGAGAGAACAGGCTAGCAGGGTAACAGGCTTTCAAGTGAACATATAACAGCTGTGTAACATTTCATTGTTAACAGCCTCAGAAAATAAACAAATTACACATTGACAAGTTGGCAGACTAAATCATATATTAAGAATTTTCTTTTCCTCCTGAGGACTGCACGTTCAGTCAAGGACAGAAATCCTTCTTTCTTTCCCGCTAAAATAGGTATTAGGTTTTCCATGCCTTACACAGTGTTACTAACAAAATAGCAACTGCCTCTCATTGCTACTCTACAAAACGTGCACAGTGAGGGTGAGCAACCCCATAAAGAGTTTAGGTGCCCAGGAAAGTAGCGTTTGCATTGTTTTAATTGAAGGACTTTGTGCTCATCAAGGAGGATAAGCACAATGTAACTTTAGGATCAAGTGTTTTTAATGATCATTCTGCAATAAGGACTACAAATTTAATTATCTCAACTATCCCCTACTTTAAGAAGAACATGTGCAAGGGCACCAAAAATCCTACAACTCTACTATTAGAATTATTAACATACTAGTGACCTTCAGTGCATGTAGAATGACATCAGTTGTCTGCATCTTTTCTCACTTTCCAAGAAAATAAGAACTTAAGTAGCAGGTTATAGTTTACGTCACTGGAACTGAAGAGCAGTCATCTTCAGTAAACAATATCCTTTCTGTATTTTCTTCGCTTCTCATTAGTTGTTCTAGGTAGTCACTGAATTGCTTTTTAAGAGCACATAAACATACATTTCTTTTTTAACTAACACATATTTTCTTTTAAAAAAACAGCCATGTAAGCACAACACAGGGTGTGTGGACATGCAGCCACAAAGTACAAAGCTATTGTATCTTTAAAGTGTCATAAAAGTCCAAACAGGTTTTTAATTCTTTTTCTTTCCACAGAAATAGAAAGTTTCATAGTAATCAATGTGTAAGCATTCAGGAGAATGCAAAAGATTATGTCGAGTGATTATCCTTTAATGGCAGCTTTTCCGAATTATCAGGCACACAGATACATTCCCCCTCCCCTTAAAATATAATTGCGAAGCTGAACTAGGAAAGCAGTGATTTGCTCCGTTCCTGCACGGTCAGAGCGTAACGTAAAAGCTCTTGAGCTGTGGGCAGCTCAGCCTGGGAATGAACAGCACAGCTAGGCTGGGCTGCTAACCCCGACAATCAAATACTGAACCCGTTACAAACAAGCACCACAAAGGGGCTTGTACTTAAAATAATTTTAATCCAAATGAGTTTCCAATACTGGGCTGGAGCGGCAGGATTTTTTCAGAAAAATCTGAATGGAAAACAACAGATCATTTCTAGAAATCCCATGAAGGGATTCACTTCAAAGTTTAAAGGCTGAAGACATAAAAACACAGGCTAGCAGAGATCTATTTTAAACAGGTCAATTCACTAGAACTGGGATCGATTAATTTAGAGAGGTCATCTGCTGGGAAACAAAATGGATGTTCTAGTCAGCAGTCTTCATCAGAAAACATTCTGATTCTTTTTTAACAGATGATCTGTAAGGGAAAGAAATTGTTTCTGAAGGAAACACTCCGCATTTTAAAAAAATGTCTTCAGGAAAAAGACACTTCAACAAGTCTGGGACAGAATCACAGGAGTTAAAAGCTACATTTCTGCCAAAGGGCAAACCTGCCTGAGTTCTTCCAAAGCATCTTCCACAAATTAATTTTTCAAATTAACTGCTGTACTGGAAATAATCTTTTAGATAATTTGTTCAGTTATAAGGCCTGTAGCTTGCTTTTACAACATACTTCACAAAACATACCATGCAACAGTACTGTCAAGCATGACATAGATCTCATCTGGTTTATTTGCTGGGGGGAAAGAGAAAGGAATATACAGAACCACAGTATCATTTAGGTTGGAATGGACCTCTTGAGATCACCTTGTCCAACACCCTGCTCAGGCAGAGACACCTAGAATCAGTTGTTGGGGACCATGCCCACCTAAGTTTTAATATCTCCAAGGATGGAGGCACCACAACCTCTCTGGGCAACCTGTGCCAGTGTTGGATCATCCTCACAGTGAAAAAGCATCTTCTGATGTTCAGATTGACTTTCACATGACCGTTGCCTCTTGTCCTGTCCCTGGGCATTACTGAGAAGACTCCATCTCCCTGTCCTTCACGCCCTTCCCAACAGGTATTTATACACATTGATAAGAACCCCCCAAGCCTTCTCTTCTCCAGGGTGCAACAGTTCCAGCTCTCTCAGCCTCTTCTCGTGTGAAGGATGCTCCAGAACTTTCATCATTTTTGTGGATCCATCATCATGCTGGACTCACTCCAGTAAGTCCAAGTCTATCTTGCACTGGGGAGCCCAGAACCGCATACAGCACCGCAGATGTGGCCTCACCTCTGCCAAGTAGAGGGGCAGGATCACCTCCCTCCATCTGCTGATAACTCTCCTCCTAATGTGGCCCAGGATGCTGTTTGCCGCCTTTGCCACAAGAGTGCATTGCCAGCTCATGGTCAGCTTGTTGTCCACCAAGACCCCAAGGTCTTCTCCACAAAAGTGGCTTTCCAGACAGTTGGCCTCCAGCCTGTACTGCTGCAGAGGCTTACCGTCAGATATCCCCGGATGTAGGACTTTGCATTTCCTGTGTTGAACTTGATGAGATTCCCCTCTGTCCAGCCAGTCCAGGTCCCTCTCAATGGCAGCACAACCCTCTGACACACCAGCCACTCCTCCCAGGTGTTTTTTTTATCATGTACAAACTTGCTGAGATTGCACTCTGCCCCATCGTCCAGATCATTAATGAAGATGTTGAACAGTACTGACCTCTGTGGTACGCCACTAGTGACTGGCCTCTAAGTGGACCTTGTACCACTGACCACAACCCTCTGGGACTGGCCATTCAGACAGTTTTTAACCCACCTCACCGCTCGCTTATCTAATCCATACTCTGTCAGCTTGTCTATGAGGATGTTACTGAAGATAGGGTCAAAAACCTTACTAAGGTCAAAGCAAACAACATCCACTGCTCTCCCCACATGCACCAAGCCAGTCACTTCATTGTAAAGGGCTATCACGTTGGTTAAGCACGATTTCCTCTTTGTAAATCCATGCTCTCTACTCTTGATCACCACCTTCTCCCTTCATGTGTTTGGAAATGCTTTCCAGCATTAGTTGCTCTACCACCTTCCCAGGGATTGAGGCGAGGCTGACCAACCTGCAGCTCCCCAGCTGTTAAGAACATCCCTAGATGTTCCTTCTTGCCCATCTTAAAGATAGGAGTGACGTTTGCTTTCTTCCTCCAGTCTTCATGAACCTCTCCCGAACACCATGACCCTTTAAAGACAATAGATGGTGGCCTTGCAATGACATTGGCCAACTCCCTCCATGCTCGTATGTGCATCCCATCAAGCCCCATGGACATATGCATGTGCAGCTTAAGTGCTGCTTAAACTGTCCCTCCTCCACCGAAAGTAAGTCTTCCTCCAGTCTTTCCCTCTGACGTCAGAGGCCTGGGATTCCTAAAGGCTGATGTCACCAGTAAAGACTGAGGTAAAGAAGGCACTGCATAACTCAACCTTTTGTCCATCACAGTAATAAGCAGAGACTACATGTGTCCTGACAGTCCTTGTACAGGACTCGTAAGGCAATTCTTCATATAATTACCCCAAAATATTCTAACAATTTTCATTAAGGCATGAAAAAGTTTTTATGTAGTACAAAAAGGTCTGTAGTCAGGAGCAAGAGGATGAATCTTAGGAACTTAAAACATCCAGATAAAAAGACATAATTTCATAACATTCCAAGGAAAGTAGTCCTTAAGTCTTCTTACATTCAAAAAAATTGCAAAAGATACTAGAATAACAATACTGTATGAAACATTTATGCATTAAGAGAAAGATGGAATAAATTACTTGCAGGGCTTATTCAGAAGCAACATTAGGCAGAATTAGCATTTTCAGACTATGCAAGGATTGCCATATTTTCTGTGGAGTCATCTAATTCCAATTAGTTCTACTAGTGCATATAAAAGTCAAAGGCCTCATTTTGATTTTCAAATTCCCTTCATTAACGATATAAGTTTGCAAGCATCATTTACACTTTCATTTGTGTAACTTGAGAACTTGCAAACAGGTTTTCTGTAGGTGTAAGATTAAATATAACTCTGTAAGGTCAGAGAGCTTCAACACATTTACACTAACATGACAAATCGGCCCCATAAGATTTTCACCAGTCTCTACACAAAATTAGAATTCTCTTTGTAAAGGGGATACACCCCAAAAGTAGTAATATATAATGAGCTGTTAGCTTCTTGCAGGGCTCATCACCATGTCAGAATCGACAAATCTGCACTAACTTGCATGCATTGCTTGTGTTTTTCTTCCAGCATGTACACGTTCAAAATATTTAATGGCATTTACTACCAGCTGTGGCACACACCTGATAGAAAAAACACACAAGCTTATTGCACCCATCCCTCATTAGCAGTGATTTCAATCTCCAACGTAGCTTGTCTGGTAAATTGTACTTATTAAACTATTTTATATACAGACTAGCGTATTAGCATGCTGTTGTGGTGGGTTGACTCTGGCCAGATGCCAGGTGCCCACCAAAGCTGCTCTATCACTCCCCCTCCACAGCTGGACAGGGGAGAGAAAATATAACAAAAGGCTCATGGGTCAAGATAAGGACAGGAACAGATCACTCCATAATTACTACCACAGGCAAAACAGACTCGACTTGGGGAAATACATTTAATTTATTACCAATCAAATCAGAGTAGGATAATGGGAAATAAAACCAAATCTTAAAAACACCTTCCCCACACCCCTTCCTTTTTCCTGGGCCCAACTTCACTCCCAATTGCTCTACTTCCTCCCCTCCAGTGGCACAGGGGGATGGGCAACGGGGGTTGTGGTCAGTTCATCACACGTTGCCTCTGACACTCCTGCCTCCTCACTTTCTTCCCCTGCTCCAGTGTTGTGTCCCTCCCATGGGAGACAGTCCTCCACAAACTTCTCCAATGTGCATCCTTCCCAAAGGCTGCAGTTCTTCACGAACTTTTCCAGCACAGGTCCTTTCCATAGGGTGCAGTCCTGCAGGAAAAACTGCTCCAGCGTAGGTCCCCCGCAGGGTCACAAGTTCTGCCACCAAAGCAACTCCAGCGTGGGCTTCTCCCTCCACAGGGTCACATATCCTTCCAGGAGCCTGCTCCAGCTCAGGCTTCCCATAGGGTCACAGCCTTCTTTGGGCACCCCTTCACCTGCTCTGGCATGGGGTCCTCCATGAGCTGCAGGTGGATATCTGCTCCATCGTTAACCTCCATGGGCTGCAGGGGGACAGCCTGCCTCACCACGGTCGTTGCCACAGGCTGCAGGGAAACCTCTGCTCCAGCACTGGAGCACCTCCTCCCCCTCCTTCGTCATTGACCTTGGTGTCTGCAGAGTTCTTTCTCTCTCTCCTCTCTCCAGCTGAACTTGCACAGTTTTGCGGTTTGATTCTTTTTCCCCTTCTTAGATGTGTTACCACAGAGGTGCTACCACCATCACTGTCCTGGTCAGCCGCAGGTCTGTCTTGGAGCCACCTGGCATTGCCTCTATGAGACACAGGGGAAGCTTCTAGTAGCTTCTCACAGAAGCCACCCCTGTAGCACCCTCACTACCAAAACCCTGTCATGCAAACCCAATACAGTCGTGAAAGGAAGAGCAATTCACATACAGAAAATTGTAATTAATATGAAATAGAAATATATAGAAATAGAAAAATTTCAGTTTGCTTCAACCTAAATCTTGAAACAAAAGCTCAAACACTTCTACTTCAAACCCACTGTAAAGACTGAAATCATCATCATGCATGCTCTTCTCCAACTTCCAAATGCAATGTCATTTACAGATTAGCAACCTTAACCTTAACTGTAAGATAGCAATATTTTTTTTATATATCCAACAAGCTCCTATATCTCTTTATATAAGCTTTTCTACTCTTCAAGAACAGTTCAAATGAAACAAAATAGAACTCTTCTCAACATTTACCATGACACCATTACTCGAAACCTCAAACACACTGACATCCCATACACCCATTGTAATCTGGACACCTGGATACCAAAGTTCTAGTGACTTTCAAAGAGACTTAAGGCTCCCCGGTGTTCAAGGTTTGTTTTTTTTTTTTTTCTTAAAAAGAGACTTAACAAGCTCAAAACCAAAGCAGAGCTTAAATGGAGAATTAAGAAAGCAAAACTTATTACAGCTTGCACATCTCAATTTCATCCTGAAAGGGTCTCTTAAAGGTAGCAAAGTAGGTGGCTCAGCTCAGCTGACTTTCTTCATTTACTTGGAGTATTTCATAGGAGCTGTCTTCTCTACTGCATTTGTCAGTAGCTTTTGCTTTAACTGCTGGGGAAATTTTTGCCATAGTATTAATATGCAAAAAGTCTACCACCTCAAGGGGGAACATCACCCCCCCAAACCCTGAACACCCGCGCCCACAGTCACACTTTTCCTAGCATTCAATCGTTATAGCTTAAATATAACAATGATGAACCAAAATTAAAGTTAACTTTTAAAATACCAAAGAAAGTAATAGGAAGAAAGGATGACAAACAAATGAGAAAGATTTTACAATTAAAAAAATGAGCACAGCGTAACTTATACACAACAGTGCTACAACAGGCAAAAATACCACTTCCTTTCTGCTTTGCTACTGTTATCTACATACAGATCCAAATGGCAAGACAGTTAGTTTCTCCTTCATACAACTGGATGAAGGAAAAATGGCATAATACACAGATTTTCTACTTACCTTAAACTATGTATACCAAGAAAAATAATCCAGGCATATCTATCTGAATAGATACGTAACTACTGCATCTGGGTTTGGGGTGTGACAGAGAAGGGTCAAAGCTTTTATGTAATCCTGGATACATTGTTCATCATTGATACATCAAACCATAGAATATTCGGCAGAAAAAGCTTGCGTCAGGAAAGCATGTCTAAGAAGTGCTCAGAAATTAATTTCTTACCAAATTTGTTATTTGTGTTTGCAAATTCAGGTCTCCAGACAAAATAAAATTCTTCAAACTAGGACTATCAACAATTAAAACATCTCATTTTTTTGTGTGTGAATAATTTACATACATATTTTGTGGTTTGTTGCTTGGGTTTTTTAAATTGAACCTGCTAAATACACTGAATGTTCAGAACATCTCTCCAGCCAGGGTCAAGTGCAAGGATAAAAGTGTGGCAATGTGAGCAATCTGTCTATCACACAAGACTAATTGGCTACAACACGTAATAGCAGAGTCACCTACTAAACCAAGTAATGCCTAGCTCTCTTCAGGAGATCCTGCCTTCACTGAAAAGCAAGCAAGTAATGTAGAAATGCATCGTGATATTAATACTTCATAAATATAGACAGGCTGACATATAGATGATGCATGCAAAGAAAATAATCACAAAACCTGTATCTTAGGTGACAAATAGGTCTGCAATATTTTTTCTTCCCAACAAAATCAATCTGCCAGGCATTTGGTGACAAGCACGTTATATGGATATTAACTATTTTGAGAGCTTTCCTAATGCTTTTGTGTTAATGTTTCGCAGTAGTATCTGGGAACAGAAACCTTTTCATCCTTAAAAGACCAAGCTCAGAAAGCTTCCTTTTCCTACACTGCAGAAGCGTTTAACTGATCTGTGACCATATTTAGGGGTAGACATAATAATACAGCAGTGATGAGGACCAGATAACAAGAAATTTAAGAAGAAAAAGGGTTGATTTGTTGTTTAAAGAACAGCAAAAAAAGCATGTAACATGAAACAAAGGGCATCTATGTTTATGTTGCAGTATATCCTGTGTAAGCCTTCAGAAAAAGTATTAGAAAGTAACCGTAAAAGTGATTATGTTTAAGAATAAAGAATCAATCAAGACTTAACATCCTTTTAAACAGAGATCCTTATTTGGATCACCTACAGCACTGTAATCTTATTATACACCAAAATAATGTTTATTGGACAACTTTTTCTCTACATGTTCATAAGACAATTCCTCTTGCAAATTTTGATTTTCATAAACCTAAGGTAGTCAGTTCTGAAAAGGCAGCTAATTCCCAAGCACAAGATTAAGTACCAGCACCAGTCCACGTATCTTGCAAGCACCTTTCATGAAATGAGGGCTACTGAAGTATAGCACTGTTTAATTTGAATCCTAAAACACAAGAGGATTTTGCAGTATTACCTAAATTCAGTAAGAACTGAGAATAAATATATTTCATCGCTGGTATCGTCAGAAATGAACAGCAACATGAGACTACAAAAAATGCACAAAGAGCCCAATGGACTTGTCCTAAATTGAAGCAAAAAAACCTTGAAGGCTAGCATAAATCAAGACAGTAAATTTTATGCTATTCTAAAACCACAAGAAATACAGTACATCATAAAGAATTTTAACAAAATCTTTTCCTAACACAATACTGATACTAACGAAGAACAATTTCCTGAAATATACTCAGTTTTGTTTTGAGAGTCAGATTTTTTAGAAGCAAGACAGTTACAAATACAGCACCTGACAGTATCCAAAAGAAGTTACCCAGAATTCACAAGCTTACAACCACACAGTGTGGCAGGACAGATTGCCATCACTGGCCAGGCAGGACTTCAGAGATTGTGAGGGGTCTGAAAGTCACGCGTTCATAACTTTTGGGGAGCTAAAGACAAAAGACTGCATTGAGCTGCCTGTTGTACAGTACAGCAGACAGCTATGTCCTCTCCACATCCACCTGTATTAAAAAGGATCGTCTCTAGAATTAGAACCTTGGGAAGAAACCTCAAGAACTAGGACCAACTTGCCTCATACTCCCACAAAGAAGGGAAAGACAAACAGTTTTTGGTAACGGACTCAAGCAGGCAATTTTAGTCACCCACCAGACAGTACAGCACACTGATAAGGAAAGGCATCATACTCAAATGAACCTTTGCTTCCATTGATAAAATCCCAGAGAAACTGCAACAGTTTGTCCAGAGAGGCTGTGGGACCTCCACTGGTGGAGGCGTTCAAGACTTGACTGGACATGACCCTGAGCAAGCTGACCTGAGCAGATTGTTGAGCTGCAGGACCTCCGGAGGTCCTTTCCAATCTGGAGTACTCTATGATTCCATTTGCAAAGCCCAGCAACTGAAAAGTTAGGAAGCAACAGAACTGAAGTTATTCAGCCAGCTGTAATTCTCTACTCTTTTATGTCGCTTTGTACGCTAGCTAAGCAAATTTATGGCAGAAAAATGCTACCACATTAGTGAAGAAGATGGACAAATACGAATTTAACCTTTACAATCATCTGGTCTTGCAATACTAATCTATATGTAAATCCACTTCTCACAGCGCTATTTCTTGTATGCAATATCACATGCCAGCATATTTATAATAGAAAAGAAATGGTGAAGACATGTTAATACAAGTAGTATTAACAATCTTTCCTCAAGGAAACACACTTACTAAACCATCCTGACTCTTCCTGCAATTTCTTGTCCCATCTGCTATACACATACTCATTGCTAACACACACAGACTAATCATAGTAATAATAATGATAATGGTAATAATGATAAAGACAGGCTCAAGTCTTTCAAAAGAAAAATAAGTCATAATAAATCATACCAGGAAAACATTCAACATGTATGTGAAACAAATTGAGCCTAGAAGATGGGCACCTTTTGTACAGCTAGCTTCTTGATGCCAGTGGAACTCTCTACTTGAAAAGCTTTTAAGGTTTGTTCTCAGCCTGATGAATCTCTTGGTCCACCTCAGACTCTGAAGATGACTGTGCAGTCTCCCTCTACACTATAATGTGCAAGAGTTCTGCCTCTTTCATCTTCTCCTTCCAAATCCTCCTCTGAGACAAAGTTTTATAATTAAATACTTTCATCCCAGCTGTTGCCACATTCCAGGCTTTTCAAATAGAGTCACTAGAATTCATCACCACAAGCAGGAAACCCTGGGTTTTTTTCTAGCAAGACCAAATGGAATAGCTGAAGCCAGTTTGGATGGTGCTTCACTAAGCAAGATAAAGCAATTCCAACCTGAGACAAATACTCGTCGTAGAAAAGTTCAGCCCAACTTACTAAAGTCTAGCTAAGTTATCAACAGTTTGAATGAGATGGGTAAGCTTATTAATGAGCAGTACTGCCAAACCCACATATATAAACATACTAAGAAATAAAACTGACAGCACAAAGCAAATCAATTGGCATGCAACAAATCAATTGGCGCACAATACTGAAATAAAATTAACATTGGCTTCAGAGTTCATTTTGCAGAGGGCACAGGTTTTATAATGAACAGAATAAGCAATTGATCCATTTAAACTCAATTTCTCAGCCTTACTGCAAGAGAACCTAAGTTCTTTATATTCCAATGATTAGTTTTCACTGAATTTCACGATTAATTATGGAATGCCATATGAATCAGAGCCTCATGTTTATTCAAATTAGATGCAAATTTTGTATTTTTATTTTAAGCAGACTATTACTCTCAAATATAAAGAGAGCGGCTGGTATACTTGCATTTTGGAGATGGGAGTGACTCAACAAAATGCAATGGCTTTGGCTGGAGTTAAATTTTTATTAATTATTTGCATAAGCAATTTTACTAGAGATTGTTTGCTGACAGAGTAACTATTCCAGAAAGCTAGCAAAAAAAATAAAATCAAAATTAGCTAGATTATCTTAGTTATTGTCAGTGCTGCTGTAGCAGGCTTAGGCCCATCTAATTCTACTTTTAGTGTAATTGTACATTTAATCCTTAAATATACCTTCCCTTGATTATCCTTAAATATACCTTCAATTGATTATCTCAGATTTTTCAGATGGTCTGCTAGTGAATGGATTAACTGGTACCATCTTTGCCTAGAGATTAATTTATCTGTTCAAGTCATTACAGGCCATTTACTGTGCTCTTCAGCCCAAAAAGTACTTAATCATGCAGAAGGCAAAAAGCAGAGCACATTCAGAAATCCTGTAATGTCTGTACTAAACAGTGAAAAGGGACTCTCTGTAATACTGCAAATGTTACTTTCCCACCCTGCTATGTTCTCTTTCCATTACCGCACTTGTAGTCAGCACTGTATGTTCACGGCTAAGCTGATCTCCCAATATCAATTACACAGATATATGTCAAGTACAAAAAGGAACTAGTAAACACCAGGAACAATTTACACTAGGAAACAATCCACAGCCCTGGGCAAGTCTGCTGAGACACAGATATATAAAGGTAATATTGAATTAGAAATAATTTCTTGTATTTATTTAGCTTAGTTCCTAAAATTGCAGGAGCACTTTTATAATTATTTCTTAGCATCTCTCACGCATTCTCTAAAGGCTATTACATCCTCTGTAAAGGATGAAGCATCATCATATTAGGACGTATAGTAACCTACAGCTAGAAAACAACTTCAGCTTGAAAGTGACTATCACCTGAAGAGATGGGACAAAAATACATAAGCTTTTAAAATTAAGAACTAAACAATTCAGTATCTCCTGTAAAGGGCACAGTTCCTTCTTACAGTTGAAAACATCAAGGTTAAGATCATCTAGGGGACCGAAATATCTTTAATAACCTGGACTTGACTGCCCTTGCAATCACTATCACAATTAAAACCTGGTTTAGTGGTTAGATAATCAGAGCTAAAGCCTCAATCCTACAGAGCTAAAACTTCAATCCTATTAAAAAGACACTTCAATATGGATCATGTGTACAGTTTCCCATGCGCACAAGCAAGGGAAAGTTAGGGACAGGAAAACAGGCAGACTGCATAGATACCAGATCCACAGCGTGGAAAGAATTAGCTGGCATGGCATTGCATTTTAAGGCATAAAAATCACATGGAGAGATAAATTGAAGATGTAGATACAGCATGATTTTCCTAATAATTCTTAACTAAACTCTTAGATCAAAAGAAAATTATTCCTTCCCTCTCAGGTCCTGCATAAGAACAGCCTGTTTCCCATTTGTATTTGGCTGCAAGGAGAAGCATCTGGCCTGCAGTTACATTCTGTCAGCTCAGAAGGGGAGTTCTGACACCCAAAGTGACAATTAGTTGAACGGGAACGGTAGCTCACACATGGAAGTGACTCATACCTTTATTCTACTTAGGCAACAAGCTTATTACAACTGAATTTACTATGAGACTCAATATTTTAAAACTAATCAATTTCAGCATTTCCTGAAAGGAATTTCAAAACTCTTAAATGAAGGAAGCAGGGGCCGGTTTACTACAGACTGGGCACAGACCAAGTTCACGTCACAGCTCAGAAGAGTGTACTCTGGCATATTGCAGATTTGTCCTGTTCTGCTTTAAGGGAAAAACCCTAAAGAATATCCTGAAATTACAATACAGCTTACACCAAAAAGTCCAAAGCGGTTCACTAGGGGATGCACAAAAGTATTTTACATCAACTCACATCAGATGGAGAATAGTTCTGTTCAGCTCAGCCCTTATCCCTGCTTCCATGTAACATTTCAGGTGGACAGACCAAAAAAAAAAACCCAAAGAAAGAAACTAACTAAATCTTGGAGGCTTGTACCAAAAATTTTTTTTAAAAAAAGGGTTATGAAAAATAAAATATAAAGGTACTAGATCTGGCATTCACTGTCAGGGGTTACTTCTTTACTTCTTTCAGGGAAGATACCACGCTTTAAGTTCATGTTGTCCTGTATCACAACCGTAAAAGAAAACTCATCTGGGAAGATGAAAACAGCAACATCAAGAAAGGACATGCTAAAATAGGCAAGCAATACACAAGAAAATAATCTCCGCCACAAACCTTGTATTTTCTGAACTAGTTTAAGCAGTATCTCAAATGATATCCCTGCATTTGGAAGCAAGAAACGTCCTAAATACAAAAGCCAGTAAACACCAACACAGTATCTAAAGAAGAATCTTTAACCACTACATTATTTCACCAAGGGAGGATCTCTGCATTCCTGAAACCCTGACAGTGTGACAGACCAAAAAGAAAGGTTTTACATTAGTTATCTACAACATCAAAACGCAAGTCCAGAACTTACTATATCCCTCAAGAATGCTTAAGCATTCAAAGAAAATTGCATTAGATGAGCCTTGTTATTCCAGAGGAGAATTATAAAGATCCGTGCTTCTTCATAAGCATATAAAAAACACGCAGAGAACAAGTCATTGGTTTTTTAATGATGTTGCTTAATGCACTGCTGCAAAGTGTCTACATGCTGTGTTGAGAATTAACACAGCTATCACTAAACATATTCAGCCACTTGGTCATGTTGCCAGGAAACTTCTGCCACTGACAGCCCGCTATATGGGAGAGATTCCTCAGCAGTCATTTCCCCCCACCCCCCGCCCCAAACCATCTCTGTTTTCTTTCTAAAAACACTGCCTAAAATTATCTTTTCATTATAAATAACATTCTATAACATAAGCAGCTCAGTCGGTTGTTCCTCAAGGGTAATAATTTAATGGCCTTTTCTATTCCAGACTACAGGTCAATTCACAATTTCTTTGGTCGGTACATCCACTATATTATGCTGAGTGTTAGCCAAAAAGCTCTCTCCCATTCCTTTGGGGTATAGCTTCTGACTAAGAGACAGTGGTTATGTCATAAAAAGTACAGATTTTTTAAAATAAAAAAAAACTAGGGTCAGTCAAATAAGAAATTGGAATTAATTTTGATAGCACCGGCACTTCCTTCCCTTAACTTCTGTAAAAGCAAGGCTCACTACTTCTGGCAGGTGCATTTTGAAAGCTGAGCCCCATTAATACACTACCAACTTCTTCAGAAATGAGGATCGTTCAGTGCCCAGTGTGGGATTCTTTAAACGAAAATCATTAAGAGAAATAAGCTTCATTTGCATGACACTTGTGGATTCCTCTTTTCTTCACCTTCTAGAAGAAGTTACCAGATAGATAAAAAAGAGAAATCAAGGTCTTCAATGCCAAAAATCTGTCAAACAATGACATCTAGATGCACTTGCTAATTCTCTGCTGATGCCACCACACCTATTAACAACCACATATCTGGACTACAAAATAAGTGGAGTGGGATGATTTGCAGTTGCTTTTATATATAATTACTACACATACTAAGTAATTAGCACAGTCCGTGCTTTTCTACCTTTGAAAATGAACTGGCTACTCAATGCCAAACCTTGGCACCTGTCTCAGACACACAACAGGCCAGAATATATTTTAAAATACGCTCAAAGACTCATCCAACCTGGCCTTGTACACTTCTAGGGATGGAGCCTCCACAGCTTCCCTGGGCAACCTGTTCCCGTGCCTCACCACCCTCAGAGTGAAAAATTTCTTCCTGAGATCTAAATCTCCCCTATTCCGGTTTGAAGCCATTACCCCTCGTCCTGTCACTACATGCCCTTGTAAAAAGTCCCTCTCCGGCTTTCTTGTAGGCACCTTTCAGATGTTAGAGATGCAATTTTTCACCTCTTCCACAATTCAGGTTTTGTGCCTCAGCCCTCCAATGGGACACCGATATCTTGATCAAAATGATCAAAACTGAAAAATGTACCAGCTACATTTAAAAGAGCACTTCAAATTGCGAGCCAACAGGATAAATCTCAGACAACGTGAAGCATGCAAGGACTCAGCAGAAGGGAAGACACAGGTCTGAAAAGAGCTTCCAGGAATGAATCTTGATTCGAGCCACTTTCTCAGGGCAAAACCAGATTTCTGCTTAATAAACTGTATTACCATAACAAAAATTACATGCATGAGTTCAGCCGCTTGTTGTTGCTCCACCAATCCACAAACTTCCACTTACTGTCCTGCCATAAACACCATGTTCAGCTGAGCTTTTTATAACTTAAAAATCTTATTTATTTTCTACCCTTCCCCCCCTTTTTTTCTTCTTTTTTAAGAGCTGGTGCCCCAGGGCCTCCAAATGCAGGCTGCTGATTTGTGGAAAGATTTCTCACAAAGCACTGAGGATTCTGTACTACAAACACTGCTATGCTCCCTTGTTAATATCTAACTTTTCAAGGATACTCCCTTCTCAATAAATCATGAGTTCCACAAGCAAAGTAATACCTCAAGCCACACACGCAACTCAGTATCTCTCACCAGCAAGTGGAAGGGAAGAGATCAGACTTTAAGAAAAACTGTCATTCAAAACAAGTCATAAATGGCTTAACTCAACTGCAAAATGATACCCTGAGATGAGTTAAATCAGCTCCTGCTCTTTATGTTCTTACTGCAAAGCCCATGTTTCCAGATCCCATTTGGCTTTACCAGTTGGTCCAGAATAAAAACATCTAAAAAAACCTAACGGAACAAATTGCAGCATAGTAGTAAGTAAAGTAGTAACACCCAAAACAATGTTCTTAAACAGCCTCTTGTCTTAAAAACACACTGTAAGAACTGCAGTTGGCTTATCTGAAAAAGAAATTACACAACTTCCTAATAAAAAGCAATTACAGGCAATTTAAACATTGTGATTAATGGACACTAGGAGTAACAGAATTTGAAATTACTTTCTAAAGATGGATCTGGAACAGGACCAGAGTAACATGTAGTATTACAAAAAATAATAATAATCTGGTTTATTCTTGGGGTTTTTTAACTACATTCAATTCAAGATACTACAAAAGAACTGGGAAAACAAACAGCTTTATTGACGTGCCCAGCCGTTACACATTTTGTTAAAGGCGATGTAATTTAATTTAAGCCATTCCAAATGCCAAAGAGCATTCACTAGTAGAAAAGGGTTNGGGAGAGATTCCTCAGCAGTCATTTCCCCCCACCCCCCGCCCCAAACCATCTCTGTTTTCTTTCTAAAAACACTGCCTAAAATTATCTTTTCATTATAAATAACATTCTATAACATAAGCAGCTCAGTCGGTTGTTCCTCAAGGGTAATAATTTAATGGCCTTTTCTATTCCAGACTACAGGTCAATTCACAATTTCTTTGGTCGGTACATCCACTATATTATGCTGAGTGTTAGCCAAAAAGCTCTCTCCCATTCCTTTGGGGTATAGCTTCTGACTAAGAGACAGTGGTTATGTCATAAAAAGTACAGATTTTTTAAAATAAAAAAAAACTAGGGTCAGTCAAATAAGAAATTGGAATTAATTTTGATAGCACCGGCACTTCCTTCCCTTAACTTCTGTAAAAGCAAGGCTCACTACTTCTGGCAGGTGCATTTTGAAAGCTGAGCCCCATTAATACACTACCAACTTCTTCAGAAATGAGGATCGTTCAGTGCCCAGTGTGGGATTCTTTAAACGAAAATCATTAAGAGAAATAAGCTTCATTTGCATGACACTTGTGGATTCCTCTTTTCTTCACCTTCTAGAAGTTACCAGATAGATAAAAAAGAGAAATCAAGGTCTTCAATGCCAAAAATCTGTCAAACAATGACATCTAGATGCACTTGCTAATTCTCTGCTGATGCCACCACACCTATTAACAACCACATATCTGGACTACAAAATAAGTGGAGTGGGATGATTTGCAGTTGCTTTTATATATAATTACTACACATACTAAGTAATTAGCACAGTCCGTGCTTTTCTACCTTTGAAAATGAACTGGCTACTCAATGCCAAACCTTGGCACCTGTCTCAGACACACAACAGGCCAGAATATATTTTAAAATACGCTCAAAGACTCATCCAACCTGGCCTTGTACACTTCTAGGGATGGAGCCTCCACAGCTTCCCTGGGCAACCTGTTCCCGTGCCTCACCACCCTCAGAGTGAAAAATTTCTTCCTGAGATCTAAATCTCCCCTATTCCGGTTTGAAGCCATTACCCCTCGTCCTGTCACTACATGCCCTTGTAAAAAGTCCCTCTCCGGCTTTCTTGTAGGCACCTTTCAGATGTTAGAGATGCAATTATTCACCTCTTCCACAATTCAGGTTTTGTGCCTCAGCCCTCCAATGGGACACCGATATCTTGATCAAAATGATCAAAACTGAAAAATGTACCAGCTACATTTAAAAGAGCACTTCAAATTGCGAGCCAACAGGATAAATCTCAGACAACGTGAAGCATGCAAGGACTCAGCAGAAGGGAAGACACAGGTCTGAAAAGAGCTTCCAGGAATGAATCTTGATTCGAGCCACTTTCTCAGGGCAAAACCAGATTTCTGCTTAATAAACTGTATTACCATAACAAAAATTACATGCATGAGTTCAGCCGCTTGTTGTTGCTCCACCAATCCACAAACTTCCACTTACTGTCCTGCCATAAACACCATGTTCAGCTGAGCTTTTTATAACTTAAAAATCTTATTTATTTTCTACCCTTCCCCCCCTTTTTTTCTTCTTTTTTAAGAGCTGGTGCCCCAGGGCCTCCAAATGCAGGCTGCTGATTTGTGGAAAGATTTCTCACAAAGCACTGAGGATTCTGTACTACAAACACTGCTATGCTCCCTTGTTAATATCTAACTTTTCAAGGATACTCCCTTCTCAATAAATCATGAGTTCCACAAGCAAAGTAATACCTCAAGCCACACACGCAACTCAGTATCTCTCACCAGCAAGTGGAAGGGAAGAGATCAGACTTTAAGAAAAACTGTCATTCAAAACAAGTCATAAATGGCTTAACTCAACTGCAAAATGATACCCTGAGATGAGTTAAATCAGCTCCTGCTCTTTATGTTCTTACTGCAAAGCCCATGTTTCCAGATCCCATTTGGCTTTACCAGTTGGTCCAGAATAAAAACATCTAAAAAAACCTAACGGAACAAATTGCAGCATAGTAGTAAGTAAAGTAGTAACACCCAAAACAATGTTCTTAAACAGCCTCTTGTCTTAAAAACACACTGTAAGAACTGCAGTTGGCTTATCTGAAAAAGAAATTACACAACTTCCTAATAAAAAGCAATTACAGGCAATTTAAACATTGTGATTAATGGACACTAGGAGTAACAGAATTTGAAATTACTTTCTAAAGATGGATCTGGAACAGGACCAGAGTAACATGTAGTATTACAAAAAATAATAATAATCTGGTTTATTCTTGGGGTTTTTTAACTACATTCAATTCAAGATACTACAAAAGAACTGGGAAAACAAACAGCTTTATTGACGTGCCCAGCCGTTACACATTTTGTTAAAGGCGATGTAATTTAATTTAAGCCATTCCAAATGCCAAAGAGCATTCACTAGTAGAAAAGGGTTTCTTCAGCTCTCTCAAAAACTTCTTCCCAGTTCTCCAGGTCTCACGCGCTCCAGGTGCCCTACAATCTGTGGGGTCTCAGAGTGATGTATTTTCCTGGTGGGCAGCACTGGTAACCGAAGGAGACAGCAGAAGCTGAAGAAGTTTGGCATGGTGAGAGACTTTCAGTGCATGAGATGCCTGATACGCAGCTGCGAGCCTCCTCAAAGAGTCGATGCTTCAGAACTGCCCTTTACCAAGTAAATGCCACAAAAGCACAAATCAACAGACTGGTGCAGAATGACCAAGTTGGATTATGGGCAAGTTCTGCCCATAATAACTTAACAGGAAAAGGGGTCAGAGTTTTTCAACTCAAAGAATAGTCAGCTATACTCAAGAGACACCCATGAGCAAACAGCAACACGGAAGAAAAAGCAGCAAGCAAACATTACCATCCTGGCATCTCCCGCCTATCTCAAACCAGCATAAAAAAACAAACAGCTTTTTCTGTCATCAGAAGATAGAAATGGGTACTGACAGTCTGTTAATTGCTTTTACATCTAGAAAAGAGACTGTATGCTTGCCACAGTCTGCTGTCAGAAGTACCTCAGAGAATCAAAAGCACACAGCAACATCGTCAACATATTTTTCTAGTTTTGAGTGCACTTTTGCATGAAACAGCATTTTCACAGCTAACTTCAAACAAAGAGGACACTACTGAAAAAAAAAGGTACAATAAGTAATTAATAAAAGCATTCACCATCATACGTGGTTTGCATCTAACCAATGTCAAGTCTCAGATACAAGAGAAATGCCCTATAGAGACCTAGCATGCTTACCTCTGTGTTTGGTTGTGGTGGTGCCTGTCCATCCTGGACTGCAGATGGTACTATTGCCCATGTAATGTTGGCACTGGCAGATGACAAGGAGCTGAGGGCACCGTTTTTCAGTTGCTCTGTGGAGTGCGACTTGGGCCCAGGCCATCCCAGGATACCTTCTGAAGCAGAAAATGACTGTCAGCTTACAAGAGACCGATTACAGATTTCTTCCATTCATCTCATCATTCTACTAAAAATACAAATGAGTTGCTATCTCTCTTCTCTGCTTCTATGAGCAGTTTTACTTTAGTAACAGAAATACTCTAGCACCTTTTATGTCAATTTATCTGTGATAAGTTGTGGGGTTTTTTTTTAAAAAGACAATGGAGGAAGATTTTAAAATATTACTCCTACCACCAGGTAGAATCATACATAAAGATTATACAATCTGGCACATCTTGGCAATTAAGCAAGTATGTTCCATCCACTATTTTAATAGGAAGTTATCCAAGTAAACCCTCCATTTCTTCTGCCTGAAATCAGAGTTTTAAGCTTAGCAGTTGCATTTTATTTCTGTCTGTACTATTAAAAGCTCTTTCTGGATTAAGTGCTAAAATGCTTTACTGGTCCCAAAACCACAGTTTAGAAGAGGTCTCATTAGAAAGATTCACATTAAATATGAATCAAACAGAACTAGACATCAGAACAACCCCTTATTTCTGAGGGCACCTAATTTCCAGGATGGGCCAGCATTTAAGGATGACGAGACGGAAAGAACGATCAGCTAAGGTGACTACAGAGTTGCTCCTGCCTCACTGCTCTAAAAACATAGGATCAACATTCAAACCAATAGCTCTCAGCATAGGGCTTAAATTTCAGCTATTAATTACATGCCGCTATAAAATGCAGAGATACGGATAAGAAAAATCACAGCTCTTCAGTCATTACCATAATTTGGATATGAAAATACAATTAGTGCCACAGGGAGGATCTCTTCTCATCACTGACAACTTTTTAAGTTGACCCAAATCAACACAAAGTACATTAAAGAACATGCAATGTTTCCCCTCCATATCACGAGGGGTTACCAGAAGGTGACTCCTAATTAAAGTAAATGGTTTGATCAGATGAGGTAATGCTGTGTACTGTTATAAATGGGCCACAAATTCTATAGCTAAGCTCTTACCAAATTCTAAAGATAAGATAATTACAGAACATTCCTCATCTAAAAAGGCATTAAGTTATGATGACATAACAAAACTTCAGGTCTACTTGCTTAGTGTGGTTTTCTGGCATCATCTTTTGCTGAAGAAAGCATAAGCAAATAGTTAAGTGTAAAGTGATTTTCAAAGACCTGAATAAGCAACAGGGAAAAAAATCCAGGGTTGGTTTTTTTTTTTCCTTTTTTATTGTAAATTTCACACAATGACTCAAATTTCCCATTGCCAAAGGAAGAACGTATCTGTGGGTCTGCTGCCAGGCCACATACTGCAAAGCTGTTTGGGTTGCAGTGCCTTTAAGGATTATGCTAATAGACATTACAAGTCCTGGTTGGTTGAGTTATGTGAACCGTGAGAGAAAATGCAAGCATCAAAGAAAAGGTCATTTTCTTGGATTGGCTCTATACATTGGGTCCTATGTATCAGGAAACTAACATCTGCCCCCCTTCCAAAGATGGAAGTTAAATCAACATATGATATTGGTATACACGGCAAGGAACGAAGAGCACAGTGACTGTAGTCAGAATATCTCTTTGCTTTCTCCTCAGGTCTTGAACAATTTGCTGCGAGGAGAAAAGGATAAGCCCAGACCCCTCAAAACAAGCTCTGATTCAGAGGATAATCTGAAGATTGGTTTGGGCAGATCCATAACGGACTCGTGCTGTGTGGGAGAAAGGAAGCATACCATCAGCATGAACAGTAAAACTAAATTGGAAAATTTCAAACAAAAATGTAGGTTACTTGGAGGGAATTCACATGTCTGGAAACCAGTAAAAAATTTTACTCTTTTTGATGTTAATTAGTACGGATTTCAAAGAGGGGGGAAGAAAGCATGAAGTTAAAATAAACCTGTTACACTTTTGAATAGCCAAAAAGAATTTTATGGAGCACACCTATGCTTCTCACTCTTCATTACTTTACAGTAACAAATCTCAATCTATTTTTCTGTTTCTCCCTGTCAAACGCTGAATATTGGAATATTGCTGCTGTTTTTCCACTAGAGGGACTTACGTTAACTGACTTTTCTTTACGCCAACCTTTGAAAGCAAGCCAGCTGATCATTTCCTTGGGCTATCTGTTTTCCTCTCTACGCACACCATCTACTTGGCCTTCACTGTAAACAATTACTTTTTTAAATTAATTTTTTTAAGTCTGATTTCTGTAAATAAGCATAAGAAAAAGCTCTGACTTGAATACATACCTCGCTTCAGGGGAAATTTTTAAATATGAACATTAACTTCACCATCACTTACATATTTTTAAAAACACTATACTAGTTTTCCTCTTCAGTACAAACACACTGTAAAAAGGCTTTACTTCATCTTTCTCTACACATTTTAGAGATTCTCCTTCAGAAATAGAAACTGTTATAACTATTGCAAGCATGTTTTTCCACCTGTCCCAAGGGCAATGCTACTTTCACAAAATAACAAATCTTGTCAGCTTAATCAATTTTTAAACAGACATTAACAACACATTATGACCTAGCCAACACCAACAGGTGACAAGAGTTAAGGTCTAAAGGATAAAGCACATCTATTTCCTCAACACCTCTGCATATGAGAAAAACTGTTTTGTTAAATCCTGTCTGCCTAGAACTTGACCACTTTCCAGAAGAGACATATGCAGAAGGTACTAGTTATATGCCACAGAAACCTAAATAAATAAAAAGTCAGCTTTCTGAACAAGTTGAAAAAATTCCATGCCTAGTTTCAAAGCACCATCAGGGAACCTTTGATGATCTTTAATCTACAAATCTTACTCTGAGATGTCAGCATTCTTGTATCATCCCAAGGGAGCTGCCATATATCTGATGTAGCAGCCTACTTTTCAGGCAAAAGCAAGTACAAAGAGAGAACTCATCGTCAATAATCTTAAAATAAACTAAGATCAGAATACAATCACTATATAGAAAGTGAAAGGACACAACAACATAGCTCTTACTTCACTCACCTTATCAGTTGTACATTCAAAACGTTCTCATCTACACTAGAAGAAATTACTCTTAACACAAAATCCTACAAGTAGTTGTTTTCTGTCCCATATCAAATCAAATTATTTTATTGGCATTTACTCTCCACAGACTAAGCTGCCATCTGTAAATAACGTGATCCACTCTAATGGCATTGCCTTCTTTACCGCTTTATGGCAGTCAAAATTTTCTATCACTAGGTTCAATTCCTGTCCTTTTAAAGACTTCAAGAAGATAAAGGAGACATAAAAACTGAACATATTATGAGAAAGAAAGTTTATCTTTGGAGTTGAATAAGAAGAAACTGCTGTCACGGTTTTGTTTTTAAGTCAGCATTCTCCTCTGTTCTCAGTCATAGCCAAAAGACAGCTGAAAGAAATGTAAATTCAATTCTTATTTTGATACATTTCATAATTCTAAGGAAATTCTCCAGAAAGGCAGTCACAAATCATATAAAAGCATTCACAGCTACACAGCCACTTTACTATTTGCTTTAAGACTATGCAAAGCACTACGCTAATTAAAACAAAATATCTGTTTCTGCAGTAAACCACACAAAAATTAGAAAGGACATACCAAGTACACAACTACTAAAATCAACCAGATCTCTTCTGCCTGCATGGTGTTGGTTCTGTGGTTCCAGGATTGAAAACCCAAGTCTGATTCCTCTGGAAGTTCAGTGCACATGTACACACAAAATGACAAATCTTATAGAAAATACCAAAAATTGAGCTTCTTTCCTGCTTCCCCTCAACACCGATTTCCACTGCGATGAACAGCAGCAGACAAATCCACTAAGGCACAGGCGAATGTTTCTAGATAAGAAAAGTACAGTGTCCAGACACAACCTACTCTCCCTTCCCTGCAGCAATGCCACAGTTCACAAAAAACGCATCAATTTCAGATGGCACAATAGGCTGTCTCCCATACAAATGTCCTCAGGAGACAGTGTTTCCCTTTCACAGGTACACAGCAGTATGAGGGAGGGAAATTCTCCCCAAAGAGAAGGTTTGCAGGAGATTTTTCAGTTAAGCAATGCTGATCATTTTCTTTTCGTTGGTTCTGATTTTCTAGGTACCCGATGTACCTTCGAACTACATTTTTGCATTATAATTGATGCTTGAAGTATGCTTAACACCCACCTCAATTCTATAATGAAAACCTTTCTATTTTTAAGTCCTCTGGTCTTTGTTTATAGACCAAAAAAAAACACTTATGTTTTTTTCTGGCACAATTGTAAACTAACATCTATTGATAGAACTCTTCCAAAATACTGTAGCTATACCCTAACAAATATCCCTTTAACAATGCAATGGCAGGCCTCAAGCAGAGACCAAGATGAGATCTGGATTCTTTTCCCTGCCAGGGATGGATGTGACAGTTTTGTTTCTCTGCTGAATTCTACTGCAGGCTGAACAAGCAACAGCAAGAGGCAGCTGCACAGCTGCTTTTCAGGTTAAAAAGACAACGTTGTATTTGCTAATTCTCTGCGGAGACTAGAAAATAATGTTATCTTCCAAAGAAAGAAAAACATGTAAGGAATAATGTATTAGCATTTAGATAGAAGAACAAATTGTTTTGGTTATTCTCAACAGAAGCAAGTCTACTGATGAAGCATTTAATGGAGACCTGACCGATTATGCCAAATTTAGTAACTTACACCAGCAACAAAGAATATGTTCTCCCCTGTCGTCTTTTCTCACCCCTGCCCACAAGCATTTTGGTGGGTTGGAGGGTGGGGTGCTAAGTACAAAAAAGGACCCCTCTGCTCAATTTTCTCTCCTCCTGCCATCTCAGCTGCAGGAGAATCCCTAGTTGTCATTTGTCACCAAATTGAAAGCACATAGATCTTGTCCTTCCTGTCCATTTATTTTCTCCAAAAAGGAAGCAACAGAGAATCTGCTAAAGCAAAGTTCAAGTACATCGCCCTCAACTCCTGAACCATCTTCAATCTATTTTCTGCCATGGGAGCCAAAATAAGCAGCATTTGGCCGTTCAAATGAAATTCGGAAAATCTATATAGTGAGGATGGGTTTGGGGTTTGTTTTTTAAAAATCCTCAGAAAAAAGGAAAATATTCTATTTTACACTTTGGAAAAGTAGGCAGGTGGGAAACGGAAAAATATAGAACATCATTCCTCTCAGGAAGATGCTTTATTCAGTAAATTAGTGTCTAATATGAAACGTAGCCTAAAAGAACAGATTTGTCTGTGCAGGCTGCTACTACAAGACAGGATTACGGTTGCCTAAACACTAAAAATAAAAAAACCCTAGACTTAAAACACAACATAACCTGGAAAAGCTACTTTAAAAAAAACATCCTCTGTTTGCTCTGTTTGTAGTTTGTGAGGGGAGGATGTTAACCGTAGCAGTCAATAGGCTCTAGAGACACTCTTCTGCCAAAGGCTACACAGGCAGAAAAAAATAATGCTACCAGTTTTAAAGTTTGAAGTGAAGACAAAAGTTTCTTCTCCACATTCTTATTTTAAAAGACAGCGGTTTCCTATCTGCCTGCTAAATGAACTCAAGCTTGTCACAAGGAACTCAGTGCTGATTAGCAAATATTTACCTAAGTGGTGACATTTTTTGACAATAATAAAATCATAGAATCACAGAATAGTTTGGGTTGAAAGGGACCTTTTAAAGATCATTGAGTCCAACCCCCCTGCAATAAGCAGGGACATCTTCAACTAAATGAGGTTGCTCAGAGCCCCATCCAACCTGACTTTGAATGTTTCCAGGGATGAGGCGTCGACCACCCTCTTTGGGCAACCTGTTCCAGTATTTCACCACCCACACTGTAAAAAAATTCTTCCTTGTATCTAGTCTAAATCTACCCTCTTTTAGTTTAAAACCATTACTCCTGGGTCCTGTCGCAATAGACCCTGCTAAAAAGTCTGTTCCTGTCTTTCTTATAAGCCCCCTTTAAGTACTGAAAGGCCAGAACAAGGTCTCCCTGGAGCCTTCTCTTCTCCAGGCTGAACAACCCCAACTCCCCTGTCTTCAGAGGAGAGGTGTTCCATCCCTCCAATCGTTTTTGCGGCCCTCCTCTGAACCCACTCCAACAGGGTCCATGTCTTTCCTGTGCTGAAGACTCCAGAGCTGGATACAGTACTCCAGGTGGGGTCTCACCAGAGCGGAGTAGACTAAACTTTTTTTAGTAAAATCCTTGACATTTTTCTCACTCCTAGAAAAAGAGCAAAACTCCCAAACAAGCTTGTATAGATGCAATCCTTCATCTTCAACTCATACTATATGTAACCAACGCTTTCAGCTAATAATACCCTTCTCCAGCATATTTTTCAATGAAAGAAAAAAAAAAAAATCACTAATAATTTAGACAAAGACCAATGCACATACCTTTAATAATGTCAGCTAGAAACGAATTTGACATTCTTTGACATTATTTTGACTCAAAACTAGAAACACAGAGAAGATTTTGCTTCACTGACTGTTCCTGTTGATGCATTTCCAAAATCAAGCACTAACAAAAAAGACAATCACAAAACCCCTTCCTTGAAGCTTTAGAGTGGAAATAAAATGTGTTGACTACCCTTCAAGGCAAGACTGAAGACTTCAGTTTAATCTTCATGTCTGCTTGTAGACTTGAAGTCTGAGACTGACAACTCATGAGAAACATGAAAACGAAGAGGAAAAACCATGTCATCCTTAAACTATTCTGTGACAAAGGATGCCATAAAAATATTTAAAGTCAAGACCTACACAATCTTAGATTCTGGATAAGATTCCACTAAACTGAATGCCAAGCTGCTTTTTTCCTACTGACATTACTGGAAAACAAAGCAATAAAAATATTTGCATGAAAAGAAAGAAGACTTTTTTTTCCCTATTTAAAACAATAAAGGTCTGTGCATCTGTTTAAAATAGCTACTATTTTATTATAATCTTCATTAGTGCCTTCCATAAGTACTAGGTCAGAAACTCTCAGCAACCTTAAGTCCTTGCTTTAGAAGCAGTAAGACTGCAAGGCCTACGGTGCACAGAGAAGTCATCAGCAACCCTTGCGTAATCAGCCATGAAGACTTCAAGGACACAAGCAGAGCAAAGGTACAGAGAAAACAGAGAAAGTAGATCGACATCTACTTTTCAAGCTGTTCTCTCTCTTTATGGCATAACAGTGAGAGCTTTTAGTGCTGAAGGAAGGTAAACTCAAGGGTAAGTTCACATTATCAAAGCTAAGCCACTGATTATTTCTCGCAGCCCACGTGAGCAGGACTGTGCTGCTTTGCTGGACTGGACTGATGTCATGAACTGTAGGCTAGAAGCAAGAAAATAAGTTATCAAATTCCTATCTTGTCTCTCTACAAAATTCTGTGGATCCAGCCCTACAATGCCCACTAGCATCTTGGGAGACTATGCAGCAGGTAATGAGACAGCACTGGGATGGAAACATTTGGCAATAAATTGCACTAGGCCATCACATCTCACGGGAAAGGCATTTTGAGGCTTCCTGTCAGAAGAACATAAGGCTTTTAAACTAACCAGAGTTATTTTCACCTGACAGTATCAACAGGTGACAGTAAAGGTCACCTTTTGGTTGCATGTTCTGAGTATGAAATTTAAAAACTTCACCTGAAGGACACAGAATCAAAAAGAAATGTATCATCTGTCAGAATTAGAGTTTGCTAGAGGATTACTTAAAGGCATTAGTCTGATTAGGTATAAGTTTATGCAGCTTTGATGACTCTGAAACTCTACCCACTCAGCAGAAATGTTAAGTCTATCAAAGTACGCCTGGACAAGATTAAATGTGTAGAAAAATCAGTAATCAAGACTTGTAGGCCGGGTTCTTTCAGGCAACTGTGTTGCATAACAAGGCCTGGGAAAAAGAAAAGGCGGGGGAAAAAAAAGAACGTTTAACAGACTTTCAGTAAGGGAGAAGAGACTAAGTATTTCAGCAGCTTTTAGTTCACTTTTCTTTTTTTTAAGTTACATACCAAAGAATAAGCACACGTAAACACTGAAGAATTAACTGTTTGCATTCAGGTTCTCACAGTTACATCAAAGATGCTGGTGTGAACCAGTGCTATGGAATTTTCATTCCTGAAAGGATTCTTGAACACGACTTAGGAGGAACAAAAAAATCACTTACTAAATTTTACAAAGTACTTCATAGTTCTGTCTTTCCACTTTTTTCCCCCCTCAAAGAATATGGGATTCCCCTTCAGCAATTACTAATGCTATGCTTGCTTTTCTCTGTTCTTATGCACAAACCCCCCAAAATCATTATCAAGTCAAAATACAGGCACTGATTTAACAGAATATTATTTGGACACAGATTCAAGACATGGACAACTCAAGTCATCTATCTCTGACAGTTCACTTAGATCACATGGACATGAAAAACAACCTTCAGGGACTTTGAAACTAGAAAGTGACTTTTCTTTGAAGGATGCTTTTCATCTTTGTTCCAAACCATTCTCTTCTGAAATTAAATTATACCAAAGAATTCAATGAAATGCACTTTATCATTACTATTTAAATACGTGCAAGGCGGGTTTTTTTGGCATTTTCTAAAAGAAAACCAGAATACAGAAAACAAGAAGATTGTTTATGTTCCTTTATGAAATATATCAGAATCTGGATGTGGGGAAGTCATGATATACCATAATATAAGCATCAAAGTTTTTATACTGTTTTTTCCAAGTACTCTTTTTACATCATTTGCCTACTTCTCAGCTGACCCTCTCACATTTCTATTCTGCCCGCAATGACAATTCTTCAGAGGGCTTCCTAGCCAGCTGTCTCAGCAGCCCTCAGGGCATATCCTGCCCTATAGTGTGTCTACTGTAAGGACGGACAGGTTGGGGGAGGATGTTGTTGAAGCAGCTGAAGGCAATGTAAAAAGCCACCCCATATCCAGAGTTCTGCTCCTGCTCTTATATCAAGTCCTGCTCCTGCTGTTATGCTAGGCAGTGCAGTTTGTGTATGGAAAAACACTGACCACCCTTTCAGAAAGCTAAAGGTTCAACTTTTGACATTAAGGACAGAGACGTAGAACTGGGTGACCTGGAAAAACCCAAGCTACGTGGGGACTGAGAGGTTCATGCCTGCAGAGCTCAATACAGGAACACACAGTTCAACATTTTAGGCTCATAAAAATTTGCCACAGATTATTTTTTAAATAGCAGTATGGAGAACTCTTTCCAGATTTAAAAAAAAAACCCACAGACTGGAATAAATCTGCCTCAGCAGCATCCTTCCATGTAGAAAACTAGAAATATGATTTTTCAATGTAGCATTGCATAATATTACATGTATTTTTGTCAAACAAATATGTATTGTGATTTCAATTAAAAAAAAAACCACACCCAAACAAACAAAAAAAACCCCACCAAGACAACCAAGCAGGTTTTGCACTGTCATTAAGAAAACAGGCCTATCTACCTGTTCTCAATGCCCACCTGGTTTTTTTCGTCCTGCTGTCTTAAGAACCTGATTTCCCTGGGGAGATTTAGGACAACCTCTTTTCCTCCTGTCTTCTGATTTCAATAGATTTCGCATCTTTTTTTAGGCAAATAAAAAAATTATGATACCTGAGACTGTAGAAGCTTACAAGCTGCTCGCCCCAACTTACTCTCTGATGAATGGTTAATTCTGCCTGCTTCAGCATCATTATAAAAAAAACCCAAGGCACATAAAATAATACCCAAGAGAGCTTGTGCTCACCTGATGACAGTGTCCTATTATGATGCTGGCCCACTTGATGCATGCTTTGCTGTAACAGAGTCAGGCATTCTCCAAGGCAGCTCAGGGTGGCAGCAGAGGTAGCTTTTAAAAGCAGCAAGTCCTGATCCAAGGCAGAAAGGGGCCCGGAACTTGGGAGAGCTTCAATGGCTTGTACAAGATTCTTCTGTTGTCCCTCAACTTGGCTCATGATCTGTAAAGGGCCAAAAACATCTGCTGTCATACAAAATATCACTATGTAGCTGTTAAATTCTTATGGGTTGATATAGTGACTAAATGTGAAGAACTACCACAAATGGATGTTAATGTTCTGATCCAAATATACCATATACTTACCTACAAAAACGAAGGGCTTGAGACTACCAAAGGCCTGTAAAAATGTCAAGACTATGTTAGAGAAAATCATCTCTTAAAATAGTAGGTTCATAGTAGGTTTAATAGTGTGACTCATACTTTCTGAAAACCTTCGTAAGGAAAAGTATGAAAATTCTACTTCCTTCTCCATTAGTAATTTAGGCTTAGATTTCCTTTCCTTTATATGTGATCTGAAACATCCAAGAAAGCTACACTGTCCCTCCTCCTTCTTTCCTACGTAAAATATCTAATCACAGTCTCTAAGAACAGCCATTTTTCATTTCTCAAGCATCAGCAAGGAATTGTTTTTACAAAATAAGGTAACTTTGAGGTTTACAGGCATTAGCATAGGAGGCAACTTAGAGCACTTATTTACTATCAGATATGAATACCAGCTGTCAGGGAGAAAGTTAATCTGTTTCTAGATTTGAACTATCCAGAGGAAGATGAAACGTGTGCTTGTATAACAGATAAAAACGTTATTTGAGCAGGCTGTTCTTTAAACAAATTGGCAAGGTTCCAAAATCCTTCTTAAACCCAAAAGAAAAAGGAGAAATTTGAAACGATCTCCCCATTTTTACAGCCTGTAGGAAATTACACATGCACATGACAAGCCTCTTTTCTTACACTTACCTTGCAAAAAACTTATTGCAAAATCGTATAGGTTCATACTTGAGGTATCCAAAACTTTCAGAAAAAATATCCGAAGACTTTGTAAGCAACAAAGATTCAAGCTCCATTTGTCCAAGCCACTTTACTGTGAAAATGTATTATTATGAACACCATGATCTTTTTGTTATCATTATTATATTTTCAGAGTATGGCATGCTTCCTGTAGCCTCCTTATGCTGAGGTAAATAGACTGATTAAAAAAGTTTACGCTGAGTTCACTGAAAAGCAAGAAAGGAAACTGAACTCAAATATGCAAATAACCATCCTTGCAAACAAGTTTAGATTTAAGCAAAAAGCTGTTGTTGCAAGGTTCATAAGGAAATTTAGCTAAATGTCTTGCTGAAGGTCACAATAATGACATTTTAATGGTCAACGTTTAAAACGGAGGCCAAAGCTTCAGTAGAAACCACAGTCAATTTTAATTCCCTTTGACAGAAGGCAAGATCAGTCAGAAGGTGACACAGACCCCCACAACATGCAGCTTTAGGGAGCCGCTAGAACCCCAGGCAGTGCTCTGCTTTGAGAAGTCACACACCATGTAAATGAGCTCCACAGCACAGACAAAGGGTTTCTTCAAAGCTAAAACAAAAATCAGAGCACAACAGACACACGCTCATGCAAATATTCCTCCCTCAGGAAAAGAGCTCAGGGAGGCAAATTGAAGGAATGACTGGAAGAAAAAAAGATCATCATCTCCCTGGAAGACTGTACAATATAACTGTATGGAAAACAGCTTCCCTCCTTTTCCCATCCTGAATAAGAATGTAAAGTTAAAAACCTGAAGTTCTCATGCTTCACTGTGACATAAATGTTCTATTTTCATTTCTAAGCGACTGAGTTTCCTACCTTCCTTTTTTTTTTTTTTGAGAAATACTTTTATTTCCAAAGATTTCCTTCCATAGGAAATAAAATCCAAAATAAAACTTTGAAAAAAATTTTAAACGTTTCCATTTTTCCCTCCCCATTAATTAAGGGCAACTATATTCTTCAGCAGCTAAGACAGGAGCATAAGATAAACTGACCAGAGCGCTTAGGAAACATTTGAAAAATTAACTAGATGTTTGCAGTGATCACCTAGCCCAAAGCTTTACAGGCTTTTATCAACTGTATTTTTCCTAGATTAGGACAAATTTAAATAAAATCAATGCTTTTTTCTCCCTTTAGCCAAAAGAAGATATTGCTCTGAGTCATACTATCCTCTGTCTGACCTAAAGTAGTTTTAAAGAAACCTTTTTGATTCATCCTTTCTGTGCCACCTAGGTTCACATTAGAGCCGTAGTACCAGCACCCTTGCTACAGACCTGAGGCAGCAGAAGACACCAAGAATGGCAACTTCTGGGTAGGATTCAAAGTATTAGAACTTGCTGAACATTTGCTGCTGGAGTACTGATCAAAATCACTCTGTTTAAGGTGCTGAACGAACAGAACAAAAAGGAATAACGTCCCTATTCTAGACTGTCACAGAACAACTCTGGCAAAAGGGGAAGGAAATAACATATATTCTTGAAATAACTGAACTTTTGTTACGTTTGATGCTATTTTATTTTTAAAAAGTCACTGACAAAAGATTTTAAAAGATCTGAAGTGTAGGCATTCTAAAAAGAGTAAATCAAAGAGGAACTAACACAAAAACACCAAACCATGCTAGAGGAAACTCAATAAACACATTAACCCTTAACAGGACAGACCCTAGGCCATGCAACTACAGCATTACCCTCTATCTTATTTGCGGATCTGCTTTTTGCTGTCTCAGGGGGAGGGGAGGCCGAGTGCTTGATTTATCAGTGCTCTAAGCTGGTTTCAAAACCAGAATGAAAAGCTTTGATTTTGAGAAAGTTACATTGTAACTTTCACTTTCCAAAGTGAAAGAGCTTGCTTAATTTTGAATGACTTTGCTCTTACAGAAGGTTATTTTAGTACTTTGCAGCTCTCCATCCTCCCTATATGCAAACACAGACCGCTCAAAGTAGTAGTTCTCTACCTTCTACAACGGCAAAGACTATTTGCCCCAGTCCACCAAGTCTCAAACCCACTTCTCTTCCCACTCTTGTTTCAGCTTTGGAATCCCTCTTCACCTATAAATAGCTTCTTATAATATGGAAAAGAAACCACATATTCCCACAAATGCACTCAAACTTCAGAAGTACAACCCTATGCTAGATATAAAATAGAAAACCTGAAAGAACTATCAGGACTACGTGCATTAAAAGGAATTACATGAGTGCATATATATCTAACGTTAGTAGGTCTGCATTTACATAACTGCAAAATGCTCAGGAAGAGGAAGCCAGGAAGAGACCACCTCATATGCATGGTTGCTCCTTTCTCCATCTTCACCCTGGAGCAGAAGCAGCAGACCACAGCGTGTTCCCTATTGACAGCTGTTCATGAAGCTTGAAGGAGATTCAGGCCTCTTAGCCAGCTAGAAATTCTCAGGTATTGTCCATATTCTTGTGGTGGGTTGACCTTGCCTGAATGCCAGCTGCCCACCAAGCCACTCTATTACTCCCCCCTCCGCAGCTGGACAGGGGAGAGAAAAAATGCAATGAACGGCTCGTAGGTCAGGGACAGATCACTCTGCAATTACTACGAGAGGCAAAACAGACTCGACTTGGGGAAATACATTTAATTTATTACCAGTCAAATCAGAGTAGGATAATGGGAAATAAAACCAAATCTTAAAAACACCTTCCCCACACCCCTCCCTTCTTCCTAGGCCCAACTTCACTCCCAATTGCTCTACTTCCTCCCCTCCAGTGGCACAGGGGGATGGGCAATGGGGGTTGTGGTCAGTTCATCACACGTTGCCTCTGACACTCCTGCCTCCTCACTTTCTTCCCCTGCTCCAGTGTTGTGTCCCTCCCATGGGAGACAGTCCTCCACAAACTTCTCCAATGTGCATCCTTCCCAAAGGCTGCAGTTCTTCACGAACTTTTCCAGCACAGGTCCTTTCCATAGGGTGCAGTCCTGCAGGAAAAACTGCTCCAGCGTAGGTCCCCCGCAGGGTCACAAGTTCTGCCACCAAAGCAACTCCAGCGTGGGCTTCTCCCTCCACAGGGTCACATATCCTTCCAGGAGCCTGCTCCAGCTCAGGCTTCCCATAGGGTCACAGCCTTCTTTGGGCACCCCTTCACCTGCTCTGGCATGGGGTCCTCCATGAGCTGCAGGTGGATATCTGCTCCATCGTTAACCTCCATGGGCTGCAGGGGGACAGCCTGCCTCACCACGGTCGTTGCCACAGGCTGCAGGGAAACCTCTGCTCCAGCACTGGAGCACCTCCTCCCCCTCCTTCGTCATTGACCTTGGTGTCTGCAGAGTTCTTTCTCTCTCTCCTCTCTCCAGCTGAACTTGCACAGTTTTGTGGTTTGATTCTTTTTCCCCTTCTTAAATCTGTTACCACAGAGGTGCTACCACCGTCACTGTCCTGGCCAGCAGTGGTTCCATCTTGGAGCTGGCTGGCATTGGCTCTATCAGACATGGGGGAAGCTTCTAGCAGCTTCTCACAGAAGCCACCCCTGTAGCCCCCTCGCTACCAAAACCCTGTCATGCAAAGCCACTAAAAATTCCCTTGAATAACACTACTCTCAGAGAAACCTGCCACACAATGACACCCTTACAGAAGACCGACTGCAACCAGAATCATCTCTGATGTTTTCCTCAGTAGGTCATCTGCTCTCTACCACTTGCTCCAAAACAGCCAATTCACAGCTTCTGTTGCTGCCTGCTTCTTTCTCTCCCTGGCTAGTCTTAAAATCCTGGGCGACTGCTTTCCCTACTTACCCCAGCCACAGCAACTGCCAACTACTACTTCGCAGCTGAAGTTGCACCTCCTGTGTTTTCCTGTTGGGAACGCACTGCCAACCATGATGTATGGGAACAAATGGTTATGTGGCAAGATCCCAAACAAACACGTAAGTAGAAATAACTCTGTTCTTGGGGTGACCCCCACAGTATGTGAAAGTTAGGCAGAAAGAGATATGAGATATCCTAGGACTGCAAAGAAATGTATTTCAGGTAAGAAAAATGAACATTTTTTCGTACAGTAAATAAGCTAAAAGTAGCTGCTAAAAATTAAGAAGTAAGAATGAAAAATTGAGGTGCTATTTTCTGTGCTAAAAGAATAAATTACAGTAATTCAATATTTTGGTAAAATACTAGATGATATATTAATCTTTCCCATGCAGAGAAATCATTTTACAAAACCTCAATGTCATTTTTGATTTAAGGCTTCAATTTGTTTCAGAAACTAGAAAGAGAGAGAGATTCCCAATTATTAAGTATAATAATAAACTCTCTGTTAAAGACTTCTCCTCCCTTTCTCAAACAAAGATAAATAGAAACTTCAAAGGAAGGAAACTGAATAGCCACACCTCAATGGAAAAACACATGACTGCTTTTGACATGATTTTATTTACAGTGGAAATGCTCTTGCTATCCAGACTCCAGGACTAACAGGCTCAAGTCTGTTTGTCGAATCCAGACGGGTATTATGATAATCAGAACATCTTTCTTTCTAGAGTTACTGATCCTACAGGATTTCAGCCAACTAACACAGCACATCACAACAACCTAAAGCAAACACCAGCTTTAAGCCATCTACAAAACTGCCTAATCCGCAGCTGTCTCAGGGGCATCTCCTAAGACACAGTGATTTCCAGCTCCCTGAAGCAAAGGAAGAACGGTATCAGCCACATTACCTCAAAGGGCAAGCAGACACTCTCCCTTTGTCATACAGGCCATGTGGAGCTGGCCAAGAAAATAAGTAGTGTCACCGATCCTGTCTTTCTATATAACAACTTAAATACTTCAGATCTTCCTACCCTGCTTTTGGAAAATAAAACCTGAGGAAGCTTCTTCAGATTTCCCCAGCCACAATCATATTGCATTTTCCTTTTTTGGTATTGATCTTCACACAAATTGAATCCTTTTAGAGCAGGTATTGAGATACGCCTACCCATGTGTATGAAAAAATCCAAAACACTTCAGAAAAAAAAGGAAAATATGATTTTAGTGCTGAGAACCCACAGAAATTCTGTATCGTCAAGCTCCTCTGTGACACACTAGAAATCATTCATCAAGGAGACACTTGGCTTCACCAGTTAGTAACTCTTTTTCTCTACTGTAGTATTCTCTGGGCACCACCACTAGCAGCACATTGTCTGCCTACTAATCTCTGGGCAATTCCTCTGAAAGATTTAATGCAGTGATTTTTATTTTTAAATCCTTTCCATTACAAGTTGAAAACAATTACTAAAAACATGGGAAAATAAACAACACAGTGCTTATATGAAAAGCAGAGTATCTGTAAAAATAAACAGTTGCGTGGGAAAAGCTTCAGACATTTGGATAGTAACAGAAAAGCAACATGGATCGCTTTCTTACCATCTCCAAGTCAAGCTGCCCTTGTAAGAAATGTACTGCCTTCAAAAGCTGGGAAATAGCCAGTTTGCTTCTTCATTTTAGGGGTTTGTTTGTTTGGTAGGTCGGTGGGTTTGTTTGTTTTTAATAAGTGTTATATGAAAACACCATCTCTCTGTCACACACCCATATACACTTTCTGAAAATATTACTTTCTTGCTTTTAGACAACAGAACCAAAATAAAAACATTTCAGAAGACATTGGGAAAGTACATGAGGAGAGACCAGCTTTTCAAACCACCCTAGAATAAATCGTGATATGAGTCAGGACCTTGGCTCTCATTGTCAAACGAGCATATACCACAGGGGTTTGGGTTTTTTTTCTTTTCTTTAGTATAAAACACTGCTTTTCTTAAAAGCAAAAACAGATGAGTGACTGAAGAGAAGAAAGTCCACACACAAAAAATAAAAACCTTCTTAGTAATTGTAAACCCAATACACTGGGTTGCTGTGTAAGCCTAATATAGTCATCAAATCTTGACCTGTATTTCATCAACACCACAAACTGTCATATTGTAAAAATTAAAAGTTAAAACAGACAACCAATATATGTAAAAGTATGCACCAAGTATATATAAAAATGTAAGATATAGATACCTGGAACTCCAATGTCACTAAAGCAATCATACCAGTCATTAATTTGACACACTAGCTACCAACTCAGCTCAAGTTTACAATTCCCATCTAGTATTTCTGTGAAAATTTCCCACACTCAGCTATTTATTCTAAAAAACAAAAGAGCATAGACACACGCAAAAATACTATTATAAATACTGTTAATCACCAGCTCAAAATGTATACCTTTCCAACTGAGAAGTCTGTAACTGCAGTAGAATCGATTTTTTTTTCCAATATAATGATGCGTTTTTGTTTTCAGTTAAGCATTTATAGGCAACCACTGCAGAGCAAGAGACCTTTTGCCTTGGCTTAACTTCTGAAGTGTTCTCAAACTGCTGAAGGTCACTTGCTATGTACATCTTCCTACTTGACAAAAGAAATCTTCTGAAAAGGATTTACAGACTTCTCTCTTTTCTTCAGTAAAGTCCATAGACCTTTTAATAGGATTCTATCAATAGCATGCAAGCTAGGAAGGCAGCTCAATGTATAAGTGAAGTGAAAGAGCTATACACGTTGCTGCCAGAAGTACTGTAATAAATAACAAAAATCTCTTAAAGAGAATTTTGCATTTCATCTTTAAAAGTGTCTAATGTAGAAATATGTGGCCAGAAACATGCTTTAAGTTCCACAAGTAACATATCTGTACATTTTACTTACAATAAAACCTGAGCTTTTGACCAAAAAGAACCTCCTTGAGCTGCAAACAGAAAGGAATTCTATCCGCAAAGTTTCGATCTGGACGAAGACCCACAGTAGCCTCTGTGAGTATTACTATGCTAATGAGGAAAAAATATTTTAAGAAAGGATCCTAGAACACCAAGTGAGATATTCTGAAAGCATCTTGGAAAGATGGAACCAGATAATGAGATCCATATCAATTGTCCTTTCACAATTACTGCTTCTCTCCCATTACACAGAATAAGCACATAATTCTCCATTATTGTCACCTCAGGGCAGCAGCCAGCTTGACCTCAATTATTTTAAAGACGCAAACAATGAACAGTAAAATTGGAATGACATGTTATATAATAGTTATTAAGGCTTAGACACATACATCCTATCAATGAAGCTTCAAAGGAGCAAGTTAATTTTCACTTGGCATGTAATTTGCAGGCAGAGACACAAAAAGTGACGGAACAAACAAAACTATACCTCTGACAATCAGGATGGCAGCTAATCACCACAGCACATTTCTTTTTCTTTCCAGTCCTTGCCTATGCTTTCACAATTCCATTTCTTCCCTCGGAGGCGAAGGAAAACAAGCTTCCCCAACCCCCATCCACTATTTTGTTCTATTTTCCCTAATGAGGAAGCCACATAATCTCTGTTCAGGGTACAACTGAAAAGCCAGTTGCTACATATCTTCATCATCTCAGCTAACAAAACATTATTTCCTTTGGGGTTTATGTTTTGGCTTTTTTTGCTCAGCCTTCTCATAGCACACTGCACAGGGTGGTTCCTTGCGAGGAAAACCTTACAGAACAGAGAGCAAATGTCATTAGGACCGATTCTAAAAGCCAAGTCTAAGAAAACCAGGAGAAAACAAGGCGTGGAGGAGGCAGTCCGGCTGAATTGTTTTGTGTTCTTAGCCACTCTTTCCAATCTGCTGCTTCCATTGATGCCGCTGCTGTTCCACTGGTCCGCCATCAGCATCTCCAGGGGCTATGAGCTCTCCAGGGACCTCAGCACAGCATTTACACTCCAGCGAACAGCTGTTATTTACCAACTCCTGCCATGCACTTTGTAAATTGTCTAGTTAATTTATTCATATACTAGACATGATCCTATGCTCCATTCAGTTCCTATTTTACATCTTTGAATTCTCTAGCTTGGACACTTCCTGCATATCCTTACAACATAGTATCAATCTATTTTGTGAAGACAACATTCATGACCCATTTATGGACTACAGACTTCTTACTCATTGGTCTACCATCCAGTAGCTTATTAGTCACACCTCCAAGCTCCCTTGCTGTTAGTTGCACAGCTACAATAATCAGACTCTGTATTTTGTAGGTCTGCATACTATTGCTTTTAGTCAACAAGGCAGTTCGATCTGGGGGAGGGAGGGAGGAAAAAGGGAAGAAGGGTCTTTTTTGTTGATTGGTCTGGAAGACTTAAACATTCCTTCCAGTACCAGACGAGGAAAAGTAATCTACCTTCCCAAGAAATTCTCAGTCCTGTTGAAACTCAGGTATACGGAAGGAAGCTCCTCCTTTCCTTCAATGCTTTAAAACAGGCAGAAGCTCAGCAAGAAAAGGAGCTGACCTAACTACCTGCTTTACAAAAGCATCTCTCTGTTCGGAAGAACAAAAGACAGGATACGCTTAACAGATCTATCTTCAAATACCCAGGAGTGCATCACATCTGTAACTGTCAACATTCTCTGGGACTCTATGCAGACACTTTAGTTGGATGCAAAGCACTCCCAAGGACAACCAACTGCCCACTACGAATTTTTATGAAACTCCATTTCTTATATCAGGCAAATAGACACCAGCGAGAGGTTCAAAGCCCTTGCAAGACATATGCTAGTTAGTAGAAAGATACAGCAGTTCTGGCAGAATCCCCGAGACTGCCTCCAGAAACCTCAGCAAAACTGCTCACCTACTTCAGGCCCAAACAAATCAGATGCTTCCCTTTGCTATCCCAGGCAGACCCCTTACCACACTTCTTTATGACCACAGTTCCAGATTTAAGGTTAAAGGCATGCTTTCTGTATTCAATCTGTCCTTCTCCTCTCCTGAGAAAGGAGTTAGTGAATGGCAGAAAGGGAACAGGGTTGGGGGGAGGGAGAACAGAAGACACAGAAAATACCTTGTATCTTTTTAGATCAACCAGGATGAAAAGTTCAAATCTTGCCAGACAATGTTTTAGCAGACGTATAATCTTGGATTTTCTAAACCAGGGAATGTTTTTAATCTTAACCAATACCCTGAGATATTAAGCTTCCCTTGAATGGCTTCATATTTGAGCAGGGCAGGAGGAGGCAAGCAAGCTTTTCCTGTCACCCTCCCAAAATTTGCTAGTTATTCTGAGAATTCTTTCGTGCTGTTTAAGATCTGAGGAGGAGAATATGTCTGCCTCCCAAACCAACATAAACTTCAGGTTCTTTTGCCTGTGGAAGAGGAGGATTTACAAACATACCAAAGTACTAGAACACTGGAGGAAAATAAAATTCCTCCGATGGCATCAGCTATCTTAAGAGTGTTTCATGGAGCTACTCCGTAAATCTCTAGGTGAGAAGTTAAAGCTGTTTAATAAGAGCTAGCTGCCATAATAAATACTCAAGTCATAGAGCATGATTCAGACAAATTGTATCAACGAGCACTACTTTCCCTCACAAATCAGAGTGAGTGGGCTATACGTTTTCTGCAAACTGATCCGTATCAATCTAGCACTAGTCATTTTACCACTGGAGGGAGATGTCTGAGGATCAGGGTCTATTGCAGGAGACATGACAGATGTTCTTAGTCGCCTGTTGCACTAGAGCTCACTGCGGATACTCCACACACATAGGTAATGCATGACATTTGCTAGCACATTAAGGTTGGTACCAAAACACAAATAGTAAGTGCCAGATTCCCCCACTATGAGCTCTTTTCTTGAGCATTTGCTAATCTATCTGCTCTATTAACCATGTCCTACTAATACCTACTGAGACTTACCATTTACTATCAAAGACAACTCAAGGGGAGCAGGGTGTTTGGATCTTAAGGCAAAACCACAGAGAAGAGAGAAAGCAGACAGTGGTTGCCAAGGTTGTTTCCCCCGCCCCAAGTTGCTTTCAGTGCTCCAGAACCAAAAATTAGAGAAGCAAAAGAAAGGAGCTTGCAAGTTCAAGTAAACGGTGGACAGCAACTGGCTGCCATCTAGCCAAGCAGGAAGCACACAACTGGCTTTTAAACCACAGAATGCAGCATTGAGAAGATAGCTGATAAAAAACACCTTGCAGGAAATTATTCTTATGCTATTTTACTATTAAAATTACCTCGAAATCTGCAAGGAAAGTCATTAGTTTTAGTGATTAAACGTTGCTTGTAAGCTGACGTTATTCTATGGGCTCTTATGAGTAACAGTTTTGCTTACACATTTCGTAAGGATCACTTCGGTGACGTTAATAGCTATAGCACAGAGCTGGAAAGCATGTTTTAATTATTGGCAATTAAGGCAAATTTGTGAATTTTAAGCATTCAAAAGAGCACCTAAAAGGTTGCTGATAGTCACTAAGTCAACATCAGCAATCATAGGAAAATTCTATTAGTTTACCACAATGTAGTATTGATAAAATCAGGTTTCTGTACTTTGAGTGAAATCAGTCTTCAGAAGAGAAAAGATCATATTGCACTGGAACATAAATTACACATTTCAACATGCATAGCTTCAAAGATGAGGAGGTCTCTCTCAGAACACATGGTGCTAGAAAATGTAACTCTGAATCTTTTTTTTTTTTTAAAGGATTCCATTCCACCTGGGAATATATAAACACACATACAGCCATTCTGAGTAGTCCAATATCCCATTATAGTACTTATGCAGATTTCTGATGGACTCTTCCAGTGCTTCTTCCCTTTCCCAACATTGCTTATACTTCCTTTCACCTCTCTCACAGTTAGCCACCTCGCTTGTAGTGTCCAAACATAAAATAAAATCTTATTTCTGCCATTTTAACAACTCTCAGGTGTGCGGTATACACTGGAATAAACTTCAATTTTAATTAAAGCAGATATTACTTCCCCATCTTACAGTCAACTCACCTAATGTTTTCTGAAAAGCAAGGGAACTGTCACTACCAAGGCTATCCAATCTTGCCATTCCTGAGCCTTGAATAAAGTGTACATCCATGACTTGTGACAAAGCATTCCAAATCCAACCCTTTGACTTCTCCTGGTATCCCAAAGCTGTCTGTCAATTGGTTTAAGTTGACATCATTAACTTCACAGCACTGAAGTAATTCAACGTACACTACCATGACGCTGAGTAGTCAATTTGTGACATACTGTAATATGGCTGAATTACATTTATACAGCAACTTTCCCACAAACTCATGTGTTTTGTGTCTGCTGGCCTAGACCTACCAATAAAACTGCAATTAGATAACTGGGGATCTCCGTGATAAAAACTGCAAGCAGTCATCCCAGAACACAATAGATATCACTAGAAGAACATGCTAAGCAGTATGTGCAAGAACATAAGACTATGTTTCCTGAGCAAGAGACAAATGCACGGACCATAATAAAAATTAAAAATAAATAATCAATTACACATATACATGTAGTACCTATAATACGAAGCTACTCTAAAGTATACACCAAATTCAGGCAGATACAGTTCAGTTTAGCTTGCTGGATGAAATGTTGCTAGCCATCATGTTATCAGCCCTATTTTAAAATCATATTATCAGAAATCAGAATTGCAAACAAGAAGTGGGTAAGCAGCTGCTTAAAAGCATCTGTGTAACGCACACAAAGTTTCTAAAGCATTCAAACCCTGCAAGCCAAGTATAAGAGATGGAGATCACAATAACAATGCACAGCAATAGCTGGTAGAGATTAGGCCTTTACTAAATAACTGATGAGAGCTATAGTGTTTATTATTCCCATTTGTTGTAAAATCAAAAGGTTTCCCGTATTTCTTAGTGTAGCACACTGCATTTCGGGTATTACACACGGAGTTGAAGATTATTATACAGGTTTATTGAGGGACTTACTATAATGTAAACTGAATGGTATGCTTAAAATATATAAGGCATTTCTATGGTTACTTTTTCCTGAAGGGCATTTATATAAGTACTTTCTGCACTTAATATTTGAAACTTGGCTAGTCACCTAACATTACATTGTCATATATTAACACTGAGAACATTCAAAAATATCTTCTACTTAATTTAATAAAAATAGCATTTAAGTGTGGGTTAACAAAATAGCCCATGTATCTTAGAAGCAGTAATTTGCATTATAAACAGAGCTGCAGAAGGTAAATGCACCTTGTCATGTTCAGGATTTGCTATGAAGATCTCTGCTGCGCCAGTCAGCCACCCAGAAACTGGCACCGAAAGCAAGGCCACTAAACAAGCAGCCGTGAGATGCGATACCCTAATCTGAGAAATGATTTACTGAATTATGTTTTCTTTAAAGCTTCATTTTCAAACTGGCAACTCTAAATTAAAATTACTGCAGTATTTGTGCTTTAATTGTGAAAGAAAACAGCCTTATAGCTTTCCAAAAATGTAGGTAATTGTATGATATGATATGCTATGCTGTTTTATATACGTATATAAAACAGAGCAGTCGAATTCTGTTTAACATAAAAAAATAAAGTGATAGTTTTGAAGGCATATAAAAGCTGGATCCTGAATTCCCTTCAAATTTCATTTGTCTCAAGCTCCTCTGGGAACCTACCATTTACTTAAAATGTAATGAAATATTTTAATACCTGTAAAGAGTAATCTTAGCTTCTCTGCAGTTGCTTAAGAAAACGAATGCTGCAGCAGTCTCTGAATGTAGCTAGCATACACACTGTATTATCCCTAATTTATAAATTGCCACTTATTAAATGATTGAAAATTATTGTCTTTGCACATGCTCAATTACTACTAAACTACAGGCTGAAAAAAAATAATTAAAAGAAGCCGTGTTTGTATCATTTATATTTTTCAGATTGGCGACTGAGAGAAATCAGAAATAATGAACCAGGTTCACTCTTGACATAACCCACATGGACAAACGGTGTCATTTTAGTAGAACATTTGCTCTCCAATTCCCATAGCAACCTTCTTTCTCCCTGCCTGGGAATCTGGAAGCCAGGATGACTCAACTTTTGCATGAGTACAAAATCAAATGCACAGAACAAGGTGTAGCTTAGGAATGTGTACCTTATGTGCACTCTTAGAGACCTCAAAGATATTGCAAAGGCAAGGTGAAGACTCAGAGAATACAAGCATATTCAACTCATGTTTATGTGATTCAATAAGCATTGGTTTAAAGTATTAGAATAACTTACATTTCCTCATCCTCAAAGTGAAATAGTTAATGCTCTTTATTGAATAATTTCTATAAGCACACACGCACTTACTACTTTGGAAGGTATTAGACTGACACTCCCAGAGATTTAAGCATCCCATTTATCCCCTGAGGAGACGTGTTTTTATTGATCTTTGCAGTACTAACTTGGGGTAGAACAAACAGACATAGGAGATAAGACTTCTACAGACAAGTCAAATAGCCTCCAGAGAAATCTGGTTTAGAGTGGAGACATTAGTCCCTGTTTTCCAGACCTTGATAATTAAAATAAAAAAAATTGTGACAATGAGTTTGCAGACAAATGAAAGTATACTACATACAATACATATAAAGTATAGATGTAGTGGCATTAAGATGTAGCCTATTAAGTAATGCATTTCATTTTCTGACCAACATCCACCTACAGTTACAGACTACCTATTTTGTGTATGATATGATACTCTTGATTAAAGATCATCAAAAGGATGGCCCTTTACCTTTAATGTACTGTGTATAGTGGGGGGTGGGAGGAAGATATTTCAAATACAAGTCCAGGAAAACCTGGAGATCTATAACTAACAAAGGTTCCTCCTCTGTGTTTCCCTTCTTTTTTCAAAATTGCCTCTTGCTGTACCACCATGTTATTTCTCTAAATGAACAGAAAACAGGATACCTAGGTTTCCAAAGTGAAACACTATAAACAGTTTCTGTGGTATCTTCAGACTATCAAGATGAAGCTCCCTGGTCAGTCCCACTGAGAAATCCATACAGTGTATTTACTTTATCAGTTTTGAAGTGCAGGAAGACTCTAGTTGAAAGAATCAACCACAAACTACCACAAAGAAAACACCACAAAGCTAGCTAAAACATGTCTAGAAATAAAAATAGGCATGATTTTAGGGAACTCGTTTTAAATCTGCCTAACAAAGGCACAGCAGCGCTATTGCAGCTACAGTCCATGGTTATCGGGCCTCTCCCTGATAAAGCACCCACATTACTAGGCCAGAAAGACTGAAGTTAGCACAGTTTGGCAGCCCATCCTACATCCACACCTTGTGGTTAGGTGAACACGATGAGATCATTTCCATCTTCTAAAAGCAAATATTTGATTAACCGTGCAGTCCTGAAGGTCATCTTTGTCAGAAAGCTTGCTCTCATCTTCCTACACTCCAAAATCAAGATGAGAACTGTCAGTGAAAGTGATAGATCTAATACATAGGACTTCTCTCTACTTACGAAGTAGAGTTTATCAAACTAATCAGTTATATACATACTTTGAAAAACGCTTCAATTATTAACAGGATTTTTTTTAAAATGTTCTTTGCGCCTACTTCACAATGTTTATGCATGATTATCCTGTTTTATATGTTTATCCTGTTCACGGATCTAAATCTATATTTTACATGTACCCTTATCACACAACCTCAATGCTACGGCAAACATCAGGAGCTACAGCATTCTTTTTGCTAGAATTGGCATTAGCTTTATCTTACCGATTGAGCTTTTCATCTACACACTTCAAAAGAAAAAAAAGAGGATTAAAAAATTGAAATAAAAAGCAAAACTTGACTTTTTCAAAGCTGAAAAGTAAAATTTGGCATGGAACGAAGATCAGCAGTTTTTCCCCTATTACCAGCTTAAACACTGATTACAAAGTTTTACCATCAACATACTCACAGCTTAGTGTATATCTTTGTGTGTTCACATATGTGAAGTCCTGCAAGTCTGAATGATTGCCCAAGTGGTTTGAGTACTGCATCTACTTTTTCACCTACGATGCTGCCTGTGCAGTGCTGTAATTCTGCGGCACAACACGCAGTTCTCTAAGGACAACAGCATCCTTTTTCACTAACAGTAGCTAGTCACAGTTCCTAATTTTGCTATTCAAATACCTGAAGACATTCACATCTGCCTTGAAAATACCCGAAGTGTTTTAGTATCATCTCTTTCTCCTAGCAACCACATAAAATTGGACAATCGTAGCTTCACAAAATTGCAGGTAAACCTCACTCCATGAAGCTTGAGGTACATGTCCTAGATTTTCCTGTACTGTAAGGGAGGAAGCAAAGAATTATCAGCTAGTTGCATAATTCCTGCAGGAATCAAACAGTAACCATGTTTATATACGGCAAAGAACATGCAAGAAGCAGTAGGACTTGCCAAAAAGCAGTCCTTTCCAAATTCTGGAACTGCCCACTGACACATAGAATAGATGTCACACTGGTGGAGGTCCCATGAAATCTGTATTGCACTGTACCAGATGTTCAGAAATACATGCTAATGACTAGTCCCCTGTAGAGTATCAAAAAGTTGTAACAAACATCACATTTCAAAGGGATTAGAAATTCCTCTGTTGACTTTTTTAAATGATGGAAAAAAATATTTATCTAGACTACTTTTTGTTAACTCCATTTAATTTCCCTAAACTTCTGTAAATAATTAATGTAAGTTACTATGAAATGTTCACATACTGCAATTCTTGATTCTTTAACAACAATGGTAACACTGGCAGAGGTCACACAATAGTCAGACGTTCTCAGCCAAAATAAACGCTACTCCAAGATGAAGTGTGCCACTATTATTTAGTTCAGTGACAGTTAAAATTTAATATGAAGTGTGATGTGGCCAGCTGGCTTTATGTTCCAGTTAATTTTAACTGCCTGCAGTAAAGAATACTGCAAGCATAAGTCTTATCACAAATTGCTGAGGATAATAATATGAATAGTTTAAAAAACAGAATTCAATTTCAAGACCACACACACTTAGGTTACCATAAAATCACTTACTAAAAAAAATCATTTGAAAGCACCTCTTTAATGATAAGTTATGGCGCAAATAAAGAGGTAGGATCTCAAATTTAATTCTGCATAAAATGCAAAACGTGGCATATCAGCTCTCCCAAATTCATGTATGGCGAATTTTAGTTGTGATATAACATTCTATAAATCAGTACAGACTGAACTATTAACATGAAGTTAATATAAGCAAAATCAAATGTAAGAGAAAAAATATTATTTTAAACGAAAAAATTACATTATGATGAAAAGTAATGCTTCTGAGCTCTTCTTCAATTCAACACTGTACAAACATAGTCAAAAGCTCCATATCCATGCTCAATTTTAACTCACCAAAATTCTGAAAAAAGGTAAAGTTCTAATTTCACAACAGGAACACTTATTACATGTGTCATTTTGGAGACCTACCCAGTTGCTTTTACTACCTTTGCACGTCAGTTTGGTGCTAAATAGACCTCTTTGCTATAATCTGGTTTACACTAAAATTCTCTATGCTGTATAAAAAAAATAATTAAATCTGCCAGAAAAACAACAGAAGGAAACGCGTTGTTTATTCTTACTATGAAAGGAGAAAAGGGCAAAAATAACAACCAAGTATTACCAAATACCATTCCATTATGTCAAATATAGAAGTACATTTTGTCCTATTTGCAACATAGAGCTACACTTCACCGTTTCAAAATAACATAGACAAATCAAGAAAAACTAGTCCAGAATTGAGTAGCAATTTCAAGTTCAGCACTTCCCAGGGACATTGTCCAAGCTAGTGAAGACCATATTTCCGGAGTGAAGGATGCCCTTTTTGCACCATTCCTGTTTTTCACAGATCTCATATGCAATATGATAGTATTACCATAACATTGTTTTAAAATGTAAAAAAAATACATGCTGCTTCTCATTTTTCAGAAGCATATCGTTCTTTCCATTGATTCAACTACTGTATTTCACAAGATGTAAAATCAGTTAATTTAGTCCTATTTATAGTACAATTTAAAAATGCTTATTTGCATGTCAAAGCTTCAATGACTTAATTCTGTAAGGGGAACACTAACACAGATCTAGAATCCTTTTGCAGTCTCTTTGCTTCATCCAAATCATACCAAACAACTCCCAAATAAAAACCAAAGATTTGGGTGTCGAGGAGGGGATTAATTCTCTCTAATTGTACTTCTAGTTCCTATTTCTCCTTGCTTCAAATTAAAAAAAAAAAAAAGGACTAGAACAGATTTAAGTGTACTTTTGTGAAGGCATCTGGCCCCATCTCTTTATGCATAAATTTAACAAGGGAGGGTAGATTTAACAGTCACCATTGACTCATAAAGGGAACAAGAATATACCCTGAAAATCTGGACAGCTTATACTCAAGTCTATTGCATTCACTCTAGAAAAGGAGGGGAGAAGGAAATACGCAGAGCATGTCATTGAAATTAAATCTGTTCGCTTCCTTAATCTGCAAAAACAGACTTATCCTTTCACAAGATGGAAACAAGATCAGTCAAGCAGCCACTTTATACATGAGACTGGGAAAGAAGGCAGAAAGACTGATTCCTCCCCTGATATGCTCCTATTTAAGCAGCAGCACACAAAAAAAAAAAAAAAAAACACAACACACCAAACACACAAAAGTAAAGTTCACACACCTCGTTATAAGATTTTCTTATGCACTGTTTATCTTAGTACTATTTTCCCTGCCGGAAAAACTCTCATTTCTTCTAACCTTCAATCACTACCATATGTTCAATGTCTAAGATTTTTTTATTGCAGCCCTCCTAGGTGTTCTCACAGGATTTGGTGCTGCAGCTGAGGTATCACTCACATCAAACATAGCAAAATAATTATTTTCCATGATTACAGATAGAAGTCCTGTAATATTTACCTTTTTGGAATGACATCACATTGCAATACACTGTAAACAGATGAGTCGGCAATCCCCAGGCCTCTTCTGCAGGGATGATACCTGGCCACTTATTCTCTGTTTAACTATAGGCTAGTATTTATTTCTTCCTTCCCAAGTGTAGTTCTTTGCATCTGTTGACTTTTTTCCTTCACGAATTATGATGATCAGCACATGTACTAATTCTCTCTTTTAAATTCCTTTCAGCCCTACCGAGCATCATTTCACAAAGCTGCAACAGCTCCTACTGTTTATTTTATTAATAGGTCTAAGGTCCACTCTGAATTCAAACTATGAGAGCGAATAAGAGTAAGGTACAAGCAACTTGGAGATGACCAGTAGGCAAAGACAAGATATCCTCATGAAAAACAAAACAGACGTGTTTTCTATAATGTAAAGAAAACATGGGTGACAGACAGCACTCTTCAGAACAAGGAATGACTATTGTTAATACAATAGAGAATACAAGGGAAGTTTTCACTTTTAATGTTACTAGAATAAAAACAAGCATTCTTCATCAGGATGTGTAATTTGAGTCTTCATTGTGAGCACACACTAAGAATTTATTCAAAGACTTAATATGAAAGGTCTACCATTTATAAAGCATTTAGGGAGCGTAAGCTTAAAAGCAGACTCTCTTAAGATTGCAACTTGAGGGATTGGGGTAGATATTTTAAGCCCATGTGATAAAAGAATGCTTTAAAGCAGCTGGCTGGTAACAGTTTCTTTGGTAGAAGGGGCGGGAGGGGGACATACAAAGGCACTATTAGAGAATATCAAGAAATCCAGAGAAAGCAAAAATAACAAAGGATGAAAGAAAGATGAAAGTGAGTTCTGTGAAAGTCTGCCACACTGTTTAAGCTTTAAACACTGTACTATTTGTCACCTGAACAACAGACTTGTATCGGTATAGGGGTTATACTTCTTAAATCCTGGTAAACACGCTTTGAAAGAAACATACTTTCTTGCTTGCTTTTTGCAGCTTTAATACGGACAAAGCATTCTTCCACCAGAAAGCCAGCAATAGAAACTTGACAACAAAGTTGAGACTATAGCCATATAGAAACAAACTGCTGAGTGTGGGGAGATGTGCTTGCTTTCACATTCATTCATCAGACTTACTCAAGTTTTTGTTTTTCTGGTTATATTTAAATGCTTCAAGGCCCTCGTTCTCATCTGTATGCAGCTTGAAAGAGATGCTCCTCCAGCACTGCAGCACCACTTCAAAGTCTGGGAGTTGTGGCCAATCTACTTTGTCTTTTAAGCATGTGCACACACTGATTTGTAACATCGGTGTATAAAAGCCTGCATACACCAGACTTTAAGCTCAACCAGAACTAAAGACCGCCTCTTGCTCAGCAAGGGGATGAAAACAAAGCAGTCAAACATAAAGTAGGAAACAAAGAGAACTGTTAACTTGTCAGATTTGACTGCTTATTCTAAAGCAAAATGAGCATTTAGAAGTTCTAGCAAAACAGCAGCTTTTTCTCTCTTACCTCTCTGACTTCATGGAGTTGACCAGAACGCTGGCTCTTTGCTCTTCGAGCAGCTGCAGGTGATTTGTGATGTGTGATGGTTACAACAGTTGGCCCACTTTGATTCATATGTTTCTGGCCACTAGGAGATGCAGAACTAGCTGTCCCAGGCGGCAGCAGGGATGAGCTTCTACTTCGTGAGGATGAAATGCTCTAGAACAAACAATGGTATTTTGACATTAGCAACCTTTAGGCAAGTAAATAATTTACAGATCAGGCTATAAATTCATGCTGTTCCACTTTCCTCACAAACCTAAATCTGGAAGTGTAACTGTGCTCAGGACTGATTTATTCCTTCTGAACCATCTGCCCTGCTCAGCAGGGATTTTCTTGGAAACATTGTGGCTACCGCCTTTCTTTCTTGAATTCTCTGAAATTGGCCTTCACAAACTCTTACATATTAACATGCTGCTAAGTTCCTACAGGCATGCTTTTACGGAAAGCTTAGGAAGGATTTTGCAGACAGACTAATAATGATGCCAACACAAATATTTTTTATGAAGCCATTGACCTTTAATTCACCAAGCCAGTGTGAACAACAATGAAGAAAAAGAAAATCTTAATGCTTTCATCTGATGAACTTCTGAAACACTGCAGTGCTGTTTTCAACGTTATAGGAGCTGTAATTTTGACAAGGCCAATCCACACAACAATTAACATTAACTTTTAAAATAATGCATGACTTCAGAGTCAACACGTTTGGGAATAAGCTTGGGATAAACTCTAAATACAAAAAAAGGCCAGAAATAAATCTCCAACAGTATCTGCAGCGTGAATACTTTTAACATGCAATCTATAAAACCAGTCTGAACAATCAAGAACTTTCTCTGTTCTTATCTAACCATTTGCCAGTGTTGCCATCTTGGTTGGTTTTCTGCAGGCCTCAAACCCAAATTTCCCTGGAGGTCTTTAGAACAGCAATTCTTAATCAAGATCAGATGTGCACTAGAACACCATGGGACATCATATATAAAAGTGCAATATAAAAGAGCTTTTCCCTTCTATTTGAACTGTTGATTACATCTGTAAGGTTAAACCTGAAACAGAGTAACACTCACCTTATGAAACACAAACTACTTCAGAAAGTGATGTTTAAGAAAGCGAGGTAAATATACAGCCCTATGGGTGACATACAAACCCTCCACAAGTAGGGATGGCAGCCTTCCACATTGCTAAGACAGTCACCATCAACATGGGGCACTACTCTTGAGTCTGCTGGCAAGTGCACAAGAACATTACTTGGGTACAATCTCTTTCCTTAGCCCTTACGGGTCAAACTTTGGAATTCTGTGGTAATTTCATTAAAATACTTTAAACCCAAGGTGGACAGGTTCCAACTAGCACTAGAATTCAAGTCAGGCATTACGTTACCACTACACTGACTGTAAATGATAAGGCAGATTATCTGTCACTGCCAAGAGGGAAGAGTGAAATACCCCCACACAACTAGACTTCAGACTTTTTGAGGCATTTCAACGTTTAAAAAATGGGTTATCACATTCCCGGTGTGCAAAGAGCTGCTACACTCAATAGAAATAAGCATTATTCCACTGGTCTGGACTTACATTTACAAACACTTCCAAGAATGATCATCTGACTGTTTTTACAGTGAATATATTCTTTCCTACCATGACTAGTAATACGATAATAATAAGCAGCTGTAGAATCAGACATTCAAAAACTATCTATCCTGGCTGACAATCCACAACTGCATTAAAACTGGATTTGACTCTAAGGCAAAAAAAAAAAAGTGCAGGGGTGGAATTTATCAGAAGGGCACAGAAGGTTGCTAGGTTTTTAATCCATCTTCCATTTGAAAGAGCATTGCTTAGACATAACTATAATTAAAATAAGACCCAGAGGAAAAGGTATTTGGGAAAAGGAAGGGGATGAGGGAAACTGCATGTGACTGGATTTCCTTTTTCAAATAGAAGTTTCACAGTAAAAGGCTACCTCTAGTATGTAACAGCAGAATACACTTACTGATGCTTCTTTTAAAACTGACTAGCATCAGTATACTTTTAAACCAAATACAGGATGCAAAGGAAGAAGATTTTTTTTTTTCAGGATAAAATCAACTTATCTTCCAGTTCAATATAAGTTATTTTGCTTTTAGAATGAAATCTTCTAAGAATCACTGGCACTCTAGTGTCATGCAGTCATGAAATTAAAAATGCACAACTGGTAACTTCATATAGCTAAACTGAATTAGCACATACAGCCACAGCCTGTGCCAAATATCAGAGCCAAATACATTGGTTTGAACGGCTCCTACAAGTCAGGTCTATAAGCAAGTTTTCCTCACCTCTTCGTTTTCCGTCCTTCTATGCCTTCCACCCACCTAGTGACCCAATGTTTCCAATCAACGTGCCAGAAAACTCCACCAGCCCACAACACAAATCCTCTAGCATCTAATTTGGGATTATTCTTTTAGAGGATGTCTGTAACATATAAACTGTAAACGAGCTCAGCACCAGGACCTCTGGCTACCCATGAAGTTATCCCTAGCCAAGGCCCCGTGATAAATGTAAAAAATTCCAACTTGCAGAAGCAGTTACAGACACAGCGCAGGTCAATGTCTGCAGGAAGCAGTTTCTATAACCACTCAAAACATTGTGAAGTGGGGGTACGCTCCTGAATGCCACAGAGAACAGCAGCAGAGAACCGCACCTGCGCTGGCCAAGGAGACAGGAGGAGCTGGTAATTCCTTCTGACAGCTTCTTCCTGCTACGGCCAGAAGAAGCCTCTCCAGGAACTACACACTCAGCCCCTTAGGCACTTCTGAATTTTACAACACATTGTCAACACCTATGTCCTCGCCAAATACTTGACTCCTCTTTTGCAGAACTTTTTCCAGTTAAACACTTGGAATGACAAGCATCTCTTTCACACTGATATACAGCTTTGGAAAAATCAAAATTTTCCATTTTTGTCAAAATGTTAAAACCTATGTGATGTTTTCCACAGCTAAAAACTCTCTAATTACACATCATACTACAACAGTCATTAAAGTCACTCCCCCAGCAAATCAAAGCAATGACAATAACTGATGGATCTTTATTCCTAATCCCCTGCTCTTCCCCCTAGCACTACCGGTAGGACTGATCTGCCCCTCCTGCCCCTCTATTATCACATCCCGTTTTCATTGGTCCTACTGCTTTCTGGTTTGCAAATAAATAAATAAATAAAAAGATAGTGAAAAGTCTGATGAAAGGAAGATGTAGCCTCTTCAACAATTAGTAACACACAGTGCCAATAACGAGCCAAGAAATCCACAGGCTGAAGCACCCCAAAAGGATTACGAATATTCTTTCCTGAGGTTACACTTTACCATTGCTCCAACAGTTTGCCTGCTAATAAAATGAAACTAAGAAAAGAATAATGAATAAGCTAATAAAAGATTCATTTGTAACTTCTGTTCGTCTTGGGTTTATGACCTAAAGCTAGCTAAAGTACATTTAGCTAACATAGATTTGGGTTAAGATTTTTATTTTAGTAGACTGTCCATATCCAAGATAAGAAAAGCAGTACAATGAATGCTTCCGTTTGGATATCAAAAATCCTAACTATTAAAATAATGTAATTGTAGAACAGTAAGTTCCAACTATACTAATGTTTTCATGACTCATTCTCCCTGGAGTTGGTCCTTCCTGCTCACAAAGAAGCTGAAGTGTTCTTCACCACTTACCAGAAGCAAACAGTTTTGTTTATTTTAGAAACTAAATGCAATGTTCCAGAGATCAATAAAATAATTTGTGAAGTGAATTGTCATATCTGTTTACGGCTGATAATCATCATTTTCACAGGCACTGTACCACAGATGTTTTCTACAGAATAATAAACACTGAAATGACATTCCTTTACTCCTCTGCATATATATAGCACAGAACCAATTCCTGCATGCAGCTTTGGAGCAATGAGAAGTCACAAGCTATCAGAAAGTAATTATGACCTTGAGACAACCACCATTCAGTATCTTAATTCCTATCTACTTCTTTTCTGAAGCATCCTAAGAAAACAAATATTGATAAAGGAAAAATACTGACAGATATGCATTTAATTTACCTTATAATCATTCACAAATATTAAAATGCAAATGGCTGAATCTATGTAACATTCAAACTTCAGCGTTGCAAAGGGACCAGCTTATGATGTTTTGCACATTTTTGTAAAGCACCATCTATGGCTTTTCTGACAGAGTATTATAGTGCTTCATCATCTTCAATAAGGTAATACATGTATCTGCTTTTAAGCAGGAGACTATGATAATCATTCCATCATAAAATCTTGACTTCTTTGTCAAGAATCATTTGAGCAAGCTCGTGTTCAGTCCTAAATGGATTTTTTTTTCCGTTTCCATAGAAGGATTTTGAAAGCAGAGAGCTGTGAGCAACTCTTATCTCCATGCAGCTTCTAAAGGGAGGAAAAAAGGTGACAAACGCACACGTATCTATAGCCAAGCACTGCTTCCTTCTCAGCCTCACCACTGTGAGGATTTCCAAAGCCTGTTTTAATTAGAAGCACCATTCTTTAGTTGAATTCTATAGATCAGGGAGAGAAAAGGAAGCAGACAAGCATACCAGAAGAGGGAAGAGTGAACTTGCTCAAAAGGAAAAGAGGTTTGATGTGCATAAAAGAATCAAAACAACACTCACAAAGACTTGAAACTTTCACTAATCTGGCTTTATGGGAACACTTATCAAGCAGATGCTAAAAATACCCAGTGAATAAAGCATTTAGAAATTTAAAGGCATCTCCGTGGTCGTTGATTAATAAGGGAAAAAGAAATCTGATAAAACTGAAGAAGGGCCACCAGAGATCTGGTAGCCATTCTTCTAGCTATGAGGAAAAATTACACATCTGCCTCAAAATTATTTGACAGCAAGTGTTGACCTCAAACTTTCAGGCATTACTACAGCTAAACTGCTACTGCAATTACCACTGAAAGGGGTGGGTTTGGACTCTTTTCTCGACCATCTCTCCATGCTGGCTCTGAGGCCCATTTGACCTCATGGAGAGCCACTCCAGGGAGTTTAAACCAGAGAGAAACAGAAATGTAGCCACACATACAGATTTTTCTGCTGATTTAGCTCCCCCAACTGCCTTTACAAAGGGCTGGATGATGGTTGTAACAGGTACCAGGAGCACTCTTTAAGGGAAAAGTGAACAGGACAGTCCCTCACAGAGACATGCAGTCATCATCAGGTTGCTTCAGTTTCAAATACAAAGCCTCAGACTAAACCAGAGAAAGGTGAGGTTTTCACCAGATCCATTTCAGCCATCCTCCATTCAGGAGGAAGAAGAGAGCAGGGCTTTACCACCAGGGACTGCTGGAAGCAGAGTCCAGCTTCCCCTACATCAGTGCTCATCCGATTCCTCAGTGAGCTGCCCAGGTAACTTTAGTAGGACTCCATTTTTTCTGTTTCTGATGCCCAAGCTAACACAGAACCAGAAACACAACAGAGCCCGCACAAAGGGTGGCAGCAGAAGGAAGGGAATTGGACTGTCCTTTACAGCTGCAGCAAATTAGCAGATGAGTTCAGCTAAAACATGAAATCACCACCATTCAGTTTTTAGCAGCTCACTTGTGCAACTCCAAACCAGAAGCTGGAACAAGGAGGAGTCTACCTCCTTTCTCTAGTGCAGACCTAAGCTGAAAGTAATCCATCTGAGCACAATTTAAGAGAAACTACCTTCACAAGATAAAGGATTCTGTTCCCTGACACATTCCTAACACACACTGACAAATAAATGAGTTATATGCTAATCCAGCAACTGATCCACATGTTGGAATCAAGAGCTGGTATAAAAACCCATGTGGTTGTTTTTAATAGTGCTTTTACAGGCACCATCATTAAACAGTCATGAAAAAGGGGGTTTGAAACAGAAGAAATAACAAGCTTGTGACAATTTATGGATATAAAATTATTCTTGGAAGTTACCACAAAAATTATGCATAAGCCTACTTCTTCTCAGAAGCATTTTATATCACTGAATTCCAATCTGACTAATGCTTTAATTAAAACTTGTAGAATAATATTCACTTAGAATAGTCTAAAAAAACCCAGCAATCCTATCCAGACATAGAAGACTTCTTCCAATACAGTGTGATTTGGCACTCTGTGGAGGTTGAGCAATCTGTATTTAAGCAAAATGAGACTTGTATGGGAATACCAAGAACATTAAGGCTATCTTACAGCATGGGAATTATTTGCCAGAGAACATTATCCTTTTTTTACTGCTTTTTTATCATCAAGATATAAAATTTAATTAAAGCAAAGTGACAGACTTAGCTTGTGTTACATCCACTTGTTAGCTGTATAGCTCACCTTTGGACCATTCATTAGGATGCAACTAAATGTAGTCATTAGTATACAACTTTTTTTTTTTTTTTTTAATTGCTCCTCTGCTTAATTTCCTCCACCACTCCAGTCCACAGTTGAAGCTTTAAAGACAGCAAGTCATACAGTAGCATTTTGAAGCAGGCAGTAGCTCTGAAAAAGGAAACCAATGCTGATCTGGATCCAGTGCAGGAAGAAGAAATGCTCTCCTATGAATATTTCACAGGGATAGTGACACAGCTTCAGCTTTGAAAAACACTCTCTAAATTCTCATGTTCTCCTATAGATCTCCTTCCAATAATATCTATTCAAGATTTCAAAAGCATGTTCTCTCTCCAATATGAAAGACCTGGAGCTAAGAGTTGCTTCACTGGTAGTCTTGGAAACTCTCCCCACTGCTTGCCTGGTTATCCCATTATTTTTCCCCAGTTGACCTATATCCCCCATTTGCATAACATAAAACATACCCTTCACTGCGTATTTTACACTTCCCATTCCACCTCCTTCTAAAGTGTATGACTCCTAAAAAACAGCTAGAAATTTCCGCCTCTCCTCCTTCCTGTGAAAAAGATGAGTTAAAGCTGTAGAAGAAGCTGCGAGCAAACACTTAGGCTCCAACTCCCCAGATGCAGAAACACACCTGTTCCCAGCAGAGACAGAGCTTGGATTCTGTTCATACTCCAGAAGCTTAAAACACACGTATCTCTCTGCCTGTTCATGACAGCACTGAGAGAGGCAATTTGCAGTTATCACTTACTACAGCCCTCAAATTACAGGGAGATGGGGAAGTGACAGATCCAGCCCTGTTGCCAGTAGAGTAACAAATCACATCATGACAGTCCTATCAATGGCAGGGCTATTTTAACAAAATCCAAAAATACAGATTTTTGTCAAATTATGTCCTCAATTATGCAAAAGAAACTCAAACACGTACCCTTCTCCATGTCATTACAGACCTTCCTACATAATTCCAGTCCCTAACCCCAACACATAAAAAACAGTAAGGTGGCTAAAATAGCAGAATGCTTTTTAATGTAAATTTAAAGTATTTAAAACAGCAGATTTCCACTCCCATGCTAATAATTATTGTATTTAAGTACCTCCATCTACAAGACGGAAAGAAAAAAAAACACAAAGAAATGCAGCAGTTTTTGCTTCCTTACCTCCTACCAGGCAGTGGTTTTGAAATAAGAAACTTTGAGGAAAAGAAAAAAAGTTACATAAATGCTTTTTTTCCCTAGTTTTTGGAATCTCTGTGAAGCACCACTGCCTTGTAACCAATATCTGATCTCCAAAGTCTAATCATTGTAGTATTAAAGCTTTTGATCACTTTATAGAAAAAAGTAGAGAGAAGCTTTAAAACCTACTTGTAGGTGAAATCCAAGTTAGCACTATATGCAACACTAAAGTCAGGGAAAATCTGCCCCTCTGATAATACTCTAACTCTGAGAAGACAGAAGGGGACAAATGAAAAAAGTATATTGAAAAACAAGAGACAAATCTCGTCAAGGAAAAGGTTCCTAGGAACAGGTAAGCACAACGTTGCTTCAAGTACAGTACACTTGTGCAGTAAGAAGCAGAGTCATCAGCAGTCTCATCTGAAGCACATAAATTCCTAGCATTTTATTTACTGGACTGTTAAGCTTAAAAATACAGAAGATATAAATTTTCTATTTGCTCTGTGGCTTACAAAAGTGGAGAATTAAGAGTGCTTTACTAACAAAAATGTTAACTGAAAAGTGACCTAGTCTGATTTTAGATATAGACTTGTAACACAGAACTAAGAAATGTATTTTAGTTTTCTTCAGTATTTCTATTTTATACTAAATGGATCCAAGCTAATTAAAACTTATGACTGGCTGCACCAACCAAAATTAATCTATACTCTAGCATCCAATGTCAAGTTTCTGTAACTGATCAGTCTTCCAAGAAAAATACATGAACCCTCCTGCTGCTGCTGGAAATAAACTTTCATTTAGTTCCTCAGTTACATGTGCCCACCACCTCTCAGTCAAGGAAATCCTTTTATTTTCCTGCATGATGAGCCTAGGAACCATGAGAAAGCCACAGCAGTGTTAAGTCACTATGCAAGAGCACAAGAACAAGTCTAGAGAGATGCTCCCCATTCTAAGCCCTTCCTGTTTCAAAAGTTGCCTGTTAGATCTTCTGGGTCAGATACCGACTTTGTATTTAATAGCCCCCCACTGAATTAGTCAAGACTTTCTAATAATATTTTGCCTTTCAAATCTATATAACACTTTTGGTATCCAAAGCATCCCAAGTTTTCATACATGTCCTTTTATTTTGAACCTGTTTTCAGTTCATTTTGAGGCTCCCCCATACTGATATTAACAGCTATAAAATTCTTCCTATTCAGCCACTCCAGGGCACTTACTAATGCTATACCTCCCTGACTTGCCCTTTACCTTCCCATCATCGGAAAAAAAGACTCCACTGTAGTTAAGTTTTGTAATACAGAGTTCATTCTGTACAGAAGAATAACAAAAGTAATGAAAAGTACTTTCCCCCACTCCAATGTTTCCATTTCAGAAATGGAAGGGGACTGATAAAAGTATTCAAGGTAAGTATTTGACAGTTAGAACAGTCTAAGTATTTTCCCTTTTGTTCTCTGCTCCTTTCCTGATAATTCCTAAAATTCTATTTGCTTTTTTTGGACCACTATTAATTGCTAGGCATTTTCACTGTTGTAACACCACGATTTTTCTCTTGACATACTAATTAATTCAGAGCTTATCAAAATACATAGATACTACTACTGCAGGAGCTCAACATGGGGAGGCAGAATGAAAAATTCTGAACGTAAATTATTACTAAGTGCAACAATTTTTACCTAAGGGGGAAAAATGATCCCAACTTCACTTACACAAAGATCAGCTTCAATTCAATTACTGCCACCCTGGGATGAGGTTCTGGCATTAAAATAGACACTTCTACAGAATTATTTACCAGGAGCAGGCAAAAGAAGAAGAACAAATCCACTATTAAGAAATATTACCAAACTAAGAGAGTAAAAGTATAAGAATCAATTTTCCATTGCACAAGTCCCTGATATCACATATACTCAACAACAGTTCTATTACCTTGTCACAATACATTGTAGGTGCCAAACATTTAAATGGGTTCAAGAAGTGACCAGAAAACTTATTGAGGAATAATTCATTGATGGCAACTGAGTATAAAAAGTTACCACCTCTATCGAGCACAGACAGCCCCTGAGCTGCAAATCAACAGTAACTGTATGAGTATTCTGACCAAGTAGAGTTGCAGCTTTCTGAATAGTACGGGGCTACAGCTACATAAAAAACATTTATTTTAATTGTCGCGCATTAGAATTGAAAGAGTACTGAAACACTGAAGTTACTTATTCTCCTTCAAAAAAGGGTTTTAATTATACCGTAATTGCTTCCTGACAAGTCCACATCACTTGAAAAGAATTAAAAAAAAGTTGGTTTTATTTCACACACTTCAGTGATTGCCAGTCTCCTCAAAATACCATCCATCATTTCAAAGTCCAACTTTCAAAGACACTCAGGATCATGACTCTCACTGCAGTTAACCTACGACTGATATTCTCAACAACTTTGGGCAGTGACAAATTGTTTCTGCTTCCAGTCATATGCATTTTTTTAATATAGTCATGAGGAAAGCAATCTTTTTTTGTTCTTGTCAAGATATCAATAGAAGTGCTTAAAAGACTGAAGATATTGAGCAGGAGGTGTTTTTTCTTAGTGACTTAGTATTAGTATTAACATCAAAAGCATATCTAAAATAAATACAATAATCATTTATTTCTATTAGGGTTGGTTCTTCATTTTTAATACCTCCCACTTTCAAAGTGCATTCTAATTTAAACAGATTCATGTCATTTCTATTTGGAGGCAGGGGACACCCTCAACCCATTGTTCTACTATTTTTTAAGTCCAGATGTTTTTTACCTGCCCAAAATATTTATCTGTGTGAGGACAAAAATTCTGACATCACTTCCAAAGAGAAATAAATAATATCAATCTTTATACGATGACCTCTTTCAGATTTGGTAAAGTTGAAGACTGACCACAGCCAACATGTACCTGAAGCTTCTATAATAAGAGCCATTAAGTTTTGTAAAATGAAATAAAACTAACATCAGTTAACAGTTTTAAATACTAATCAGGACATCACACAGGTATTTATTAATAAACTAGTTGATCCAGCCACTCAATTAACCATACATTAACAGCATCCAAAAATGCATTTCATTAATTTCTCATAAATGGGACAATGTTTATTTAGTAAGACTGCCCAATTAACTTAAGTCTGCTCCAGTTAGCAAGGAATGACAACTTGCTGGTTTTATTCATAAACCTCTGAAGACCAGCCCACTAACTATATGATCTGGATGATAGCCTGGTTGCTACTGTTCTTCACCTACACCACTTAAAGCATAACAGTTACTTCTCTCTCTTAATTATTTACCTTAGAATTACCTTCCTTGTGATGTTTGGCACAGGATCGAAGCTGAGTTATCCAATATTGTTTCTCCTTTGCATCAGCAGCTAGAACAGAAACAAGAAAATGCAGGGAATCACACATAAACCAATACTCTTTTTTTTTTGTCCACATAAGAGAATGTGAGTGGGTCAGGGCAGGGAGGAGAGAGACTATTTATTAGTTAGGATGCACTATAAACTCTAATTTGTATGTATAAATATATGTATAAATACACATAAGTTCTTCAGTACAAGACACCTAAACCTCAACTTATGATGCTGTGGCCAGTTGGAAGAGATAAGCTTATGAGACTTTCTTCACAGTTATCTCCTCCAAATGTTATTAAAAGCAGAATTACCTCAAGATTACTTTTTTTAAAAAAAATTTTAATCCACTTTTACTTTACTCATCTCTCTTTGTGAAGGACAAGGGCCACACCATAGCATTTAAATCTATGAAAACTCTACACTAAGGCTGTCAATCAGCTAGCAGACAAGCTAGCAGTTCCCCAGACACTTTAGTAATTCTGTTTTAACGTAGTTCACCTATATTTCTCTTTAAGCCTGTGTGTCACTCACATGCAATTTAAAGACACAAGAATGAAAACCACCATTTCCCCCATACGTCTTTGAAAAACAGCTTTTAAAATTATTGAAAAGACTGTCTGCAGTCCATATGAGGTGGCTCCTGTGTAACATTAATAAGTACGGTTAGGAGAGAGGTTTGGTTGTATTTTTTATTTTTAAACAAAACACTACTACAGCAATCCTAATTAAGAATACAAATACAGACTGCATAATTTCAGTAAATATTTTCTCTTACTTCCTCTGCTATTAAGTAGCTCAATGGTTATTGACTCAGCATAAAAATTATTTACCGATTTGAATCAAATTCATAGATCTCATTAAATTAAAAGCAGCATATTGTAAGTAGTTTATAATCTGAAGTGATTGGAAAAGCCTGATAATGAAACCACCAACTGTTCATGATTTCTAGCTGTGCAAATTCCAAAACATTTTAACAGAAACTCTCCCTGATTGTTTTTGTGTCAGTTCTACATATAAAACAGTAACAAACTGTACCACAGTGGAGTCCTGCATACTCTGTCCTGCTAGCCAACTGATAAACTGTGGTCAGAATAAAACTAACATAATTTTAAACTGTTGTTACACTGTATTACATGTCACTTTTTTTTAATCAGTTTATTTTTTAATAAACTAGTTTGATATAGAAGTATCCTGATCAATCAATCATACTGAAAATACTTTAGAATCAGAATATTGCTTTTTTAAAAAAAATAAAAAATTCCAAAGTAACTCTTGCATACTCCATATTGTCCTTCTTATATTTGGGAGCATGAGAAGGCCAAATTGTATGTTAAAGGTGCATTCAATTACTCCAAGACTGACAAGAACAGAGTATCTTAACAGCCTTCTGCTTGCAATTTTCCCTTCTCTGACCCACCAGCACATTCATTACTGTACATTACCTGCAAGGTGCTGGCAGGGGAGAACAACATTAGAAGTGAAATGCTACATTGTGGACAACGATGAAAGCAGCTTTCTCTTACTTCAGAAGCAAATAAGATACACTGTACAATCAAAATGACACACTGATAGCTTATAGGTAATATAGATCTTGAGGTATCTTCCAGCCCTGAAAGTCTATATATTGTATATTCACGTGTATTTAACTCCAGATTACTGGTCCATTGTGTTTTATGATATAGTATGTAACAATATAGCTGTATAACCACTACTTTCTGACAGTATAAGGAGGTAAAAGAGAAATGAGATATGACAGAAGAGATGCAGAAGCAAGAATGGGGGAGAAGAATGACTCAGCTGGCACTTAAGCAGCACTGTACCTCTCAGCTTATACATCTCTCCATTAGCAGAGTAGACCACCAACATGTGTGGCACTTCATCACTGGGCGATATTATAGCTCCAGCTAAAGACAAGGTTCCTCGTGGCTTCTGGTTTTTACTTTGTTCATTCACGAAATACTGCAGAATCCCCGTCTCAAAGTCCAGCACAAAGTACCTGTTCAAAGAAATTGTAATCGTATAGTATTTCTGTTAAAAGTTTTTCATGCATCTACTGAAAGAGCAGAGCAGATTGATCTTAAATCAAGATCATAACAAATGTGGTTAAATTCATTTTTGTGATAATTTTATAAGGTACTGTTATTTTGATCATTAGGTTTTTCAAGGGCATGTGTGAGCTATTCTTTTACTTGTATTTCTTTCAGATTAATGGTGAGGTTCACATACAAGACAGAAAAGCAAGGAAAGGAATTTTTAATTGAAGAGGTTCCACTGAAGAAGTATGAGACTGCTGCTTTTAGGGGGGGTTGGCCCCTCCCTTTTTTTCCATTTATAACCTTGAAAGACACACTAATTCCCCACAACTAGTCTTTTGAAAACGTGACACTGCTTTTGCAGAGGGATGACCACAATTAAAGATACCATGGTATTTTCATCTTTGTGATAATATTTCACGTAGAGATGTGGAGTGTAATTTTGAAAACTGGCCAATCAAATTGAACACTCAGTTCCCAATAAGTACTAGGTAGAAAGTGTGGACACTTGCATATAATAAGAGAGAAGTAAAGTCTAAACTCTAACAAGGAAAAAACATTTTTACTGCTGATCATATATTTAAGAACAGGAAATACTCAGCCAGTGAAAATCCAGTAACCACAAAGATTTTTTAAAAAAAAAAGTTTTGATGAACACAAGCCATTCCACAATAAATCAAATCCTAAGACTGCAAGATCATACAAACAAAAATAAACTAATCGCATTGGCCAAGTACACTAAATGAAAGTGAGGATGTTTCAAACAGTGTGTCAGTCTCGAGAGTTCAAAACATAATTTTATTTTTTTTTCCCAAATAAACCTATCTTTCAAAACGGCATAGATCTTAAATTCCATTTCCCTGTGGAAATTACCTGTGTCATTACACAGAACAACCATTTAACACTTTAACTCTTTGCCAAGAGGGGAGAGACAGCAACCTCCTGGTTCACATGAAGGACAGTTCGTTATGACTCACAGCAGACTAGAGCAAAGATCATACGAACGCAGGTTACCCCCTTAGCTTCTACTAAAAACCCTGCCCTAACAATCTGACTGATACCACGAACACGGGCATTTGGAATGCATACTATTTGAAACTGTTCCCCGAGACAGTATTAGCACAGGTCATATGAATTTGTGTGCAATATTTCAAAAACTGTCATTATTCAAACTTCTGTGGCTTTGTATACCCCAAATTTGCACATTACTAGTTTGTTTCAAAAGTGGCATTTTGTCTTAGCCTTCTTTCAATACCCCCGTATGCAAAACACCTCTAACCTTTCCCATCAAAGAGTGTGTATTTCCAGGATTGTCTTCACAGCCTGTTGAATTTATTGGTGTTCTTGTGCTCATCTTTTTTTTTTTTTTTCCCAGCTAGATAAACCTGGACATGACGTAAGCAATCACTCACTGCCTAAGATTCACAGCCCTTCAGACATTTTGCTTGGCCAATCTTCCTTTGTCACATTTATGTATAACTCTCTACTGCCACCACCTCTGCACCAGAACAAAGACCAAAAACTCTCTTTAAAATATTACAGATTAACACCACCTGTCCCAAATAATTTTAAGCTAGTGCACCGCTACACCCCTCACTTCTGCCCTGACTGCATCTCCCACATCTCCCCTAAGTGCCTCTGCATCCCTCCCCTCACAAAGCAAATGGAAAGCCTCCCTTTTATAATCCTGAAGCACATCTCATCACCTTCCCTCTACAGTTTATCTTCACCACAAAAAAAGGACTAGAGAAATGGCAAGCTGAATGCCAACCACCGCAGGTTTTTTTAATAGCAGTGTTAAAAATAAGGAGGCCCTAAATAGAAATTGCCAAAATTTCAGACGATTACCTTTTTGACTTGTATTACCCCAGTCCATAACCTTCCTGTATTGTTTGACTTTTAAATGATTTTTACAGTACTGTTCTCCACTTACAAAGCATTTTTTATCTTCAGGTTGCTTAGCAGGGAAAGATGATGCACTTAACTTCAGGTGAAGACAGCAGAATTGGAAAACACACTATAAAAAAAAAAAGTCAGACTTGCACATTTTGTAGTAAATTTGAATTTTGCTCATTCTCAGTTTTCCTTGTCTGTTTTAGGAATAACTGTTACATATTCAGGAGAAAAAAAGCAGAGCACTAGAAAGAAGTGATGCCATGCCCCTGAGAAAATGATACAGCAGCTTGACCCTAGAGCTAGTGTTTTTCTCCATCCAATTGACAAGCTCTCAGCAACTGACAAGTTCTCAGTTCTTCGGGTCTAGCAAACAAGCCTAAGCTTTACATGCAGCTTTACATGAGCCTGTGCCATCCTCGTTATAATTTCATTGTCCTTTTACTGTTCAGGTACAAATCATTTATTTCCACCTTTGTTATCAGGCCATCTTTTATCAATTAGTACCTTGGAAATCATCATTGTGGTTATTGCAGTACAGGTCTACAATTAACAAAAGGAGCAATAACAGTTAAAAACAGATTTAAAAAAAAAAAAGAAAGAAAGAATAAAAAAGGCAAGAAAAATCATCTTTTCTTCTCCTATCAAGACCAAAGGATTTGGGGGAAAAGGTTTCTCTGAGTCTACTAGAACAGAATCTATTAAGATACATTAACACTACAAGCACTTCAACTCAGAAACCTTTGCATGCTACACCAGCAAAGCACTCCCAGAACGACTGTAAGCTCCACAAAGATGGGTTTGCATTGCCATAAAGCTACCCCAGGGATGGAAACCAGCCATTCAAGTACAAAATACACCTTTACCAGCAAAACAACATCCAAAAGCAACGACTTCTGCAAATCCAAATGTGCAGAGACAGCATCCTTCCACATCCTTATTATCACAGCTACAGCAGCAGTGTTAACTTGCCCTTCTAGCCAACCATAACCTGCTTTATATACAGTCTCAGAAAAACCCAACATTATCTTTGGCGTTGCACCTTCAGTTTTCAGTACTTGTGATGTCTTAGTTGCCTGTAAAATCACGCAATGTTTCCAACTCAAACAGTAATCTTAAGAAAAAAGTAACCCATTCCCACAGGCCATTGCATAGCCCTTTTCAAGTATCCTGCCTTCTTTCTCATCCCAGGTGAACCAGTATCTACATCTGCCAACTTCGAAAGTCGTAAGAGGAAATAAAGGATTATCTACAGAAACGTAAGTCTCAACCACCCAACGAAAACTGGTTATGTCAACAAAATAGCTTTCCTGTGACTTTGGAAAGCTCAGGAACTTTTCACAGGCATCCTGACCATGACACTGTTCATATCACACAGAAGCAAGTATTTGCTTTTTAAGGGTTATGGTTTGATGCACAACTCCCCTCTTCAAATTTCACACAGTGGTATCACAGTAAAAGATACCGAGAGGAGTAAACAGCACAACTATAGTCTTCACAAGAGAAGCAAGGGGACAATGCACTTTGAAAACTGCTAAAAGGGTAGGAAAAGCCAGGAGAAGAAATAAGGAATTAAATGTTAAATCAAGCAGCACAAGACTTCATACAAAGGAGAGGGGAAGGGAGGAACAGAAAGAGAAAGAAGAAACCGAAGCATCTTTCAAAAATATTTTCTTGCTTCACACATCAGGTGATGATGCAGTTCAGACCAGCACAAAAACACAGAAGAAACAGAGACCAGATTCTTTCATTAACTGAGGATGGAAAAGCATTATATGTATAAAGCAGAACAGAAGTAAGAGAATGGTACATGTCCCATTTCAGAAGCCCCGTGTAACAGCATAAAAAGGACAGTTTCAACTTGAGTTCCAAAAGTCATTTGTTCTACACACCAGGGAAAAACAGCTAACCTCTCTGGAACTGATGAATCTTGCCACCTTAACCTGTCTTTCTCTACTGGCCTTGCTCACAGAGCACACATTTACCCGTAACGGTGTATTTCTGCAATTAATTTCCAGACTAACACTGACCAAAACTAACATACTCTTTAGAGAACAGTCAGGCAGGAGGTAGCAGAGTCAAGTTATGTCATACTAGACAAACTAACAATTAGAGCTATACAGAAATTATGAAATAACTGTTACTGACAGACACTTCCAAAAGGCAGCTAAAATTTTTCTGCTACTTCAAAATTGGACAAAATCATCTTATTTAAAAAAAAAAAAATAATAGTCATTAAAAGAGTCCATCTAATGGTAAGCTAGAAAATAACACATTTTAAGCAGTTTTAACTGCTTAAGCACTGTTCAAAGTAGACATGCAAAATTACAGGCAAGAAATAGCAGGCCATTTCACAAAAGAAAATGGATTTCTCACTATAAACTCAAAGACGTTCGGAGACTACGCGCTTCCTGCTCCCCTGGCACAGTCTCCCTCAAGCTTCTGGGATTCATGGGAATATTTCCCTCTGCCACTCCAACCAAATGCAGATGCATTACCAACTGATATTAATTACAAGATAAAACATTCAGCCACACTCAGCAAACTAGACTTTAATTGCTTTTCTATCAAGTTTAAAAAAAAAGGTAAAACAGTACGATGCTACCAGAATTTTAAGTTACTCATAAGTTTGTCAATATGGCCTGATGACACTTTATTTCAATTTTACTTCCCGTATTTCAAAATCAGCACACTCTTAGAATAAATCCTAAATCTTACAAATTCTGTAACCACCTGTCTTCATTAAACACCCACCATGTTTCATTCCTCTCCCCTTTATCCATTCACTTGGACAGCCATTGGAGAAAAAAAAAAAAAAAGTATGACATTCATTAGGAAGCGTAACTTAAGTTGCCTTCCGAATTCTTGGAGGGAAAGACAGAGACTCCAACACTGTACCAATCAACTACTGCAACTGGATTTTGCATTCACTGACATGAGCATTTATTATCATAGAATAATAGAATGGTTTGGGTTGGAAGGGACCTTAAACACCACCTAGTTCCAACCCCCCTGCCATGGGCAGGGACACCTCCCACTAGAGCAGGTTGCTCAAAGCCCCATCCAACCTGGCCTTGAACACTTCCAGGGATGGGGCCTCCACAGCTTCCCTGGGCAACCTGTTCCTGTGTCTCACCACCCTCAGAGTGAAAAATTTCTTCCTGAGATCTAATCTAAATCTCCCCTCTTCCAGTTTGAAGCCATTACCCCTTGTCCTATCACTATATATCCTTGTAAAAAGTCCCTCTCCAGCTTTCTTTATAATAATAATTATAAAATAACAAATATATAATAATATTTTATTATTAGTCCCCCGTTCAGTCAGAATTTAAGAAAAAGCAATGACTATGGTTTAAAAAGTGATAAAATGCTGGTAGTATAGTAGGACATGACAATTGTCTACCATCAGAGCCTGTCAACAGAGAACAGCAGCTACACAGGTCTTCCATGAGAAAATCTCACTTTTCCAACACTATCCCAGTTTGAGGCAGTAATTTTATTTTTTTTTAATTTAAAAAGACACGAAAAATTATCAGAAGGTACATAATATGAAGATTTCCCATGTAACATACTCATCTCACTGGATTTAACAATTTTCATTTTCCCATCTCCAGTAGAAATGCATAGTTTAAAGAAAAAACAAAAACCAATAAATCAAAACATTTCTAGGCATTTCAACATTCATTTGCACATCTATAACATGGTGCACTGCTCACTGAAGCTGTCACTCAGATGTAAGTCTGCAATGTACCCAAAGGTATGTTCACAGCAGAAAAAACACCTCTTAAAATAACTTTCTTTTCTCTCCTTATTCCGAACACGTCTCAGAAACCAACCATCTGAAAACAAGTTTTCACTACTCTGTAATCCCAAGTTTTCAAGGTAGGACTGCCAAATCTTTCCACTATGTAATGTATTCCCAGTGATTTGAATTCTCGCCACACCCTTCTTCCCCAGTCAAGTCAGTTTTCTGGATGAGATTTTGTTTGAATTCATAATGTGATAGAATTTTTTTATATAAAAGACTTTTACAACTGGACAAATGCAATCCCAGTCAAATCTTCAATTATGGACTCAATCTGCTAAAAAAAAAAATCATCTCTTTTTGAAAAGCATCATTGTATTAATTACTTCCTAGGGTTCATAAACTAGCCTACATTGGAATCCATGCTTCATATTTGGACTGTGTCTAATCCCAGAGCTCATATGTTTAAAATTGGTATGGACGCCCAAATATTGCACAGTAGCATAGGCAAATTCTTTGACTAAAGACAAAACTTTCCATCATCTCCAAACAATAAAACAGTTTTCATTATATGACGACCTAACACAGCACCTGCTTCTGGATGGAGAGGCATGCTGGGTTTCTACAGCAGGCTAGCCCTGGTTTCAGCTTTTTGGAGTTTTTCCCCCCAGTTATTTTCTCACTGATGGGCAGAGGAGCTTCTCTCTCTAAACACTACTTTAGCTCTTCCGCAGACAACTTTTCTTCTAAACGAGTCTCACAATATGTACTTTATAATCTACTTTTTATTTTGCTTTAACCATAAAAATGCAAATTGTTCAGATGAATTACATTAATTCAAAACAGCACAACGTCTTCATCCTGATTTAAAACCTTGATAGGCAACGTCACCTTCCCTATCATATTAGAAAAGTAACAATTATGTATTTCCCCTTCTCAGACTTTACTCTTGCAGACAATGTGACAAGTATTATGTTCCGCTACACATTTCAGCATCAAATTAGCTCAAGAACAGAAGCAGCTCACCAACAGAAGAATTTCACTACCTTCTCCTTCTACCACCTTGTTTTCAACATTTCTGAGTTTCCAAACACATGGTTTTCCTTTCACTCCATTCTGATTCTCCTCCAGTCACTGACAGGGTGCGTTCATCAGTGATTTAATAATCCTCAAAAGGCAGACATTTTCAAGTATAAGGAATCAAACTAATCTATACTTCTCTTCCTTTTTTTTTATGTAGTTTAAAAAACTAGATAAGAATTATAGTACAGAAAGTAAATGACTGTGTCAAAGAAAAGCAAAGTTTATGGTTCCAGAAACTGAATGACATGTCACATAAAAATATTTCATTTTTAGGAAACTGTATCTTATTAGGCCATCTTGGAGATGACATTTATGCAACTGCTTAATTCTTTTTTTCCCTTTTACCTTGAGCCATAAGATTAATGGAATTATATGTGCCAATAAAGATAAAGCATGGCATACATATTTGAAAGTCAAGGACTTTATTATTAAAACCCATCTCTAAAGATGTTATTTAAAGACAGGTGGTTGGGAAAGCATGCTTACATTTCAGTAACTGTTTAACATCCTTTATGCACTGAGGTTCCTCAATTTATCATTGTCTAATGTAAGAAAGTGTAAGAACCAGTGTTCATAAGTTTTACTGACTCTGAGCATCTCTGAATGAAAACTAGATTTTTTTAAATAGTAATCTCTCTGCATTATTATAATTGCGTATCAGTCAAGTTGAAGTACAATTTGCTGAATAGTTTTAGAAGTATTACACATCAAAAATGGAGATAAGAAATAGAGGAAGTATTATCCGCAGCTAATAGATAGACTGCTTGTTTCTGATCATCATGCCCTTCATGATTTTAACACCCACAGAACTCTTGCATATAAAATCTTAAAAGACATCTCCTTTCCTGTTTTGGCAAGTTGCAGACAATCTTTACATTAACAAGCCCACTTTATGAACCGAAACATCAGTTCTTTCTCAGCATCTGCATAAGCTGCAATTGCTACAGACCAGCTCATGAGTTCATCAACTTCTGGTAGCCATGCCAATTACTTCCAACAGTCTGAAATTCTAGATCGTCAGAAACAGACCTGCTACCCAAATTTTATTTAAGTAAAAAGAGACCACAGTAAGGATAAATACTAATATTGCTTTCCTAATCTCAAATAGAGTTGCTTAGATATTGCTTTTTAGGACTGAGGGAGGAAAAATAAGCTTAAAAATAATGCATCCATTTTAACCCATCAGGCTTAGAAATCATCCAGATTTGTGGAAAAGTATATTCACCAAACCAATCTATGCTTTAGCACAACATGGCCACATTGCAGGGTAACAATTGCAATTTAGGGGCAAACACATAAACAAAAGGTACACAGTTGAGGTGGATACCATGACCAGCACTTTGCTCACATTCCTCCAAACTGGCTGGCTGCCCAATGCTACTTTGTGCCTTTTAGTAGTCCGTGCCACCTTCCTTTTTATTTGCTCTAAATTCACTACTACTTAATAATTAAGCAGACTCCAATGTTTGTATTGTGGATCAGATAGAAAAGGCTAGCAGACATAATTGGGGGAATAAACGGGCCAGTGCAATCTTAATTCTGGCAATGTTATTATCCAGCTCAATTCAGGTCACAGATTAAAACCAGAGCTTCCCCATAGGAAAATACATTTTCCTTCATAAGAAAAACAACTAAGATCTAAATGAAAATAAGAACAGAGTACTTCCACATAACTCCTAACAATCTATATGTAATGAAAGGACATCAAGCTTTAGAAAGACACACTTCTATGTGATTCTAAAACAAGATACAGGAAACATACAAGAGACAACTAGTTAGGCATGCCAACTCCATTCCGCATCTGAGAGGAAGGCAGTGCACTGTATGACACCAGACTGCTGCTAAATTGGTTCTCACTGAACCCAGGTCCACAGGATCACCATTTGCTGTTATTTTTGGCACCTAAATGAAGGAAGCTGTTTGTCTTATCCTCTTTCAATCCCACCTTTCCACCTTATCCAGGAGACCAGCTTCACTCCTTTGAGAAAGTAAAATTACAGAGACCTATTTTGGAGCATGTATGGACAACTGCTCTGCTCCAAGTCTTTACGCAGCATTGGTTTGTCCCAATCAGGGGGGAAAAAAAAAAAAGAAAAAAAAAAACCAATAAACAAAGCAGCTATCAGAAATCAATTTCTTCATTTTCTCCGTTTTCCCAAAATCTAGCTAAAGTGGGTTTTACATTAAGAAGTTTATATTTTACCCAGTCATCCCAAGAGGATGCAATGGAGTAGAATACAGGTACTTTGCTTAGTAATGGAATATTCTAGTTGGAAAGTACCTTTAGTCTATTCAGAGAAACAATTATTAGGAGAAGCCATAAGCAGACTAAGTGAGAAAATAGTAAGCAAATGAGAAAAACAGATTAATTTGCTTTCATTACCATAACAAATCACCTACAAAAAAAACCCTAAATGGGACGGGAGTAGGGGTGGTGGTGCGAAGGGAAGAATTGAAAAAATTTTGAGTTTCTTCCCCAAAGTAAAGAAAATACATATATACAATGAGACATTCGATTCCGTCTAGCTTGTGAAAGCAGTTTTTCCATATTAGAGTAGTTCTCTCTAACTCACATTAGCTGTTGTCAAAACTGCTGCTAAGCAAACAGTTGCATCACTACAAAGTTTTAAACATCTCCCAAAACAATGCCAGCCACGCCAGGAATGTTACTGCCTATTCTTTTCTGTAATAAAAAAATCACAACAAAATTTTAAGCGATACAGGAATATTTGACCTTCCATAAAAACACATCGCTTTTTTGCTTGACTTTCTGCAATGAGTTCCACAAGATTTGACGGGTTTGGCAAGCACATTTCACATCAAAAATCGCCTAGTGTCCAGCATCAACTCACCTTCCACAACGTACTTACAAAATACAGTATGAAATAACCAGTTTAGAAGCTGGTCTAACATACCAAAAATACAGCTCTCCAACAAGCCGAATAACAAATTCAGGAAGCCTGAAATGCTGAACGGAAGTCCACCGCACACTAAGAAAATGTAAGCATCCCACAGACCAATTTGAAGGAAAGTAATCAAAAAGAAGCCAGCACTGAATTCAGCCACTGTGAACACAGCTGCTCACAGCACTAACAAGTCCAACAGTGACTGACACTATTATATATTATTCTTTCAACAGTCTCTACTTCAAGTAGGGACACGCATAAACACACAGAGAACACATTTCCAGAAAGGTCATATATGAATACAAATCAATAACCAAGTGAGATTTGACCAATGGCAGTATTTTACAAAGATTTCTGTCTACTACTTGTCACATTCTGCAGGAGAGTTCAGACTGAAAATAGATGATGTGACCTTAGCTCGGTCTTTCTGGTACTTGCGATTACAACATCCATAAATGAATCAAATATATCCCTTTGACAGACTGGTTCTCATGCACCATAATGAGAGCGTAGCAAATTCAGTCACCTAATATAATGCCCCCACAACACACACTCACAGGTAGCCTGGAATTGCTGGGTTTTTATCAGCACTCTCACGCAACAGACTTTAGAGAAACCACAGCCCACTGAATTTGTGTGAGTCAGGCAGGTCTAAACCACAATTTTATCTCAAAATACTACCATCCATAATCCAAATTCTCTACAATTTGCAGCTACTAAATTCTGGCAATCCCAAACAAACACACCTACAAAAGAGGCTGCTGAACAAAAACCATCTCTTCAATTGAGATAACCCCACAACCCTCTCTTTCACCTTCAGTAACTAGAGCCTGCCCTCTGAACTACACTGAGAGAGACGAATACTGTTACTAGAAAAACAGAAAATGTAGGAAGGAAGCAGTAAATCCTCACACACACACCCACACACACCCAGTGTCTACTACACAGTATCTTCCACTGGCCCCATCCTAAACTTTTGTATAAATTCCCTCTTATGGTGAACCAACAATGAATCAAACCCTTATGTGCAGAGATAAAGTCCGTTTATGGTTCTCTGACTTCTCCCTCTCAGCTCTTCCTCTCTCTTTTCCAAAAACTTGTATTCCTCACTGGTAAGAATTAACCCTACCTCAACACAGCACTACTATTATTGGGCATTATGTCTCATCTAGGGGACGCACCTTCATAAATCAAACATCTGCAGATTTTGAGAGCTCTCTTTTGCTGCCAAGAATTGTGAACTGTATACAGAAAAACACTCATAGATGAGATAACCAATATGACCCCAAGTTTTTATGCCAGACCTGATGTTAGTTAGGATTTCACCTGGAGATAAAACACTTTGAGGGACAGAAATACTAATGAAGCAAATAATAAAGGCACAGACAATGACCCTCAACAACAGCACAAATGCTGAGGAAGAGACAATTGCTGGATGACAGACCAAGGGATGGCCTGCACATCTCCAGGTGGGAATATCAGGCAAACTATTCAGGTAATCAGACCACAAAATAGACTGCAAATACAAGTAGCTCAAATTACAAGACTACTCTTAGCTTCAATCAGAGTAGCTGTAGAGTAGTCCAGCTACTTTAAGTGCTGCTTTTTGCTCAATTTAACAATGAGAGAACGGAAATTAGGAATATCATTCAAGTCATATCTTGAGCCAATTACATAGACAAAAGGAGTCTGTTATCTCAGTCTGAAGTATTTGGGGTGCATGTCTCCAAGTTAAAAGCCAGGGAAATTATCTATGTAGGTGAACCCTAATGAGTCTGTTCCTCACAGGTGAATATGGTCCCATGCACAGCAGTAACAGCCTGTGGTGCTAAGTCACGGAACTTCAGGGAGTTGACCTGCATATAAATAAAAACAAGTAAATGTCAATGCAAGCAAATTGGCCACTGGAGTTCTTTCCAATTCATTATTACTGCTTACTGGACACCAAGGTTGCTTTAAGACTGACTGTAAAAACCCCAAAGCCACAGGAAAGGTACCTTAAGCCGTACAACTGAATCATAAATTCTATGCTATAAAGTCTGCGCTATTTTGCATAGAGTAATTATTAAACAAAATAGCTAAATCACTGAACCATTTTCACTGTCACTTAGCTCTTCCCTCAAGCTTAGATAGGATTCATAAACTCTTTAATAAAAAGATGTCACCAAGCTAAAAGTTTTCAACTTTGTTGCTGAAAATTAATTGGCAGTGTCACACATACAGTGGTTTTACGGAGACTGAAACTCAGTTTTATTACAACCACTCCGCTGCCAACAAGTGAGGGACAATTTACAGGGGAAATGGAAGGATGAAACAGTAGACAAGCAGAATAGTATGGCAACAGGACGTGCCAAAAAGTTTTCAGTCAATTCACCTAAAACTAAGTAAATAGAAATCTGAAGAATCATTTTACACTATAGTCAAGAATAATGCACTCTACTAGCTAGACTTCCAACCACCATCCAGAGCAAAACACTCTCCTGCACTGGACTGTATGTAATATAGGCTAATTATTGGGTTAGTGAAGACTGGTTTTTTTCCTGCTTCTCACCAAAATTAGTCAATCAACATCTTGAACATATCCTTAAAGAAAAGAATTTTGGTTACTTCTTCCAGGGCTTATTAGGTGACCAACAAAAAAGCCAACATCAGACCACACTTTGACAGTACATTCATACCATTCTGTTAAGCTACATAGAGCATTAGCCTTTCTCCTGATGGCTGCATGGTTTCAGTAAACTAAGCAAGCACATACTGGAACCAGCAAAGACATAACTAGAGTACTTAATAAGAAAGATATCAATGCCCAGTACAAACTTTTTAAGATTTTTTTTTCATCTTTTTTGGCCAGGTTAATTTTCTGTCATTTTAGTGAGCTGAATTCCATTACCATGCAATCAACAGGACACCAGAGTCATGGCAAAATAAGAGAGAGTGAGGAGCATTAAGAAGCATGCAAGGAGGTTGCCCTCCCATTTGTTGACAACATGCTCTTAATTCAGTTCAAGAAACCTCATTAAACCACACCCTCTGAGGGCTATTTTAATGACATATTGCTTTTCTTTATCAGCAGGGATAAAACCGTAGAGAATTCCAATTCTTCAGTTATTCTTGTTTGGTCTTTTCTATTTCCAACACTAATAAGTATCATGAGTGATAGCGTATGATCTGAGGTTTGGGGATTTATATTTCAACTAGAGAGGAATAACCATAGTACTCTTTTTTCCCTCATTCATTTCTCTCATATCATAATCCTGACTTCTGTCTTACCACCTAATATAAAAACCTATGTATATGGCAAAAGCAAATCCACAAGTGAAAATGCAAATCTGCTATATTATGTATAATCAACACTCTCAGGCATGTTGTGTATAGATATAGTTATATCATTCCTGCTATGCTTAAAGGTGACCAGCAGGCAGAAAAAACACCCTCTTCTTTCCTTCATGATATGAGGCACACATAGGATGCTCTCCTCCTGTCGCATTAGCCTAGAGATGTTAGTTCTAGCTTTCTCTAGTCTTTCTGGAAAAGTGCCAGAAACACTATAACAAGATAACAAATAAATAAACAAAATATTCATTCATGTAGAGCAAGCATTCAAAAGTACACTGAATCTAAATGAGTCTGTAAAAGCGTTCCATCTTTTGCACATGCTTTCTCAGAACATATTTTTGCATTCCAAATCTTGAAAAACTTCTGACTGACAGGTACTATAAAAATATTCAAAGTCATATTTAGTACTGAATACCTGCAGGCTCCAAATTACAAGTGCCACTAATGCATGCTGCAGCAGGACAAGCCGCTATGTCTTCCATTGCCTGCTCCCCTCTACCTCATTGCCAGAGATCACCCATCACGCCTGCAGAGCAGCAACCAACCCACCCCAGCAAAATCCTGGGCCCAGCGAAAATAAAACTGGTGAACCGATGGCAGATGATAATGTATCACTACGCCACAACAACAGCAGCTGATGGCACTGACTCACAACCTCTACTACAATGGTTAAATGAGTGAGGAAAAAGCATGAGTGGTAAAGGAGCGATAGGAAACAGGCTTCAGCTGCATATTAACTGAGAGTAACGACCATTCCCCTCTCCCTCAGAAACTGGTGTGCCAGGCTTGCTGCCAAGCGTCAGTTACAATTTCACATCTTAGATTTTCTGCACAAAACACAGCACAGTTAACCTCACCTTATGTCTAGCTGGTTGTAAAACCTCATCCAAACTTAGGGCTCACCACTGCTCCTCTTCCCTCCTCCCTCCTCTCTTGCATGGTCACAACGTAGCCCTTGGGCCCTCTCTAGTGCTCTCAAACTCAGTGGGACCTAATTCAATTTGCTACCGGGGGAGGGGTGGAAATATAGATGGAACAGACAGTTGGGAGAGGGTCTCCCTTATTCAGCAGTAAGAAGGTGAAACAGTAGCTCTTCTTCTGGTCTCATGAAAGTAATGGGTACAAGCTACCACAAAAACAAAGGAGGTCATTTCGGACACCATCTATCAGCTGAACCCAAACCACAACATACATTCATGCTAATTGTATCAGCAGACAACAACTAGAATATGCAAAATAATTTGGAGCTACTAAATAATTATAAAAGCCTAGAGAGACATAAGCCAAGATCATTTTTTTCCCTCTTAAATATGCAATAACTTTTACATTTCCTTCTCCTGATCTGCTTTTCCAACATTGTTATTTGGAAGAAAGTCAGAGATGTTTAATTCTGTGCAAGTTACTGATAGGAGACTCTAAAGAACATGACATTCCTCTGGAAGCTAAAACCCTTCCAAAAATTATATTTAACCTGATTTACATTTGATGCATTTCCATGGATCAAGTCTTAGAAAATCAGCACAGACATCCTCTTATAATTGTTTGCATTCTGTGTGAACAATTCCATTCCAGAACTACTTCACTGAAGAAAATAAATAAAGTAGCTCTGGTATTTCTCAATACATACAATTCCTTTATGATCAGTAAATTAAAACAAACACATACAAAAAAAGTTAAACTGTAGCTATGAGTCCTTTAATCTCTATAACACCTACTTTTAGATAGAAATACATCTTGCATGTTTGCACCACAGTCCACAGCAATGGTGCAAAGTAAACAGCAATTGTCCCCTCAAAACCTCAGCAAATTGTTACATCAACATAATTGTGCAACGTGACAAAATCTGCCCTTAAAAAGCACAAGTGAAAATGGATTGTAATTTCTCACTCTCCCTCCTTAAAGAAGAATTGGTGATTCACACCTTAAAAACCTAGTTCAGCTGACCTAGCCTTCCCTTATTTCGTGTTACATCAGAACTACTGCTCTGTCATCTTCATTTCTTCATCACTGGCCAGTAGCAGTTCTCAGCACCGAATCCCAGTATAGCCTATACAATAATAAGAGTTGTAGTCAGCTAAAAAAATAACACAGCCAGATCAGTCTTTGGGTAGAAGAGGAAATTTGCAGAGTCATCCATCCAGCAGGAAAGAGATCCATTTCCTCTGCAGCTACAAGCATTACATGGAAACCACTGGCCAATATTTTCAGCTGTAGGTCTGACCCCGGGCCATACTTTGGTTCGGGCTGACTAAGGAGCAACGGGCCTCACGCCCTGTGGTGAACCTGAAAGCTGGAAAGCTCCTGGCTCACATACAAGGGAGTGAAGGTGCCTTGGAAAAATACGTCACAGAATCACAGAATGGTAGGGGTCAGAAAGGACCTTTGGAGATCATCTAGTCCAATCCCCCGACAAAGTAGGTTCACCTAGAGCAAGTTGAACAGAAAGGTAGTTTCAAAACTCAAAAATGCAAGATAACCAAAGTAAAGAACAAGATACCAGAGCTAAAATGAAGACATCTATCTTGTCTATACCATTGACTAGCAGCGAACTACTTCACTCCGTAAGTATTACCATCAGGATGGGCCCAACTGGAGCTCTCCCTGAACTGCAGCTGGACTGAACGCCAGGTGACACTCCACTTGAGCAGGACACCTCTCAAGGTTTGGGATTCCTTACCTGAGACTAAGAGATCTGAGCCAGCAATGTGCCCTTGTGGCCAAGAAGGTCAGTGGCATCCTGGGGTGCATGAAGAAGAGCGTGGCAAGCAGGTGGAGGGCGGTAATCCTCCCCCTGTACTCTGCCCTGGTGAGGCCACATCTGGAGTACTGTGTCCAGAGTTCTGAGCTCCCTGGTTCAAGAAGGACAGCAAACTGCTGGAGAGGGTACAGCAAAAGGCTATAAAGACGATTAGGGGGATGGAACATCCTTCTTATGAGGAAAGGCTGAGGGACTTGGGTCTCTTTAGGCTGGAGAAGACGACTGAGGGGGATCTCCTCAATGCTTATAAATACTTAAAAGGAGGACGCCAGGTGGATGGGGCCAGTCTTTTTTCAGCGGTGCACAGTGATAGGACAAGAGGTAACTTGAACATAGGAAGTTCCATCTGAACATGAGGAGGAAAAAACATTATTCCTTGTTCTATCACTACACTCCCTGATAAAGAGTGCCTCCTATCTTTCCTGTAGGCCCCCTTTAAGTATTGGAAGCCTGCTATAAGGTCTCCACAGAGCCTTCTCTTCTCCAGGCTGAACAACTCCTCTCAGCCTGTGCTCATAGGAGAGGTGCTCCAGCCCTCTGATCATTTTCATGGCTCTCCTCTGGACTCACTCCAATAGGTCCATACAGCTACTCAACATTATAAATATTGTATCAATAATTCCATTAGACATAAACTGTTGTCCAAGTCTGAGACCACACTGAGGCTCCATAGAGGAAGCAAGGGGGGTTCACTCCGAACCTCGTGACTCAGTGGGAGGGTCTTCTTTACGCCTTGCATCTCCAGTCTCTGGAGTTAGTCATTCTAACACGATTCTAACTCAAATCTCCTTTATATGTTTCTTCCATGCAGTAATTAATAAGCTGAACCTTGCCATCAAGTTCACTGAACCTTGTTAAACCATTGTTAAACTTTGTTAAATTCCACTGAATTTACTGAACTCTGTCAAATTAATACTTTACCCCAAGAAAAGATATTGCTGCTTCTCTCTTTTGAGTGAGGTGCGTTCCACTCACTCACTCACGACAAGGTCACACACATTTGTCATCGAACATAGTAGTCCTGACTGGACAGCTTGTCCAGCTCACAGAGAAGCTCACTTGCTGCCCCGTTATCAACTTTCGACTACTCCAAACTCATGGAAATTCCGCTTTTATGCAATTACTTGCAATAAATTTCCCCCAGGCTGAAAATACAGCCTCTCCCACACTAACAACTACTTTACTAATACAAATCTTAGACAGTCAAAGAAAACAGATAGTACAAATGATTCGCACTGCTCAGCACTAGCAGTCCTGCCAAATTAGTTTCGACTGTACTCAGTACTACATCGATTTCAATTTTAAAATTATGAAAAATGGTGTTTTTCAGGAGCCTCCTACATTACATTATATAAGTTTCTGTCAAGTCCCTTGTCAGATCTTACTGAATTAGAGAAGAGTCATATTGGCTGGTGAGCCGGCAAGCGGGTACTTTTAAATAAAATTTGGTATCATACAAAAGCAATCAGTCTGCTCTACAACAAGGCACAAACTCACTAGTAACTTTTAAAAAGCTTAACACAATTTCTGTTGTCACTCCTATAGTTACAATCATGCCAGTTATAAAAGCAATTCAGAAATTGCTGATCTAATCCACCCTCCCACACAAATAAAAAGAGTTCCTTTGCCATAACTGAACTTACAAACCTCTGAGCTACAAAGAATTATGAACCAACAGCTTCAAAGGAGAAGTTTAAATTCTTCACTTTTGCAATAAACTACTATGCAGGTATTAAAGAAATAATGCCAATAATGAAAATACTATAGGAAAAACCAATTTCTTTTAAACATGCTGACAACAGTACTGCTTATCAATGGTATAAAGCAGAACCACATGCCTGTAGAAGATCAAACCATGGAACAATGAATTAACGAGACAAATGAAACATCTTTTAGAGTCTGTTTCTAGTTCAATTTCAGATTTTTATAGATTCTCTCAGGTCAGGTTTGTGCGCTTCTCTTTTTGGTAAAACCAGCATCAAATATATTATAGCAAAACAGAAGGCTTTTTTTTTTTTTTCCATGTGATGGGAAGTAACATCAAGTTGTGAGATTTCTATTAAACTTGAAGTTTAACAGTTCTAGCACCAGCTAGAGCCCCAAATCTTATTTTTACTGCCTGAATATTTAGGCTACGTTATGAACATCCTTACAAACCTCCATAATCACAATAATGAAAGGCTACAGGGAGATTTGGAAGAAGAAAAGATCAAGTTGTTATAGCTTAATCATTTCGTCAACCAACAGTTATGAGCAATATGTTTTCCTTCAGTTACCAGAAGTCTTCAGCTTTAAAAATCAGAAGCAAGCAAAATTACTCTACTGCACTAAAAAGCTCTTCCTTCTAGCTTTTTTCCTTGTCCCTAATTATGATAAAAATCAATGCTATGTTAAGCATTTTTCTACTCAACAACTTGTTAGTAGCTTTCTTTTAGTTTATTCCCAAATGTTACCAACTATTTACAAACAGTCCTAATAGGAGCTGCTCCTTAGCTGTTAGTTTCTCTTACCTGGCACCTCAGACAATGTATGACTTGAGAGCTTCCAAACCTATATCGTTATTCCCCCTTCCCCAGCAAAATAACTCCTCTCAGTCATTGTATCTGAGACACCCAAATTATAATCAGAAATGCTCAAGCAAAAAAACAGGGGGGAAAAAAGAAATGTTGGTCTCAACTGAAAACTGTAACTACAGTTTTCTACAAGAGATGCATTTTTTTTTTTTAACAGCCACTTCTAAAAACTTTCTATTTCTCAAAATAAAACATTGTAAAGAAGTATTACTCCTTCAGTTTAGGGAGCAAAAACTGTAAGTCCTGTTTTCTAACACAGATTTGACATTTGAAGGTCATTCCTGCTCTGCAGTGCTCTTTGGTACCCTACTACCTGCCTTCACCACACTCCTCAGTACTCACAAATTGTCCTGCACTGCAGCATTTGACAAGGCACGCTCTCTGCTTTTCATTTCATTCTGAGCAGACGCTATGATAAAAGGACCATAATAAAACACCGAAACCCCGCAACCTAAATACACTTGCAAGAAAAAAGTCCTCAATAGCAGACTAAAACACCAGCAATAATTTTAAGCGTTTCCTTAGACTCCTCTAGTAAACCCCATGCTTGCTGTTAGAACTGCAATAGGCAGCTTGCCTACTACACAGTCCCTGAAACAATGACAGAGCAGGAAAAGATGCAGAAAAAGAATTTCAGGAAGAAATTCAGTAGCAGGGATTTCAAGAAACAGAACTTCTTCCCCTAAAGGGAAAGACATTTTTTCCTTCAGCAGTATAAACATGCCACAATTTAACNTAAAAAATAATAATTTTTTTAAAAGTAAGCACGGAACAAGTGGTGATGATAAATTGTCAGAGCAGAGATCCAGTAGTTTTCGTATTTCCAGAACCAAGCTAGTTTCATAATTCTGAAATTTCTCTTTAGAAAAGCAGGCGATCCAGCATTCCAATAATTAAATCCAGTTGAGGGAATTATTTAAAGAAAGTCAAAACTCAACATGAGTAGACTAGGTATTTTCAGTCTCTCAGACATCTGCTCCTGATGTCCTGACACCATCTCAAAGAAGCAATCTGTGAGAAACTGCACTATATTTTTTCCTATACCAGCTGCTTTCTCTATTACTACTGACAGTTCCATTAAGCTTTCCAGCTCCATCAGTTGAGACACCTATACCATGCCTCTTGTGTTCAATCTGTTCAAATGTCACTTCTGAAAAATCAATTTTTTAAGCTCAAGGGGAACAAAACCCAAAAAGGCTTCATGTCATTAGGCTCTTCTCTGGAACCTGAGGTCACACCTCATCCATCTCTAATTTTTAGCACGTGTAACATATTCATATCTTATCTCCGTACTTTCAAATGTTTTTTTCTCTTCAGCCCATCTCCTACAGCACTACTCCCCCTACATTTGCTCTCACAGTATCAAAAGCAAGATCAAATAAATAGCAAAGGAGATCCTTAGAACATGGAAAGGAGAATAGGTGGATTCATTCCATTTATCTGATCCTACGGAAAAGCTTCATATTCAACTGCTAACCTATTTGTTCAGTGCAAGAAGCAGCAAGACTCTATCTGGCATCTGTTCAGCCTTTTAGCTCGAGACTTTAATCCTTTCATTTAAAAACTAGCATATAGAAAAGCTAAGAACCTAAGTTATGAGGCTAACAGTTGAAAGCTGCTACAGTCTGCTTAGAAGGTCCAGATATTACCTGTGGCTCATCCCTCAGCTCAGAGATTCCCACCAGAACCTCTGGGCCCCGGGAGCGTCCACCTAAGCCTTCCACCAGTTTTTACAGTCGTCTGACCCCTCCACAAAAGGTGATGCGTAGGGAGACACTTCAAATACTTTTCCCACAGGGAGAGGAGCACAGTGCGAGCACTACAGCGATCCCCGAGCTCTGCCTAGGTTTGAAAGATCTGGCAGCCTTCAGTCCACAGCATAGCAAAAATACTATATCTATATCTATATATATATTACAGGATTTCTTTTGGCCAACAATATTTAAACCACTGCACTGAATGAAGTAAGCTGTGCTACACCTGCAGCCTACCCTTTGCCATCGGGCCCAGGGGCTGTGAATTATTTCGGTACAGCTCAACAGCTAAGACCAGTCTGAGCTCACAGGCACGGGTGACTCCAGGCCACGTAGCGCTGAGCCCACCAAAGCAGGGCTCCGGTCAGCTGTCAACGCCAGCCATCAGAAACCACTGCAACAAAACACCCCAGACTGTCCCGAAACGCAAGTATCACCCGCCTGCACCCTGCAAGCAGCACAGGGCACGCGAGGACACAAAGGATGGAAAAGCACCGGATTACCAGAAACCTGCAGAATGAAACTTGCGGTTTGAACCTCTGACTCCCTGGGAAGGGCAGAGCAGCTGAACGAGGCTGTCATAATGGACAGGTTATCCATTGCTTACTGTCTGCAACTGATCCTCATGTCTTGTACTCACATCTGAGAGTTTTGCTTCAAGATCCTGGCTGTTCTCACAGCTCCTTATGACTATCAAGTCTAAACTAGTACCTTAATTAAAAAAAAAGAATAAGAGTACCAATGAAGTCATCGTTTTCCCAGCATAATTAATTTTCACTAGGGTTTTTTTATCAAAATGTAACAACTGAGGGGAGAAACTAGCAGTCCTGTTAGCAAGTTATTTAACAACACAAGAAAACTAAGGAATTAGAATTTTCAGGTATTCCAGTCTCTGGTTGCGTTTTTCTCATCCAGAAGCAGAGACGCAGTTGGACAGGACCACCCCCAGGTCAGGTGCCCTAGCTTTCACTTCCAGGGAAACTTGCCAACTTTCCCCCAACCCCTGCAATTTGGGACTTGGGAGAAGAGGATATTCTGAAAGAAGCCTCAAAAGCATGTTTAGGTAAGTGCCCTCCTAGAGAGAACGACAGAGACAGAAAAGAAGAAAAGGAAAGAAAAATATGAACCACACATTTTATAAGTAACCTCCAAGATCCCTTACATTTCACTATCTCCCTGGTGATGAATTTACTTGGCACACTAAACTGCATTCCTTAACGGGTGTGGAACAATTGCAGACATACTGTATGATGCCTGGTAAGCATTTAGTAAAATGTATCTATAGACTTAACTGGACAAGACTTACATCAATTATAGCTGTAGTTTTTACAAACAGAAATGCCTTAGGATGTCCAAAAAAGCTTGAACAAACCAAAGAGCACTGAGGCACTGGCAACAGAGGGGTGGAGATGGAAGGGAAGTAAAGCATGATTGTACAGCCAATTGAAAATAAATACATGGAATTTTTAAAGAGAGACCTTCTACAATAGGAAGTAACTGTATTAGTAAAGATTACCACACTATGTAAGAAATTTTTTTTTCTCAGTACACATTATACTGAGGAGTGGCCAGTGTAAGTAGTTCATATTGTCATTATATCTTTACAAAATGGCAGAAAAAGTTTCAAATATATCCAAAACTAGTACTAGTTTATTTTTAGATCCACTAGATTTCAAGTGGACATGTTTTCAATATTCAGAAGCAATTTCATTGAAGCCAGCTTTTTAAAAACAAGAACATATCAAGAGAAAGATACTGACTGTACTGTATTACAATAATGCAATCCAGTGAGGTTCAAAGCATAACCACATCCCATCAATGGATATTATAGCATAAATTTTCAATTAGCTGCCTTGAGTCAGCAACGTTTTATAGAGGTTGCACCACAGTTCACTGACTTCTTTGCCAGACCTTCATAGCTCATCCTTGTTTTGCAATGCCCTATACTCAGCAAGAATCACTGCCGGGAGCCAGCAACTCTTCTGTGTTAATTTCTAGTTCATACCTAAAAACATCAAGGAATAAGGTACCTCAAGATATAATAACCTTCCTATAATGTGAAAGATTAATGTTTAGATTTGAAAATCACCTTGTAATTAATGAAAGCCACTTGCAGACCTCAGTTTTACACCAAGAAAACAAAAACATATATACTGCACCTGGTGATGATTTAATGAGGAAAGACATGCTGAGAGATCAAGCACCTCTCTTCCTCTAATCTCAGTAGTGTAAGCATCACACCTGAGGCTTGCTCAAATTTTGTGAAGTACCTATGGCATTCTTAGATGAAAAATACATATTTTTTTAAAAAAAGAAAACACTAGCACCAAAAAATAAAGTGTTAAAAGTTTAAAAAAGAAAACAGCTGTGCTACAACTAAGTTTTAGTAAGTATTTCATTTTCACTGAGTAATGTATATTACTCAGTAAAAATACTGACAAGGATGCAAGCTCACTGATGGCTTTTTTTTTTAATATATTATGATGTGTTCAAAGTAGTAATCATATTTCTAACAAAACAGACAAGTAAAACAGTTTGAAACACATTTTCAGCAGAAGTGTGCTTGTCTTCATCGATCTAGGTCATGAGAGTTATAAGCCAACAGAAAACTTCTATATTCACGAATGTAGCTTCCTGATTTTTTCTTATAACTGCCTCACGTTCCTCTGGCTATTTTTCACTTGTGTACGTATTTTATGTGTATGCGTATGTATTTTATGTGTATGCGTACGTATTTTATGTGTATGTATTTTACTCATAATTTATGTAGAAGAAACAGATAATAACAACAGGTGATTGCCACCTGCAAAAGCAACACAAAAATTCTAAAGGTAGAGAAACACATATACATGATGCCAGGGGATAGCAGTCCTCAAACCAATTCTTCATTCCTCCTTCATTCCACACTGTGCTACTTTTATAATTCACTGAGGGTATATTCTCTATAGCTGTTCTAGATGCAAATTATTACGATATATTCTAAGTGAATACATGAACTACCGAATACTTTCTAGCAGACAAATGCTTTCTCAACACATCTGTTTGGACGGTAATTTTTGTGCAAGTTGATGGAATAAAACATCTGGTTTTAAATTTGTTCTGTGTTTTTACTGTAGTGTTTATAGCAGCTGTTATTTTTCACTTTCAAGATGCAGATAATTTATCATCTAGGTTCTCAAAATTGAACAACACGAATACTGGCATTTCTCCCAGCTGCAAGTTTCATTTTAAGTATTATTTCACTGACAGAACCTGTTCAACAAGTAATATTCATTCCACTCTCATATGCAAGGGGCTGAGAACTCACTCCATATACACAGGGCTGAGAACTCACCTATGTTACACCAATGCCATTTTTTGTGAGCTGCATGTGTTTTTAATATGTATTTACATCAAAGAAAAAAATGCAAAAGGCAAGTTAAGGTCTCGCTTTGGGAATTTCTGAAGTTCTCAATTTTATGTCCTCTTTTCTGCTTGTCCTTCCTAGCTTTTTTTTTTTTTTAATTAATCCATAGTCTAAAAGTTCCTGGTTGGAAAGAATGAACATATCTAAGACCACGTATTTTCTTTATGCATCATATGGAAGAAAATATGATATACAAGGTAAGGAACTTGCTTGCAAGATCAGCATGTTGGCTCATATCCATCTCTTCTCCACCCCAGCTAGTTCAAAAAAAATTCTGTATAAACCAGATCTTTCTTACATGCTGCATCACCTTAGGGTAGTTGGAACTTCCCAGCTTTCTGTGCCAATACTTTACAGTTCAATAGGATTTGCCTTGCCTTTACTCTTAGGACTATCAACTCATTGACTGAAATTAAAAATTTAAGTTTCTATGTTTGGTCTTTATCCTGAGAGTTGATACGCAGCCATCTTCACAACAGAGTATCTTGTCAACACTGTTTCTTAGAAACATATGTATAGGGTCCACAGAGTCCATGAGAGGGTGGTTTCATCAATATGTTGTGAGATATGCAGTGTCTTAGCCATGATCCTTCTGAAGAAAGCGTATTTAGATTTGTGAGCAACTATTACTTCCAAAGGCCTTTAAGCATTAGGTTGCTGCTTTACATATATATTTCTAAAAAAATTGTTCTACAAAAATCCAGATCTTCATTGTTTTAATCAAAAATCAAGAAACAATACTTATTTAAGAGGAAGACAGTTTCACCATTACATATGCTTGAATTCCCACCTAAACAATATTGTGTTTAAAAGGGCAAAGGTAAGTCTGGCAAGTTACTATACATCCAGGTGGACACTGTCAGTAGCTTCCTCTGGCTGCTATTCCCATCTACTAACCTGAAATGAGTTCTGCTACAGAAGGTGGTGGAGGGAAGAGAGCAGAACTAGAAAAGTCCTCACTGTGCTACACATCCTGCAATTTAGAAAATAATAATTTCCTCTCTACTTCTTCTGTGCCATTCTTAATGGCAGTATTAACATTCATAAACAAGAACAAACTATCTCACTTGTGTTCTAAACTCATGCTATATGATTTCCAGACTTTATGTTTTATTTTTTTAAAATCTGATAAAAGTCTATCTTTGCGCTCTCTTCAGTTCAGTATCTACTTTCTCTCCTTTTTTTTCCCATTACATGGCTCCCTTTCCCTCTATCAGTCCTCCTCCAGAGTCTTTAACTCCTTTTCTAAACCTCTCCCACCGTTCTACATCTCTTCTTTCCTCCTTTCTTCTATTGCCAAACTACCCTTTCCTTGCATTTGCATAATAAAAGCAAAATCAAGTTCGACACATGAACCCAACAGTCACAAAATCAAAGCCCACTAACCAGGCAAGATAAAACACAGGCAACAGAAGGAAAAAAAAAGGAAAGCGGGGGAAGGGGGGGACCCAGACACAAAACCCACACTACAATTTATGGTGCAGAAGGCAAACCTTCCAGCTAATAAAAAAAAAAAAAAAAACCAGAACGAAGAGAGAGAAATCTCTTTATTCTATAAAAAGCTTACTGTGATAGGGCACCAAAAAAAAAATCCACACACAAAAACCACATTTTCAGGAGAGGTTTTTGAGCCAGTGCAAAATCCCCAATTGCTTGCAGCAACGTATAATACATTTTTTGCTTCTCCACCTTGACTATACTTCACTATCTTTTTCATTATCGAGTTCATTATCTTCCTCCTATCACCATGATAAAAGCAGTAGGGAGAAACCCAATAAAGCCATTCTTCAATTCCCTGCCAGCTCCAAATAACACCAACAGACAAGAAAATGGCCATTTTTCCCTCTTCCCCCATTTATGTATTTTTAACTTTAGAAATTTAAGGAGCAGAAGCTTTATCAACACAGAGTCCCAACTTATATTTATGCACTTCCTCTAACTTTTAAATATACTGTTGAAAGACTAGACAAGTTGTCCCATCACAATTCTTAACTGTGCTCCAAGTTAATTAACTTATTCATTAATTTATTAAAAAATCTTGGGAACCTGATGAAAGGCACGCTATATAAGGTGCAACTCTTAATACTGCACCAGGTAATCTCTAAAAGGCTGTGTAGTTGAAGCAAAGCCATTTCCCAGGTCAATGAGAAATATGTACTTGATATATAAACTTGTAGTAGTAACTTACTCAAAACCACAGAAAAATACGAATTTAGGGATTTCAACTTACAACCATCCAACTGAGAGCCTAAGGCCTTTTCAGTCAAATACCGTAAGGCACTTGCTGTACAACACTCTTGAGTGGATTCACTGGTCTAAGGGAGACACAACAGCAACCAGATTTACCTGGAGGAAGGGTCCCAAAACAAGTACCAAGCATACAGCAATTAATACTATCAGTGTAGTCCAGTCTTTTATTTTCAAGAATAGTACTCCAAATTTTAAAGTATAATTTTATTAGAAAGATATTACCAACAAAATTGTTCCATTTCACCAAACATATACTGAATGATTCAAAGCCAAGTTCACTTGGTGCATCCATCTCCTTTCCACCAAAACCAACGGGAAAGTTCCCAAATGGCAGGAAACTACACTGTGCAAACATTTTAAAAAGTATAAATGCCAGAGCCTAGTTAATTGCATAGGCCTCTCAGCCTATCCACAGCTCAATAAAATAACACAACAGCTGATACAGCACATTTTTAAACAAACAAAAGTTATTTAAAGCAAGATAATTAACACCAATCAGTATGCATTTACTAAAAACAAATTTCCTCCAGAAAACCTGCTAGGTTTCTGATATCACAAGTTTGCTTCATAATATTAACAGCATTGAAGCAGTGTTCTAATGCAGCCAGTACTGGGTTTTAAGTACAATCTAAAAAATGAACAAGACATTAAATGCATTGAAAAACAGTTAAAAGAATGAGCCAGCCTCAAAATGTGACTAAATGAGGATCTTTGAGTAAATGTATTTCTACGAGGGTTTCTTGGCAATCAATTCTTGGCTTTGGAGTGTGTTTAGCAATGACCTAGATGAAAAAAAAAATTCCATAAAGATTGCTGATGACAGGAAAACAAGTTATCATCAGCAAACGTGCACTCCAATACTGTCAAAACAAAATCACACAGCTAGTGACAAAAAGTCATAATTACAAGATAGAGGATTTACCTGGAAAAGCACTGAGTCATAGAAATTCAGGGTAAGGAAAACCTACTGATAATTTTGTCCAAGCAATTCTTCCAACTAATAATCAGTTTCCTCAACTATATTTTATTATTTGTCTTCTGTAAACAAATAATTAACTACTATTTTTAGCCCCTCAAAAATGGGGCATGCATACACCATGGGAAAACCCAAGAAGTATCCCTGGGTATATGCAAAAACATGCTGACCATGGAGAGATCATACTGCAGGGAGATGGCTCCCACAGCACTCGTTTTCATCACCTCCCCATCCAAAAAAAGGACAGTTCAGTTCTACTCTTCATTTTGACACTGCTGGCGCTCATTTTGGTTGTTCTATGCCATATGTTACTGGACCAAGAAGTATACTGGGTATCAGGAGAAAACGGCATAACAAGCACCAGGGCGTTGGGCCACTGACAGCTTACGCAAAAGAAGCAGGAAATAACAGGAGTGTGAGTACGGAGATCCCTGTTGGGAGAACCCAGGCAGCACCAGGGAATATGAGGTCTAGTGTCGTGTGTAATTATACTAATAGCTAAACTTAGGAGGCAAAATTAGCAACCTAGTTGTCAAAAAATAATGATGGAGACCTAAATAGCTAATGGTCTTTGAACTTTTTAAGCAGGGAATATCGAGTTGGAGGAAAAGGGATGCATTACCCCTGTATTTGATCCCCACTGCAGCCACAGCTGAAAGTGTACACTGTTCTGTCTGCATGTGAAGAAAAACACTGAAATGCCAAATAATAATCAGAACCATCATAAAATATTAACTTGCGGCAAGAAAACTACACTGGTTTAGATATTCCAAAAACAGACAAAAGGTAACTTGGCCTGCCCAAAAAGACTGGACACAGAAATTAAATTTGATACGAGGTACCTGCAGTCCCATACACAACCAGCATAATGAGATTCAGTGAAAAGTCAAAGGCTGACACGTATTAAGAACAACAGGAAATTTTTTAAGTAGTGATTAAGCTGGGCAAATTGTTCCCATAGCTACGGTGAAGAATCCTCTATCAGTGGAAGAACAACTCTCAGACAAACATCCAAAGAGAAACACAAGTCTAGGTGGAACAGAAACCACAACAAATTCTATGGGTAGTTAAGGACCTACATTCTTCAATGTTAAATTACCTACTAATTACATGCCATCACGGAAAGACAAATGCAGTAGCATTTAAACAGTATTTACTGAAATATTTTTATACGCAATAGTTAAAAACTAAGAAAACTTTGCCTCCCTGGATTAGGTTCCAAAAAGTAATCAAACATCCCAGTAAGATACCTACAAAAGCCTACAAGATCTAAAGCACAATGCCAACATACTTGAAAATAAAGCTGTGGATGTGCATTAGGAGCAAAGAACAAACTCAGCATTTTTAGTTGAACCAAATTCAATACTTTTTGTTTTATCATTCATTATAATACAGATTTAACAAATATTATTTTACATTAAAAACCAATAGTTATGGCAATTTTTAGCATCCTTTTCACTTAGAAGGTTCAGTTCTTTAAATATATCACAAAGGGCAAAGTAAGAATTTTAGGATTACTTCGCCAAGGAGAAGCTAAAGCCCAAATAAATTCTTTTTATTAAACAATTGCTTTTAAATATAAAATGACTGGGGAAATCTTTCAAATACTTCTCTTTCTCTTCAGTATTCTCTTCAGAGGAGTATTTTCTTCAAATACATACTCTCAGAAAGACTCCGGGCACATTATTTAGTTTAACAACTTACTGCCACTTCTCCTACATGAACAAAATCCATATTCATAAACTGGTTGTTTTTTTAAATGAGGCAGCAAGTGCATGTGCGCTCCCTCCAACCACATTCATCACTGCCTTGGAAAGCACAGAAATCACCATTCAAAAAGCTAGCAGTGAGATGAGCTAGTAATAACAAAACCCAGATAAGGGCAAGTGCTTCAGTGTTAGTGCCAACTGCCACTTCTTTTCACTGTCTGAAAGCTAAGTGTGACATCTGGGTGAAAGGAACACCACGCTCTATTTTGCCTGTCACTTCATTCCCTCTGGTGCAAGACTGCTGCTCAGCTCTGAAGCGCACTTCAAATCCCAAACTGGGTGAAAATGCCCAAGATCTCACTTGCTTTGAACAGATTTTTCCTACATAATCATGAAGCATGTTATGCCCTAGATTATTATGCATTATATGAATTTATTCTCTGCATAGGCATAAGCAGCCCTGACACCATGTGACACAAGCAGCTGAGGAACAAAGAACTTGGGTTACCTGCGTGGGGACAAGAGAAATGTCCCTGGCAGTTCTCCAACCACAACCCACATCTCCACAGTGGAAACCAGTTCCTTAACCATGAGACCATCCTTTTCAATTTCAGCCTGAAGTTCAAAGTTGTCTTTTTCCAAATGTTTTTGGTAAGCGTCACTGAAGGGCAGAGAATGATGCATTTCCCAGTCTCCCTCTTACTTTGTGGAATTCTTTCTCTGACTTCGCTCTAACATTTGCACGGCTTTCTCCATTCTCCCAACTAGTTTAGAGGCAACAGCAAAAGCTATTCAAACTAAATGAACCAGCTCATGATTAAAGCAGTTAGGTTTAACTAACCACGAACTAAGTAAAGGCAAAGTGCATCTTAACTGAAAGTTCCAATTTTCCTACAAAGAAATTAGGGATATACAATTAAAGAGATTACTTTTTTCTTTTTTTTTTTTTTTTTTAAGTGAGCATTAATGATAAACACTTAAGGGGAAAAAGTTTCAACGGCAAAAAGCGAAGGAAGGGGAAGAGGAAAAAAACCTCTGGGAGCCAAAAAAGTCATCCCCTAAAGTAACACTGAAGTCTGCTGGTTCTCCTGGTGGTATCCTAGCTGCTGTTTGGGAAGCTGGAAATAAGGAAGGGTCTTTCTGTGGTGGCAACAGCCAGATTGCAACTGTCCTCTGCAACTGCACAAGCAAAGAGACCACACTACAGCATAGTGAAGCCCAGTCAATAGACCGAGCGCAAAAAATCCCCAAATTGTCCCCAAAGTACACTTTTTGGTGACATCCAAGGAATGAAGCTACCTCCCAAAAGAAGTGCCTACGCACAAGAAGTACACCGGACACGATTCATGCAGACTGGTAACATGATACATTTCTCAACTGAGAGAAGAAACAGAAATAGGCCAAAATAAAGCTTTAGAAAACACCTGGGCTACAGAATAATTCACACAGAGCAGTTCAGCTCAAAAAAGTAACAACATCCATCAGCTGGGGCTCCAGTTGTTGTTGTTACAAATCCAATTTTAAGCCCCAGCCCAAATGCAGATGATCCAGGGGCTTATATACGCTTGCAGGACAAAACCCTGCAAGCACAAGCACTAAAAACATCCTCAAGGAAAAAGCAAGGAGAAGGAGGCAGATGACATGTGAATTTCATGCTACCTTGGGCAAATGGAGTTTTAAAACTTTTTACAACATTTTACTGATCTATTCAAAACAGGATAATAATGCCACAGGCAATAACTATTTTATTAATATCAAATTAACTCATGCAAAATAGGTTTTGCATAACATGAGACAATTCTACAGGGACCTATTTGTCCATCAAACCCACACAACTCCCTTTTAAAATACAAGCTACTACTTTCCCATACACATAGAACAAGTAAATCCCTATAGAAATGCTTTGTAACCGTCCTTCAGTTCTGAGAACATAATTATTTGTAATTTCATAGTAAAGGCAGTTAGATGCCCCGATGTCTCCAAACAGACACAAGTATTCTTACGTCAAAGTGTCTGTGTTTTAGATGAAGTTCCGCTCTCTGCATTCATGCCTGTGTAAATTCAGAGAAAGTTACAGACTTGGTGGAGACACTGGAGATGCCCATCACCCTTAACACCTTTATCCACTGTCTCCAAACAACCAAACAAAAAAAGCAGTGTTTACTTCTGCTTGTTATAAAGGTGAAGAACTTTACTCATTTCTAGATCAGGTTATTCCTGACCTGCTAGATCAGAAGAAATAGATTTCTTTAGTAATAAACAATAAATCCTCCAAAATTCTTAAAATATGGAATAATGCAGCCCTCCAGATTGACTGAATTTGAGGCCTTCAATTACTTCAGTTAATGCTTATAAATGCAGTGTTATGTTTCGGTATTCATACTCAGTTGTCTCATCCAAGCTAACACTAGTTTGCATACACCTGTTAAAGGAAAATTGATTAAAAAAGTGACACTAATTTATTGTACTTCAAATGAAAATAGTATCTTTAGACTTGTACAGGCTACTCTGCACAGTAACTGTTGGATAACCCACGAAAGCCTTTCAACTTTAATACCACGTGGCATAAGCTAACATTAAATACATTTACATTATTTAGGCTAATGGATAAGGAGCTTTAAAGTAGAACATTCCAAATCCCTGATCACTGAACTCTGATAGTTTTCACTTTATTTTTCCGTTTTACTTATATTCACACCATCTAGCCGTATTGATCATACAGTTAAACAATCTTGTATTTTTTCAGATGAAGTAAATCCGAAACTCATGTGCATGATTTGTATGTAACGCATACACTCTTAACAGATTTGCAGATGCCACTTACCAAATCTTACAGACTGAGTTCCGATTCAGAGAAAATATACTCTATGACAAGTCTTCAGAAGGTCAAATGGACAATCATGCTCTAAACCACAGATCACCATTTATTCAGCATTATAGTAAGACCAGTTTTGGTAAGCCTCATATTTCAACTCTTCTGTTTAGAACTTGTATTAGATCCACCATCCCAAACAACTGATACGTACATCGACAGAATGGAATAACTGAACAAACTGAAGTTATTTAGCCTAAAAGCTCTGTGTCATCATACACCACTTGCTCAAACAGATGGATTTACAGAAAATAAAAGTAGCAATTGACAAAGCATGATAAAGCAGCATTAGAAAAGACTGCTAAAAGTAACTGGACATTGATTTGCAAGTGACATGGTAGAACTGTTTAAGTGACTTTTATCTTTTTTCCATTATGTTTTCAGATAAATTTCTTGACCATACACAGAGTATACATGCTACTTCAAGCTGTCAGTGCCCAAATACAATAAACAGGCAGTTCTAGACCCAAAGACTTATGAGACAAATTCCTGTATTTTGGAATTTCAACAAATCACATGAAAGTGACCTTTAAAATCACTCACGTGATTAGTAAAAGAGTTACCATTTCTGCAAAAAGAGAGGGAGGTGTCAATGAAAAATAAACAAACAAACAAAAAAAACCTCACCCCAAAAAAAGAGGAGGGTGGATTTTTAATTTTTAGTCATGCATTTGAGTCCTACATTTCGGGTATCAAAATGCATTTATTTGGAGGACAGCATAAATCAATAAACAGATACAAGTCTAATGTAAACCTAGCACAGAATTGCAGTAACCAAATGATAGACAAGGGCCTCCTCTACGCCTACAGCGAAGCAGCCTAGCTTTATGAAGATGAGTGTGCACCCAAATCATACCAGACATATTCATAAGCACTCCTAGCTGGCGTAACTATGCATGCCCTTCTGTGTACAGAATTACACCAGCTCCTGAAACTCTTCAGAAAGCGTCGCTACAGTAGTCCTACCACTGATTTAGCCCCACATGAGTTAGCACCATACCATCATCGGCATTTGTGCCATTTTACTCTGTCACCTCCAAATGCTTTAAAATTACTGTCAGAACATCGAGGATCCAGCCATTCCCGTGTTCTTACAGCTTGGGATCACTTAATATAAGCAACAGCAGGTTTTGGTAGGTTAGGGGGTGTTTTTTAAAGGTTTGTGTGGAGACTTGTAACTAGTTCTGTAAATGTTCTCTCTGTAGCATTTGCTTCTCTTCAAAACCACCACTGTGATGCCCTATGTTAAAAAAAGTCGAGTTTTAGATACTCATCTTCATCTGTCCACTACAAGGACAAAGTTTAATAAAGAAAAGTAAAACACTAATAAGAAATCTTGTCTCTTGATTTCAACAGATCCCAACACAACATTGTTAATTCCACCATCTGGCTTCAACTCTGTAAAAAATTTTGCACCGAGACACGAGATCCAAAACCAGACCTTCCCCAGGACTTCCACAGATGCACATCAGCCTGTCCACACCCAACAAATTGCAGGACCAGGGCCTGTCACCGTATCAACATCAATTAGGACTTGTCAAACAGGAAGGATATAGCCACAGAAGAGATCTTATTAAACAGACAGGTAACTGTTTCCACTGTCGCACCCACCCGTAGCAAAAAAAAAAAAAAAAAA
>VZSF01006722.1:251215-319343 GCA_013398295.1 Chionis minor | reverse complement strand
GGGCGCTGCCCTGGCGGCGGGAAGCGCGCAGGCCCCTACCCGTGGGCGGGCGCCGCGCACGCAGGGACGGAGAGACACGGGGAAGGGGGCCGGGGTGCCCGCGCAGCCCGAGCGGCCGCAGGCCGGCGGGGGCCGTGTGGCACGGAGGGGTGACCCCAAAGGAAAGCGTGGCCCGCCCGACGGGCGGCCCCACGTGCACGCAGGCTGGTGGCAGTGGGAGAGGGTGCCCCTCACCAGGCCCTGGGGCGTGTGGCCGGGCGAGAGGACAGCCCAGCGCGCAGGGCCGGACAAACGGCGTGTCCATCCCCACCAGGCCTCCCGGGCACACCAGGGACGCCACCGGAGAGGAGGATGCCCAGGTTACGAAGCACATGAGCGTGGCTCACAACAGCTGTGCCCACCGGAGCACAAAGCGCAGCGCTGGAGAGGGGATTTCTTGGGACAGGCTGCTGCGCATCACCGCTCGTTACCACGGAGCGTGACACCAAGGAGATGACTGTCCGTGATGGAGTACACCAGCAGCACAGCGCGGTCGCTGCAAACAGGGGAAAAAATGAGGCAGGTGGTGGGCCCGGCAGTCAGGAACGCAACCGTCTTGCCCATCACACAGCATATTACCACTGTGCATAATGTATATCGACACACCGCATCGGTCATATCGTCCATCCAGACTGTGCAAAAAATGTTATTGTGGGTTAAGTCACACCTCCTGAAAACAGAGGGTGTAGCCTCAAGATCACTGTAAAAAGCTAAGCAGGTCCTTGTATGGGCAGCTCAGCGCAAAGCTGCGAGGTCACATTCCCTCAAATCAACACGATGGCCATCCTTGCCACGTCAGCCAAGTGACTCAGTTTTGTTACGATAAGTATCTCCACAGCACACCAGAGATGTCATTATTCTCGTCATCATTTTATAACTGGAGCCCTGTTAAATACAGAGGCGCTTGGAGAATCTGTGACAAAATGTGAACTGAGCTTAGCTCCTGTGCTTTAACCCCACGGAAAGTTTTGCACTCTTGTGTACCGGAGATTTTTGGGAGTGTACCGAGTATCATGTGCCCTCTGTGTTCTGCACCTCAGCAGAGACTCAAACCATCTGAATCTACATAGTTAGAGGCCTTCGTTCCCCATATAAATGAGCATAGGAGGGCTCCTAACTTAGATTCTCCCAGTTTTATCTCTGTAAAATCCTACCATATGTGTTGTGGTTGGGTAGCTGAAATGTTGGGCAACCTGATCCTGAGTTTTGGGTAGTAAAATGTCTCATGTTGTAGCTAAACATTGAGGCACTGCAGTCTGGAAACTCGAATTTGAATTTAGTATTTCATTCGTGGAACATTTAATGCACATCTCCTGCAGTACAGACAAAGATTATGAACTCAGTTATTTTTTAAAACAAAATATTTTAGAGTAACTAATTTTCCAAGTCAGAGCTATTACTTAAGATGTTCATGTAAATTCCCCAATTGGTGTTTACCATGGAAAGAAACTCCTCGACCACAGCCTGAAAAACCTCATTTTTAGGCTCAACTCCACTACTACTGACGGCCACAGTTTTCACAAGACATTGGAATAAGCAAGGCATGCCCCTTCAGGAAGCTCAGACCCTGCTCGCTGGAGATAAGCATGAGACCCCTGCATTTCTTCTCATAATCAGTTACAATGACAGCCCAGAACAGTGGAACAAAATGCTTCGGTGAAATAAGCATCATCACATCAGCCGCTGCAACACATTGCCTACATATGTTTTACATTATAAAGAATTAATGTAATTTTTTCTGCCTCCCACAGAATTTTTTGGAAGATAATTATGTCAGGAAAAGAAGCCTTCTTACACAGGTACAAAGAAGCCTCTCCATACCTTTCTATACAACAAAATTCAAATAACAGCAGTGTGGTCGTCAAGGAATTTCCGAAATGGAAGGGACAACAGGTTTTAAGTGTATTATGTCCCCAGGAAAATTTCGCTAAATCCCAAAACATTCTTTACTTCTACTAGAAGGATTACTGTGATGTGATAGTGTAGAAACTCCTCGTACAGATTATAAACTAGTTAATAAATGGGGAAAAAAACCCCACAGGAATAAATGGCTACTTTTCAAATAGAGGGAAACCACTACTCCAAGTTGAGATCTATGTTACTCAGTACCTTCTTAAATCCCCTCATTCGCTCATATTTAAAACTAGAATCAAGTGCAAAAAGTAGCAGAAGGATCTCACAGTAGTAAGGTAAATCTCTGAAAAAATGGCAACTGAAATATAATGTTGCTAAAAACCAAAGTAAAACACGCAAGGAGAAAATAGTTTTTACTATGCGTGCATAACGATGATCTATAAATTAGCTATAGCCTCTCAGGAAAGAGATCTTGGAGTCATTTTAAATAGTCCTCTGAAAACCACATCTCAGTGTTCAAGGGTAATCAAGCAAACAGCTGTGATGAGCTCATTAGGAAAACAGAAATAGCACGTTGCTGTATAAATCTATAGTACAGCCAGTGTCTGTATACTCTTCATGTATAATATTCCTTCAAAAAGGACAGAGTAGAAATAGAAACAGTATAAACCCCAGCTTTTTTAGGAGGAGAGAGCTAACTGAACAGGGATTTCAGTTGGAAAAGAGACAGCAAAATGGTATTACGGTTAATAGGAACAGTTCTTCACTGTTTCTCATGAAATAAGAACTACGGGGCAGCTGGTTTAAAACAAGCACAATAAAATGCTTTTTCACATGATTTGTACTCATAAAACTCATGAGATGGTTTTGGATGCCAAAAGTCTAGAAAGATTAAAAAAGCAATTGTTTTTGAAGAACCTTTAAACATAGTTGACCAAAGTGTTTTGGACATATTTGAAGTTCAGGAAGGCCCTAAACTTCTTCCTCCTCAAAGACTGTTTATGTTATTGATGAAATAATCCATGCCCTGTTCTTGAGTCTTTCCCTCAGCACCTACTAGTGGAAGGAATAAAGTACTGGACTTGACAGACCTCTGGTTTAACCTGTAGTGCAGCTTTTCGTATACCAAGGATTCCTTCCCCTTGGTTAACCAAAGGTCCTTTTGAGTCAAACATTGGCACTCTCTGCAGCTTTTAAATAGTATTTACGCACAAGAATATGTAATTCTTCTTGTCCTTTTTTCCTTCACAGTGTGTACGTACTGCTGCAATGTAACAGAGCTGGGCAACCTTTCATAGCAAACTTTGTATCAGTGAGCCCCTAGCCTCATTTATTTTATTAGTGTTCTTCAAAATGATTGAACCTGTATTTATCTTTTTTACTAGCTAACGGTCTGTCCAAGTAGAGCTAGACTTCAGGATAATACACACTGACTTAGTCTGATGCAATCCTGCATGATATATGCTTTGTTACGAGTATTCTTAATTAGCTATTTATTAACAGCAACCTGCCTAATGAAGGTTCTCTCTGTTTCCACGGTAACACAGCTGCTATGTTACAGTCCTCCTTTAGAATGTTACTTTCACTCTCTAGCCAAATCAAAATTTTGCCTCTTTCATTAAGTACCCAAAAGAATCAAAATAACTTATTATATATGCCACCTTTTAGAAAGCAAAACATCTGGTAAGATAACAAATGCAATACTATTTGCGCTTATCAGGAAACAGAGACATTTCTCCATCCTTTGCTAAGCTACACAGTTTTAGCTTCTAGAATAAGGTCAGCTCACAATCCATTTGGCAATTTCTGTTTCCCGGTCATCTCAGTCTGTTTTTCTATGCATTTTTAATGCTCGACTAGCAAACAGTTTTCTAGAATTACTTTCCAATTTCTTTTTCCACCTCCTCCCCCCCGCCAGATTTCCACACAACTTCTTACCATGATAATCGTGTGGAGGAATTTAACTACATGGTCTACAGAAATACTTCCGCCTGGTCTACATTCAAGCATTGAACCTATTCCATGGAAATGCCCCAAGGGTTACTCAGTTTTTCCGTCACCTCCTTCTTGCCCTACAGTCCTCCTGAGACACTGCTTCATTTCCCATGAGCTTTGGAGAGTAAAGCCATCTGTCACTAAACTGCAGGCAATGCTTAGAGCAAAAACATACCACTGTGCACCTCTATCACCACTGTCTAAAGACGTCAACAGTGGAATGACTCAGGCACGTTCCCTAAAGTTCAGTTCATGTCCTCAAGTCACACCTGCACCGAGCCTGCTCGCACTAGTGCCGCCTCAGTTGTCTACCACAACTGCTGGAGAGTGAATGCAGTAGGTAGAATGATGCACGGCAGCAGCATGTCCTCTAGTCCTTCCTCAGATCCAGTTCCATAGATTCCTGGACTAGAAGGTCTAAAAGAAGCAGTGACCCTTCTAATCTGGCCTTTTCCATCACACAGTGCAAGAATCGTAATACAATTACTATGTTCTATCTTATATAATGGTTTCACTTAGATGTAACCAGCATGTCATCCACAAGTGAAACGCTTCTAACCTGAGGATTTCAAGAACACAGACGAACTACCACTAACTTTGCAGCCTGCCAACTTTAGCATTAGCTTTGCTAAATCTGTATGCATCTTACCGTCCCTCCCTGGTGCCTGTAAGCCTGCAACGTATGCCAGACAACCTTCTTTGCCATACTTCATCCTGTTGACAGCAGCTTCTCATCCAAGTTTTTCATCCACCAGCATAACCATCCTCCTAACCATCCTTAAAGCTGGCGACAGAGAAACAGTCAAGAGAGACATGGCATATGGCAGAAGTACCCAGACTACCTTGGCTGCCAGAAACAATCAAGCCTAGGAAACAGAGACTTGCAGGCAGGGTAATTTACTCTACCATGGGGCACTGCAAATCCATTTGGACTGAGGTTTGTGCTGCCACAGACAGACTCTCATAGCTTGTTTACAGTGCACTGCTCTGTAATTTGCAAGCTAGACCAGTTGAAACAAAACTTGATCCAAATTTCTCAGCCTCTGGAATACAAACTTTGGGATGGCTAGCTGGAGAGAACATTGGTTTATATTATGAGTATTATATATATTTGCTTTGGATGTCATTAAATGTGCATGAGGAAGTGATGTGTATGACAACCATGGTGAAAGGTATTTTCTGCATAGCTAGAATCAACCTTTTGAACTGCAACTGCAAACAAATAGGAAGCCAGTGCATAAAGAAACTAAGTGAGCGTAAGAAACCAAGTGAGCATAAATATAACTGACACGATGTATTGTGTATTTTAGCTAGTGGGAACAGCTTTATTTTGTGCCAGCTAATGTTTGAACAGCTGTTATAGGTAGTAACAAATACAGTTTTTAAAAATAGATTCATTCATACACTGAGGCCAGAAGAAAACACTGAGATTATCTAGCATAACCTGCTGGATAACAGAAACCCTTTTCAGTTTCATGTGGAATTACAGATAAATGTCGATATATCAAATCTTAACAGTATGACGACATTTTTACCCACTGTTTTTCTAGCTCCATAGTTAAACATTTAGAGATTTGAAAAGTACACTAGCCCACTAAGGGTCAAATTCAGATTCAAGATCAGGCTGAGTTTACTCAATGCCACTCTCTCATATCGTATCTCAAACCAGTGCTCAAGCTCTCTTTTATCCTGCTTTTTTTGGAGAGCTGAGTGGTTCCAGTGGAATCTGTCAGATTTCAACATTTATTATTCATAAGGCGTGAGGTTGTGTATCACTGTAAAAAACCACTGCTTAGTGTCCATCCACTTTCTAAATGAAATATCTATGCACCTGTAATCTTCTGTCTAATTTGCAATCCATTTTTAGATCCTAAAATTATTGCTTTTGCTTATATAAATATACACTGCGGAGTGTATATTTATTGATAACATAATGCTACCTTATGTCACCTGGGCTCTGATCTCATACTCCACCACCAGCAATCTGTATAGTTGTTTGGTAATAGCATGCCGTATTTTATGGCTTAAGAACCTGTCTCATTCAAATTGGACCCATCTCTAATTCCCTTATTCACCCGCAGCAGAGCTGTGTTTTACTCATATCATCTTTAAAAATACTCTTTAGGTAGTGTTAGAATCCACCACAAAATGGGATGAGAGGTGGGTTGCTTTTTTTTAAAAAAAAAAAAAAGGAAAGAACTATGCACCAGAAATTAAAAACAAGACAAAAAAATTAAGATTTTTTGGCACTGAGAAAGGGAGAAAAATTCAGCTAATAAAACTTTCTAGCAACTACTCATGCAGAAAGTACTTTAGATTACTAATTTCAGACTCCATTCTGCAAGCAGTTCCATTTACAGAAACCTAATTGAAACAAATACAAGTTTCTAGTGCAACATGACTGACCCCTTTTTTACCTACAAATCTGGGTAAAAATACTGATAGTTATTTCAATAAGTGTGATTGAAATATAGAGACATGACAAAAGACAAAGTATATTTGAAATGCTTTTTGAAACTGTAGAACCTCATATTAAAACAAGTGTAATGTTCACTCTTTTTCATGACAATGTTTTAGAAGCTGGGCAGATTACAGAGATTTCCTAGTTTTTTATGAGTACATAAAATGTTAACACGAAATGCAAGAACCTTGGAGCAAATCACGATACCTGTATTTTAACTACTTTTTACTCTCAAAATAAATCTCTTGTAAATTCAGTAAACTACTGAAATATATTTTGCCATTTGGTTCTAAATTTTAGCTCTTGCCAATAAAAACAGTCAATAAGCGTGTAAAAGGCAGTAAAATGTGGAGGTATTTTACAGTTTGGGGGTTTATAGTCTCGGGGGTTATATTTTGATTAACTATAGAATGTGTGATGTGTGCAATTATCCCAAGCTATGGATGACAGTTTGTTTGCCAGCGTTCACCACTGAGGGATTTTAATTTGGCTTATAACAGAAAAACTATAACATCTTGTGAAAAACACATGAACCAAAAATTTCTTACATTCTCCAATAAATAAGATTAATTTTTAAAAAAATAAAAAGATATGCAGGAGTATGCTGCATATTGCCTAATTCATGCAAATGCTGAGCCCATTCTTTTATAGTCTGAAGGTTTAATGCTGATGTAACAGATAGGCAACATTACGTTCAGCAGCACCCCACAGCACAGAATTGACTGCTATCTTCACCGAATCTGAAGAACAGTGGAAACTGAGGTTCATAAAAGCCTGACAAGGTCATTTTTCTAATCCTCTTCTGCTTGCTGGACAGAAAGAGACAGCCATGTTTTTTTCTCCCTTTTCTCCAGTGAATTTGCTTGTAATGCTTGCTCTCTCATATCACGCTCAGCCTTGACAGGAGTATCCAGTGGAGATAACCTCAAATATGCAAAGCGCTGAACTATGATTCCATCCCTCTGGTTTCTAAAACTCAGCTGTCAGGTTTGATCTTTGACTTTCGAGAGCCTATTCTGCAAAACTGAATGTACATTCATACATGGCTTGAGGGTATTTGCCGTGATTTCAAAGGTAGAAACAAATGTTAATTTTTTAGAATAAGCAAACTACGAGTTCAGGAAACTGTCGTTTTTCGGTTTAACTTTTCCTGACCTTGGTCTTTTCCATAGAGGATGCCTGGAACAGGCACTCCTTAGCTGCAGTTTCACAAATCCAGACATTCTAAACTCTGAGCTCTGCCAGCTTCGATCAATCGTAAACTTCCCCCTACTATAGTGATACTGTGTTACAGCCTAAAAATAGGGCTATGCTTTCAGAAAATGAGATAGCATTAAAGTTATGGAAGTAGATAAAACAGATTCCAGGCACTAACAAACTGAAATGACAATAAGAGGAAGAATCCGGGGCTTTGCACACACAGATTATTTTCTTCCTTCTAAAGAAGATACACAGGAGACAGGAGAATTTTGTTTTAATTTTTCTGACATCCTGTTTGTGTGAAATGAAGGAAGAATGTCTGATCTTACTACCCTATTGGGGAAATATAGGGACCAATTCTGCAAGACCTTAAAATTCTGATCAGGAGAAGTCAATCCCTAGCTAACAAGGCAGGCATTAGATCGCTAAAAAAAAAATAATCTTCTCACAAATATCTGAAACCGTCATCAGGAAGAAAAATTTCAATAAAAAGCAATATAACAAAGCTTTAAAGGGTCTCAATGAGAACTTTTCCCATCCAAATTAGGTTTCACTTGATCTGATGTCAGATTTTAAAATTCGATGTTCCCCACATAATTTTCAAAACACTTCATGAAAAACAGAAAGGATCTGAGGTTTTAGTATCAAATGGAACAGGGTCTTCAAAAGATCATGCACCTCCTTTTTTTTTTTAGAAGACTGCTTGAATGAAATCATCATCTAAAAGCTATAAATAACTTATACACAGCATGCGCTTCATAAACTGGAATAAGGTCTTATTATGGGAAAACATAGCCCATTTAATTTACTAATTTAATCTGATCCCAGATTCCTTCATGTCAGAAATCAAATTCATATTGCTTTTAGTAGAGAAAGGCATAGAATTCTGTTGCTGACAGGGAAAAATAGGGCTCATAGGCAGAAACAGAGACAAGAATCAGTCCGTTTGAAAGAGGTTTAGATTCTTTACTAAGGACAATGAGGACTGTCACACCATATTTGAAGCACCAGCAAGGTCTTTGGCAGTTGCTATGGCCTTATTTTGCCAGCGAGATGTGTTCTAACCAAGTTTAGACAACACTTTGATAGCAACACAAGCGACTGGTCTACTTTAGAATTCCCAGTGGAGGTGGAGCTGCTCCAGTGTCAGCCTAAGAGTGTAATGGGGAGTTTGCCAAAAAAGGCTAGGTTAGATGCAGTCTTCAGAGGCTGCACATAAACCACACGTGTCAAAATCCTGGCAGCTAACTGCCAGGAAGTTTGTAACCCAGGGAGAAATAGAAGACAAGTCTCCTGACATAACCACAGGATTTTCTCACTCTCATAGAGCTTCAGAAGGAAAACTAATGTTGTTTGATGATGCGCTGCACCAGAAATAAGTCAGAGGTCATCAACCACAGACAGAGATAACCAAGCGTTTCAGGGTAATTTGAATCTTAGGAAAATATCACAAAGGCAAACAGACCTAAGCAAGCCAACGCAAGTCATCACACAAGAAAAAAGATGGGTGTAAGGGAATTAAAAAAAAAGCTTTCTCTGCTTGAAAGTAAACTGATGCCCTGATGCCATAGGTTTTAAGATTATTTTTCTTTAGTTTAGTAGTTTTGAGGGAAAATACCACTCCTATCTAGATAAATTTTATGCAGAACACTTCTGACACATTCCTTGCACTCAAGTAATTTTCTTCACAGGGGATAGGAATGGTGTTTATGTATTCAGAGGTACTAATGGCCTTATTAATTAATAAACATGGAAAGAAATACGAAAGCAATTTCTTTCCACTTTGTTTTTTCCTAACATTTCCCTAGAGTAAAATTAGCACAGTTCTCAAAAGTGGAAAATCTATGAAGTTGTTTAAATGCAGTACAGGTCCTCAGGCTTGAGTCTTGCTGAAAGAAAAAAATAAAAGTGAGGGAAAGGTAGAAAAACACTCTTGCATCAGCCTCTTTCTCAGGAAAATTCTCCACTTTAGTTCAAGTCAAGAGAGCTAAGCTTACCAAATTCCATTTCTTTGGCCAAGAGCAGTTTGCTTCAACCCGGCCTGGGGAGACAGAAATAAACAGCAAGCAATATACCTTATCACTTTACAAAAAAGGAATGAATTTGTAGCATGGAGCCAAGGCAGTACATTTTTCATTTACAATCGGTAGCACAATGCAATTGATGTTTCTTCCTTGGAGAATAAAGTTATTTTCTTCTCACTAATGCTGTTCTTCACTACCCAGGAATGCACACGTGGAAGGACTGGCCAGGAAGCACGTACCTTCCTGTTTCACTGGCTTCTGAATTTCCCCTACATTCTCCGTACTGTTAGTGGCATCCTTTGTGAAGAGCTGCATCTCTGAGAAATTTGTGCTGTATAATAGAGAAGATCAAGAAATTCAAGCCCAACTGGAATAAAAGCACTTAGTAATGTAGTTGATCGCTGCTATGCATCTCGTGTCCTAGAGTCTACTTAATGTCACATAACATCAGAAAGGAAATTAAAATACATATCCCAAAGGCTCAGTCACAGCTCTAACTCTCTAGAAATACAGCAGACAATGGAAGGAAGTTCAAACACTGTTATACTGTTTGTACAAAAGCATTAGATATCATTAAAAGAAAAAATGACATCGAGAAGGTCACCTTTTTATGGTGGCTGGTGCTGAAATACATGATACGTTTAGGCATCTCCTGTTAATATAGGTCAAAGGAGACAGTGAAACTGCAGCACCGAAACATAAGGAGTACAATAACTGTGCCATAAAATGAAACACGAAAATGTCATTTTATGTCGGGTACAAGATTCCATCAGAAGTATCTCTGGTTGAATGAAAACTGAAGAATCAAATTTGTTTTCTCCTGAAGGAAAAGAATATTGAAATCTAGAGCACAACTAAAAAGCTTCAGAAAACACTAAAAAGACACTGGCAGATTTAGAATTAAATCTGGGCACATTATTTAGATTTAACTCAAGATCTACTCAGTCCAGAATAAGGCTTCTAGGAGATGGATGGCAGTCTAATTCAGCAGACATGACTGAAAATTGAAAATGCCAGTAAAAAAGATTACTTGGGTATGAAGCTCACACCTGCAGGGGTAATAAGGAATAAGCATACAAAGCTCAAAATCAAAGGCAAGGAAAATAACACAAGAAGCCTTACATTCTGTGATAGCCAGCACAATCTAGGAAAACGTGTCACAAAACACATGTAGAACGAGAAGCAAAAGATCTAATACGGTATGTCATTTTGCAAGGGTGCATCAGCAGAGTGCACAACATCAAAAAGATGATGAGGGCCTCATTAAGTCGGATTAATTCCTCATAGGAGTTGTACCAGGAGATGAATGGACTGTCAGCTAGAAGGCAAATGGGAAACGTATTGCTTTGTGCACCAGTGTCCAGTTTAAAACTAATGTATTGCCAGAACTGCAGAGATTCTAATAAAATGCCACTCATAATAGAAGATAAGCAATAGGACCTAGATCTCACAGCGGTTAGCTTTTCCCCCAGACACAATATATTAATTAGGATATATTTCTATAAATTAAAACAGCGTCAAAGGGAAAAAAAAAAAACCAGACACAACTTTTGGATTAAAAGCAACTAATGTCCTTGGTCTTACTAAGGACGCCACACTCAGAGGCAAAGGGAAAGCAAAATAATTCAGATTATTATGCAGATATCTTCCTAGAGAATATAGAAGTCCTCACAGAGTATAGAAAAGAGTTGGAGAAATTCAAACACTTCACATTTCATGCCTCCAGGAAAGTTTCCCTTGGCCTAACATAGCATGAGAAGAGAACCCAAATGCATTGTTTTGGGAGTCACAGAGCAAACAGAAGAACCAAAAGAGCAAACACATTTAAACACCATAGAAAAATATATTCCACTTAGCCATGGATTCCAAAGAATTCAGCAAATATTTAAAAAGGGAATATATTCCATTTCCTCAAAGGGAATGAACGCTCAGGGAACACGGCTGATGCCAAAGATTTTTCTTCACAGAATGCATTCTCAAAACCGTCCTATCCTGAAAAAGCTTATGTATTTCACTTTTCCCTTTGAGAAAAGACTAAATCATATTTTTATTTAATCCAATATTCTAATAACATCTCCAAGGTTTAAAGGTGCAAGAAAGTGCCCAGTTAATGTGCTAATTAATGACTACAAAGTCAAGTTTCCATTTCATTATAATTTGGATAGCTCACGCACTTCATAACACTTCTAATTGCATTACTAACAATGAATTTTGAACGGTCAAATGCCTGCGTTGTGCACGTTCTAGTGCCTTCAAGGCCAACACACTAAACAATTTAAAACTTTCAAATAAATACTCTTGCAAACTTGAAAGCTAAGCCATAAACTGCATTACTAAGTTCACTGTTATTACAGCAGATTAATTAGTCATGCAACAGAGTTGATGGGTGCACAGAAAGACAATGCATCATCTCTACTACTTGCAAATATGAAGATCTGAATCTCCGAGAGAACTGATAATATTTCTTCTAAAAGATGCAGCAAGTTTTATAGCAGTTGACAAAATAAATGTAAAACAAAAGAGACTTCATCATCTACTGTGTTAATTTATTCTTCAGTCCAAGTGTTTTTTACGCCATCCTCATATCCATTCTTACGTATTAGATACAGATGAGAATATCAGAGCAGAGGAGACAAGTTTGCAGAGATGTGGATAACTATACGGAGGACAGTCTCTTTGTGCTAATAATTGTAAAGAATTTTCTTCTTTAACAAAATGAATACAAATTAGACTATAAAACAGTGCTAGAGACTCTCCTCTACATAAAAAGACAGCTTTTTTTTTTTTTTTTTGGAGACAGTAGTTTGTGGCATGCTGATTACTCTCAGAGTGGATTTACGTAAATAAAAGTGGATTTATCTCTTGTGCATATTCAAATTTAAAACTCTTCTATTGAGAGATATCCACTGATATTTACTGATATCTGGTGATATATATTGATATATATCTACTTATATTTACTGGGTTTTATTCCTGTCAATAGTGACCAAAACTCACCACTTCTTCACCCTGTTTCTTAAACAACATGATTGCATCTTGTACACCCATCATTTACACCTGCACAACCGTATCCACTGCAACTAAGTTGCATAAGCTTTGAGAATGAATACTTCAGGCTCTAGAGTATTATTTTAGGTCTGAATACCACTTTAATACACATCAGCTTTACAAATAATGAAGTTTTTCTATCTAAAATCAAAGAAAATTAAAACCAATGGTGAAATTGTTAACATTACCATAATTCATAATTTTTTCTAAAAACTTGCAGGCATTTTTTTTCCTGTTGTTTCTCCCACACCCAAGTAACCAGCTGAGGCATCACTCAGGAATTCAGAACTCAGAGCTCTTTTGGAGAACTCAGAGCTCTTTTGGAAATACCTCTGTTGAGCCAGGACTTAAGCTAGCTGCTAAAACCCATGAAGTTATCCATAAACTACAGATTGCTATGAAGAGCATCCCAGTCTTTCTTAAACATAAAGGGTGGAGACTCAAATTAGGTCCAAAGTGGGAGATTAAGTCAAATCATTTGCTAATTTTACAAACTGCAATAAAAATTGACATGATAACTCGCTGTAAACTTGGTTTGTGCCACATCTTCTTCGGAAACATTCGGTCTAACGCCTCCTTTGTCTCCATCTTGGTCTTTTGCTCAGTCAGTTTGCATATAACCTCTGTAAACAAATAAAGTCCCATATGTTTGAATTTAGGCTGCATGGGACAGGATTTATTATCGGGAAACAGCAACTCCCTCTAGTGCCAAAGGAGCTTCCTCCTTCACAGCACACTGAATTAATCTCCAGTGAAAGTCATTCTTTGCTGATTAACATTGTGTTCCTGTTATAAAGCTGCATTTGGGAGTCTTTTTTACTGTTACCTGGCTTTGTTGTATCTGCTAACACAAGTGTTAGCAGGCACTAAAATTTAATGGAAAAAACCCATTTCTCTGCTTGCAAAGCGGGATACTGTTAAGCACTGATCATTTTTTTCTTTGAAACAAATGATGTTAAGAATGCTGAAAAGCTTTGTTTTACATACTCAGACCCTATCAGACTGGCACTAAAGCTGGCTAGCTGCCAGCTTTGAAAGCTGTTTCAGAACCCCCTGGCCTTTCACAATTTATGGCAAGCGTACAATTTCCAACTAAACAAAAACATTGAAATCAGTCACAGTTACTCTGGATGCTAAATTTGTCGTAGGTGTTGATACTCCGGAGGTTAATATGCATAGACTCTGCCACAGAATAACAAAACAGAAAGTTGGAACACCCTCATGGGAGTTTTTATCCTCTGCAGATAAGATAAATAAAGCCCTAACGCCCTTGAGTTACAAACTAGCTGCAGCAGATCAGTTCCACGGGAGACATTCCATGGCAGCTTGGTATGCTGATAACAGGGTTTGGATGCTGCTGGTACTATTAGGCTGCACATACTGTACACAAAGGTTACTGAGATTGTCACGCTCGATGCAGAGAGGCTTTGCACACATGAGGGTTGCACAGTTTGCGTTGTTTTCTGATGCACAGCAATGGAACAGCACGAATGCTAAGGGGTAACGGCAAAAAAAGCAGCCCACTGCTGGTGAGAAATAAGATTGCATCTCATTAAAGGCGACCAGCGGCAGCAGGGAAGCTGTCCTACCTCCGTCACAGAGAGGTGATGAGCCTGCAATGCTAGACCTGCCCTCCATCCAGAAGATACACTAAGCCCTAGGGCTGGAAAAGAATGGGAAATGGGGTTTATAGAAAAGATCTCACTAGAAACTCCTTTTACAATGCTCTAAAACTTAGATAATGATCTGATGTCCAAAAAGACGCATTTTTAAAGCTTCATAGGTTCACTTATTAGGGCCTACTCTCTAGAAAAATGGTGAACACAGGAAACAACCAGCTGCTCCACTGTCTTAAGGTCAGAAGCTGAGGCATGAGCTGCCCCTCCTGCCGCGCATGTGATGGCCACTTTCAAGGCAGACAAGCACAGGGCAATATCCATGCCCTGTGCAGATCCATAGCAGCAAGGTACGGCGCTGTATGTCACAACGTGGCAGAGTTCTGTACAGCGCACAAGCTAAAATAGCACAAAGTCAGCATACAGAGAATTAGGGTCTCTACAGTGCAGACAGTAGGGGTGAAGATAGCAGGGCCAAGAAATGACGTATCTATCCCAGTGCAATTACCAAGTACAATTTGGCTTTCTTACTCCTGTAGCCCATAAATATTTTTTTTTCCTGGGATCACAGGCACCCTGTGAGTGCCACATAGCAGAACTCCTGCAGATTGTGTGGCTTTACAAAATGATACCCCACAACCTGGTTTTCATCAACAACCAGCCTGGCTTGCTACTCAGCTCAAAGGCTCGTAAACTTCCTTCCTGCTATCAAGAACCACCCATTATAAGAATGTCACCTGAGACTTAACTAAGTAACCAGCCTGACTGCCCAAGTGGAGCCATGGGATAAGGTGATTCTCTTAAGTCTCCCAAGGATGTCTTAAGGCAGTGTTTCTATGTCTGTTCTATATTTTGTGCCTCATGAAACACAGGCTGGCATAGTTGCTGGAATTTGTATGTTTTGCGTGAAGAGTTAGTAAGCTGCTTTTCACTAAATACCGTATTAGTCTTGCTTGGCATGTAGAGTGTAATGTTAAGATATAACATGTTATAGACATAGATTTTGTTTATCCGACCTGATTTATTTTTAATATGATCTCACATAATAATAGAGTGATTTGCTGCAATTCTACAACAAGGGAATAAGAAGATGTTTTCACTTCCAGTCTTACATAGTTTTGTAATCTGGAATAATTTGCCCTTTGTACATACCTTCCTCATATGAGTGAGTCATGTATTAATTGTTACTTATTATGGCCCTAGTCCCTAATCCTGCATAACTTTACTCAAATAAAGTGGTTCTGTGGTTGCTCAAATGAGTGAAGTCAAACAGGAACACAAATAAATTGCCTTTCTGGGAAGCTGATCTTTGCCCTGTTGTTAGTCTTAGTCCTACTCTCGGCAATGCAGGATCGGCGCAGGTGCATCCACATAACTAAGAAAACAGTTATTCATTTGTTGTGCTAAAAGTGAATCTTATGTAAGCCCATGTCATTATAGCTTTTAAAGCTAGTAGAGAAAAATATTTCTAGCTTTAGCTGTCAGGAAACAGCAAGAATGAGCTGCTTTGCAAAGGAAGGTGAGCCAAGAGGAACAAACCAGGATGGCAAGCAGATACGAGCAATGCCCTTCTAAGAAGGGTGTAGTCCCACACTACATGAACGAGAAGAGCAAAGCACGTCCAGTGACAGCAACCAGGTTCAGACAAAAGTCCACTGATGGCCAGACAACTCTGCAGACACTTTGCAGGTCCAAGGTCAACACGGGGAGACAAGTCAGGAAGGCAAGATCAGGGTTGGCAAGGTACAAGGCCGAGCAGCCCGTATGTGCAACATAGTTCAGGCAGGAACCGACAGCAAGGCCTGGGCTGAAATGCAGCGCCTGAGCCAGTGGGTGGAGTGTGCATGGACGAAAATGCACATGCTGGTCTCACATGAGGTTTCTCACAGCTCTTCCTCATGACCGAGCTAGCTGTTTACAGGGCAGCCTGATCCAGCATTACACAGTTGCGCTCCATCACGGCTGCCTGTGCACGGAGGCAGCCAGAGCCTGGGAGATGGAGAAGGGATTCCAGAGAAGGCTCATAGAGAAAGGTGGTTACAGGCTGGTCAAGGCAACTAGAGCCTGTGGACTCACAGAGGGTCCTGAGACCACCTTAGTTAAAATGTTCTGTAAAAACTTTTTAGCTATTCATTTCCATTTAAAAATGGATTACTCATATTTCTTGCTCTCCTTACTACATCAAACATTCACGAGTCCACACACATTGAGGGTCTCATTTTGCTTAAAATGAACCAACTTTCTGATTTTAGTACCTTACATTGACTGTTTCACAGTGAATTTATATTGTTTATTGTTTCACAATGTTTACATTGTGAAAAACATGTTCCGTGGCTCTCAGTTCAGTTTCTCTTGATAGACCAGACAGTTCACTAATTTGTTCCAAAAAATAACAATGACATATAAGCAAACCTGAAGGGAAAAAAAAAAATCAATTATGTAACTCCATACAATTTCACATAGCCTATGTCAATAAAAGCTATTAAACAGTAACAAACTGACTTTCAGACACAACTATTGAGAGGACCAGCTAAGCATATCATTGATCTAGCAGGAATTGCTGGGTATAATTATTTCTAAAAATCAGTCAATACATCTTTCTACAATAACTTTAGCTGAATGTTTTCTTCAGACTGCATAAGACTGAGTATCTAATATATGGAGAGCAATGAAGACATACATATCTAGGTCCAATATTCATGATGTTAATGGAACTGCCTGCACTGTCTCAATCCTTATGTTGGAAATCCTAAACTTCACATCTTGTTTTGCTAAAAAATTGTAGTGGAAGCACTTGGTCTGTCTTACAGAACCTTTTTAATCTGGAATTGTAGCTGTATGGTGGTTAAAATTCAATCTAGATGTGGTAAAAGTCACTGGCACACAGTAGAGAGAGACTCCAAGTGACCTATCCAGATTCCAGATCATTGGACAGCGCATGAACAGCCATGAACTTCTGATTCCATAATTTAACTGACCAGACAGTCATTTTCCATCTTGACCAGCTTGAAGTAGTTTTTGCTTCAAATCCAGATACTGCTTTACTATCAGATCCTTCACTGCAACATTGTACTGGGGCCGACTCTGCCCCTCCGGAGCTGCCCAATGTGAGAATGATGCTAGCACATGGCACTGTACCTAACAATCCGAGAAACCAGCAGTAGTAAACAGCAACCCTAAAAAAATCCTGACTATTGCTTGTTAAGAGCTTGCAAGCCCACTCAAACTCTTTTGTTTGTTAAAATGTGGAGGCAACCATTACAAAGAATGTGCAGCAGATCTGCAGTTATCTGTAGCATCACAGTCCCAAACAAAGAAACACAAGTCATTCCACCTGAGGTAAAGCAGAGTTTTCCTAACTGCAGCATTCCGTGGGCTAATGGTACAGGCATAGAGAGACTTGGTGCTCTTTTTGTTCCGAACTGAGCACAGTAATGTCACATGGACGCTAGCCAGTACAGTTTATCTAAAGATCCAGATTTTAATTTCATTGTGCTTTTTTTTTTTAAACAATCCCCTTGTAGTCAACAGACTTCAGAAGAAACTTGACATGTGACCCAAACTTCTTTTGACTAATAACTATGCAAAAATTTCGTGCAGAATTCCATGGAAATAGAGATAAACCATAAATAACTTCAACTCATATCTCCCAAAATTCAATTATACTCTATATGTGTTTGATAGCCTGTGTAGCTATAGGAGTACAGTTCCATGACTGGGGATGCACAGTAGTGGGATTCCATAATATAACTGACCAGACAGTCATTTTCCATCTTGACCAGCTTGAAGTAGTTTTTGCTTCAAATCCAGATACTGCTTTACTATCAGATCCTTCACTGCAACATTGTACTGGGGCCGACTCTGCCCATTTAAAGTTTTTGCAAGAAACCCAGTCACTGCACTGTCTGGAAGGCAGAGCAGCTGTGCGAAGGAGTTAGATGACAGCAGGACATAGCGGCAATAAGTACCAGAGCAGAGGCACTAGCTGGTCTCCAGCAGCTGTAAGGATCAAGTCAGAGATACTGATCTATGCTTTGCTTTATGAAAGCTGATTGTTAAACAGGCGGGAACTAGGCCTACATTCTTACACCATCCCCATTCTCCTAGCTTCCAAAGACAAAGATCTGCTACTGTTTGCTTTGCTGAGGAAAGGTCAGAAAGAAAGCATTCCCTGCATGCCATCAGAAGGGTTCAGGGAGTAAGGTGAGATGAAGACTAGTTCAACTTCAAGAAGATTGGAATGGAAGATAGAAAAGAAAGGAACGATTTGAGGCCATCTGCACTTCAAAAAAAGGGGGGAAAAATCCACATATGTAGAGCGAAGCTTGCCTTTATTTTTTCTTTTGTAAGGAATATCTTTTAATACTGGTTTTATATAGGACAGAGAAATGACAAGCAATTCTCCTAAAAATAGTTCTCCACTGCCTAAAGATTGTAGGCAAGAAACACCTGACAGACACCAGTATTTCCCAAAATCAGTTTTGTGTATTGCCCTCAGCCCACGTAATTCTGCCTCTCTTTCATATTTAGACTCTGTATCCCATAATACAAATCTAAGAGCAGTAAATTGCTTAGTCAGACATTTGACTTCTCATGCTAGGGGCTGAGACAGTGGTTCAGAGAACACTTTAAGCTAGAAAAAGCAGATAAACACAACTAATTCTCCTATTTGATTTTCTGCAAGGACTGCACAAAAAACAACTTGTGTGTCAACACAAGGTGGTGGAAGAAAGCGCAGAAAGGGGAATGGAATGAGCAAATCGGGGAAGATGGCCTTTTTACTGACCCAAAAGTTTTATCATGCTATGACCTTAGGTAATAATGATGTAACACAAAAGCGTAATGGCATAATTTGTAACAAATAACCATCAGTAACAGGTTACCTGAAAGAAGTACACCATGTTGGGCAGGCAAAGGAAAAAACAGCAGGATCTGTAATATACAAAGAGAAAGTCTTTATGAAGCTAAAACGAAGCATTTATTTTCCAGATTTCTCCTTATCCATTAAACTTTATAATTTGTGCTTGACCTAGGTTCCCAGCTAGATTAAAATTGTATTTATGTTGCAAGGCCTGTCAAAATGCAATATGATCTCCAAGCAAAACTGCAAACATTCTTTTTTCTTTGAGAACGGAGAGGTGATATATTTGGAAGACCGGCTTATTTTGAAGGTGCCTCTCAACCTTGCATTAGGTGGGTAGTTCTCTAAAAATAAAGTAAGTACATGTGCCTCAATGTAAGGAAAAGTAAAATGGCTTTTAACCTTCAAAACACCTTCCTTTCCTCATTAACATTTTACCTTCAAAAATGCAGAATAATCAGCCAAACTAGAGCAGGACTGGGAAGTTTGAAGTGAGAATGGGCATAAATGAGAAACATTTGAATAACAGAGAGGAGAGCTGACAAAATAAGCACAGATAAGAGGTGAGAAAACAGGTTATGTGAAGAAAGGATGAGGAGGAATAGGGAGGGGAGTTGAAGGTAAGGAAGTCTGAGTGGGAAAGACGGTAAAATGTTTGTGCCTCTTAGCATTTTCTGGCCTTAATGTGCATTTTTTTTTCTGGGGACTTTAAAGCTACTCAGCGGTCACTGGGAATAAAAAACCCCAAAACTAAAAGCCAAACTTAACTCCTTCCCATGCTGTGCACCTCGAAAAAAGTCAAAGACTGCGGGACATGAAAAGCATTTTCTTAATTCTATTATTCAGTTACACTTGTATTTGTTTAATTTAGGCAGGACCTCATCTTCATGTCTGTCTTTAACATGCTTTAGAAACTGAGGCATCTTATGAAAATATTAATTATTATATCTTAGTCTTCTTCCCTGTAATGTCATTTACTCAGAGAGGCTGAGATGTGCTACCCAATCCATATCCATAACTAGGCTAAAGAGTTTATACTGCTCAAGAAGTTGCAGTTTTGCCAGTCCCATGCTCACACAATGGTATGTATGTAGAAGAAATTCCTACAAAATCAGCAGAATTTAGAACAACTCAAGAGGTGTTTCAAGACCTTAATATGTACCAGTGCAATAATTACCTTATTATATATGAATCAGATTCCCATCTTTTGTACAGAACACTAAGAATAAAATGAAAGGAAACTCTTACTTAATGCTTTTAAAGGTATCCTAAAAACCCCTGGGTTTTATAATAATCTGTTCAATGAGAAGAATCAGCACATTAAATGCATATTTTCCAAGTGGGTAATCAGCATTGTTTTCAGAAATTTGCAGTTAAAGCTAACTATTTTAAACTGTTGTAGCTCTTCTGTATTTTCTAGTTGCCAGATGTTTCTGCTTTGTGCAGGACTCTTTGCAGTTGTAGATTAGCACTGACATATCTTATTATCTTTGGGTACTGACTTTTGAAAGGAGCTTGTCAGGTTTTGATAAATGCTTGGATGTCAGACAAATAGAGAACTTCCTAGAAAAAGAGAAACAGGCATTCTAGCAATATCTAGAATAGTTAAAATAGATTAAAAGATTAAGCTGTAAGTGCAGTGACTCTGCATATAAGTAGTCTAGAACATGCAACTAGAGGATCTCAGAGCTTTAAAATGCCCTTATATGACTTGTTTTTGTTCATCTTAATGGATGCTTAATCCATGCCACCTTTTGCACCAGCATGTGGAAAGTCAAAGGAAGTGCTGAACAAAAAAAAAATGGATCTATCTCTGTTGATATTGGACCTACAAACCGCTTAAATACAGAAGAAAACTGGAAAACAAGAACAGTGATCTCACTGTTTATTACTTTCTCCTCCATCCAAAATATATTTTAATAACTTTATCAATCTTCCTTTTTTTTTTTTTTCCCTGCAATGGAATTATAGCTACTAAACCATCTGCTTTCTGACACGCACCAGAAAAACTTGATATTGTCTTAGTCTTGTAGGGTCTTGGCATATCAAATCTGTCAAATCTTAGTGGTAGTTTAATAAACCCAGATGCTTGCTTCACCTGTCAGAGGAGCTCATACTGCTGCCATAGCAAAGCTGGCGTAGGGGAACATGTGCTCCTGCCTCAGCTGCTTCCATACAAAGCCCAGAATCTGAGGGCCTTAACACCTATAATTCAGGCAAACAGTTGTTTGGCTTGATCTAATAGAACTCTTGGCTGTCTGTCGCTTCCCTTTGGCTGGTTGCTGTATAAGGTTCAGGAGAATGGAACATGCACATAAGTATCTGTGGCTTCAGTTCGTTGATTGTAAGTGGACTGTCACGGCTACACTGTGAGGATGTGCTCTTTTACGGAAGAGGCTACTATTCTGATTTCCCTGAGATTACCTTTCAGATTGCCTTTGCTGCTAACCCCTAACCCCATTAGCAATTTAAGGTAAGATACCAGACTCTGAACTCGGGCCACTAACATGGGAAAAGTAATTTCTTCTGCCAGCCTTGAGAAAAATAATAAAATCTCTGGCTGAGGTCGGTGTGGCCTGCTAGAACGCGAGTGCAGTATAGTCAATCATTACAGCTAAATTGCCTGAACACATCTGCCTGAGTCTGCAGACAAGGCATAAAAGAATATTTTTTTGTTCTTGCTATCATGAATGATCTGTTAGCACTTGTTTTAACAGTGGAAAGGTTCTTTCTTCTTCATTGTCTGCAATGTTTTTATTTAAAGGATTGGCCCCTTCTTACCTCAGATGCAGCTTAAATTAATCAATACTCTGTTAATAGCCCTGGCAGCCAAGAGGGCAAACCGCATCCTGGGGTGCATTAAACACGGTATAACCAGCCAGAGGTGATTATCCTGCTGTACTCTGCGTTGGTGCAACCTCACCTGGAGTACTGAGTGCAGTTCTGGGCCCCACACTTTAAGAAGGATGTGAAGGTCCTTCAGTGCATCCAGAGGGCAACAAAGCTGGTGAAAGTGCTGAAAGGAATGTCCTGTGAGGAGCAGCTGAGGACTTTGGGTTTATCTGGTTTGGAGAGAAGGAGGCTGAGGGGTGACTTCATTGCTCTCTACAGCTTCCTGAGGAGGGGAAGTGGAGAGGGAGATGCTGATTTCTTCTCCCTGGTATCCGGTGACAGGATGCATGGGAATGGTTTAAAGCTGTGCCAGGGGAGGTTTATACTGGACATTAGGAAGCATTTCCTTACGGAGAGGATGGTCAAACACTGGAACGGGCTTCCTAAAGAGGTGGTCAATGCTCCAAGCCTGTCAGTGTTTAAGAGGCATTTGGACAATGTCGTTAATAACATGCTTTAACTTGGTCAGCCTTGCATTGGTCAGGCAGTTGGACTAGCTGATCGCTGTAGCTCCCTTCCAACTGAAACAGTCTGTTCCATTCTAGGTAAAAGTCTCTTTTTGGAATGGTACAGGTAGGCCTCCACAATGTATTTCTGTGATGCATCTGAGGATTCTTCAAGATGAATAGGTGTTTACATAATATTTTGGCTGTGAACAGAGTTTGTATAAACTTGAACTGTTTAGTTCATGATGAAGATGTATGTTCAAGTTCAAGTTGCAGGCTACCAGTAAGACAATGACAATTCTGTGTAAAACATAAAAGTACATGCACAACTTCATAAAATGCTGCAGACTGATGGACTATAGCCTTCTAGACTGCTGAAGAACTGTCAGCTTTATGAGAAAATCTATAGAAATTATAGTTTGTCTGCACGTTTTATATTTCCCATTTAGCTTAATAAAGACTTTTTTCTCTCTTGATCATCAAAATGATCCTTAAATGCTTACATTAAGGATGTACTTTTGGCATCATTTTTGTTCCCCTATTTAATTATGTATTTAGAATCTTGTCATTTGTTACTTGATTTTTATAGGACTACCCCTTCCCCAGTCCCTCAAAAGCTAGGCTGGATATTACCAATCCTGGTCTCTGGATGCTTAAGGCAAGTGTAAGCAAAACACTCCCTCACAGGACTGAAGCAACAGTGAGATGAGGGTTTTCTCCATGTTACAAAATGCTACCAGTGGAAATGAAGGAAAAGCTCAAAGGGGTATTATCTTGATACACAGTTTATTCTAATAGAGGGGGGGCCACCACCTTTGTACAGAGACAAGAGCATTCTATGCGAGTGCTTCCAGGTAATTATTATATACAGCTAAAGGTGTCAGTAGAAATATACCTTTGACAAAAATGTTTCTCACAGATGACTCAAAACCACCTTACCAAACCAACAGCTCATCTGCATTTTTTTCCCTGCAGAAGCATGGGGGATGAAGAACACCACAATTTTGGCTAAAAGCTGAAGGGAAGGGAGCATTTGAAAACACTCATATTTCTCCCATTAAGACACACACACCCTACCACTACCACCCCCTGGCCTGACCTGCTCTATTAATAGATATGTTGGTTCTTCCAGGTCTGGGCGCTTCACGGACTCACTCCGAAGCTATTTAGCGCTGCTCTGAGGCTCGGAGAGAGCAAAAGAGTTCTGTTGTGACGTATAGGACTGAAACCTGTGGTATTAGTCGAGCAGAAAACGGTGACGGCAGAGCGGCTACCCACTGCCCGTCCAGGCCTCGCCCGCCATGGCGGGAGGCCTCGACCCCTCCACCGAGCCGTCACGGGTGAGGAAATGAGCGACGCCGCGGCGGAACTACACTTCCCGGCAAGCCGCAGGGTTGGAGGCAGGCGAGGGCGATCCCCCTGACGGAGGCGGAGGCGGGGGAGCGTGAGGCGGCCGCTGCCTGAGGGAGCCCGTCGGCGCGGCCGTTGGCGGGCGGCGCTGCCATGGCGCTCTCGGCGGGGCCCCTCAGGGTTTGCATCGTGGGCTCGGGCAACTGGTGAGTGCGGCGGCGGCGGCGGCAGCCCCTGAGAGGGCTGACACCTTCAGCGGCGGCTCCGGCCCGACCTTCCCCGCGGCCGTGCCTGCCCCGGGCCTTGCTGTCGTTCTCCCCCGCGGCCGGTGGGTTTCGCGCCGTGGCCGCACTTCCCTCAGGGGTGGCGGCGGCGGCGGTGAGGGCGGCGGCGCCGCCGCGGAGGCGACGGCCCCGGTGCCGGTGGTGAAACACGGTTGTCGCTGGCGGCAGGGCTCGGTGCGTGGCGAGGTTTTGGTGCTGTACCGGGTGGGCTCCTCCAGCCCTCGGTCTCCCTTGGAGGCAGAGGTACAGCCCTGAGGTAAACGCAGGGAGAGGCGGCAGAACCGAGCGCCTTGGTTTGGGCGTGCTTGTAGGCACCCATCTCTTCTGTGAAGAAGTTATTTAGGGTATTTTTAACCTGGCAGTTGTGTGGCTTGTCCGATGTCATTGACGTAGACATTAAAGACACTGAACACTTTTTTTTATTTTATTTAGTATTATTTTTTTTCCAGCAGGTCATCACTAACGAAGCGCTGCCTGTGGGGCTTCTGTAACAAGTCCACTTCCCTCCAAAAGTGTGGTTGGGGGCTTCCTATGTTAACCGATTTCCAGTGTAGTTCAGAGAAGAGTTGCGAGACCCTAGGTTATTTGAAATACCTTTTCTTTTTCACATTGATTACGCTGAGGCACACTGAAGGTTTGAGACGAGGTTTTATTGCCGCGTCTATCACTAGCTTGTAATTAGACTTAAATAAACTTATGTCCACTGAAAGCAATAGGTTTACTAATCATTTCTCTAAGAGGAGCATCATGTTGATAATCCTTTGTCTTGCTGCTTCAATTTCTCTACCCTTCCTGGTCATTGTTTTTTTACCCTGGGTCCCTATTTACAATGAATAAATTAAGTGCAATGTGTTATATAAACGTATCTTCACAGTCCGTCGCTTTAATTACTAATGCTAAGCATACGTTATTTCTGATAACATTCTGTTTTTCAAGACTAAATCTAAATTCAGAGGAGTTTAGTGTAGAGCAATGTACTGCAGTTTACTAAACAAAACTTAACAGCCTTTTGTCAAGGCGATCTTAGACTTGTTGCTCATCGCCTGCCCCCTTCATGCAACTGGCCTTTGGGGTTGTTTTGCTCTTTTGGGGCTGTTTTGCATAGTTAAAAATATCGGCAACTGCCAAGTTGTGTTTTTCTTTGTGATAGTTTGTTGAGGGAATGGCTGATGTTTCAGTGCAGCTTTCCTTGCCCTAGCTTGTTAGATGAATGGGGAGATACTGTGCATTGCAATATATGTCAAAAAGGAAATGATGTAGTTAGACATATCAATCTTTTTAGGAGTATTGTTGACATTCTCCCATACTTAAATTCTAGCAAAACATTTTCCAGGAAGTTTGACTGCACTGTGAAAAGCGCTTGCAGAAGTAAAAGGATTGGTAGATATTGACTACTAGCAATAACCACATGCATATATATTTTATTTTCACCTTACTGGATCAGTTTAATAACAGGAAAAGCTCCTGCCTAATGGGATCGACATTTGGGTGGGTGGCAAAATGCTTATCGAGAAAGAGATACTGCTATTACCGGGCATCAGCTTTTTTCTTTCTTTTGGGAATAAATATATTCAAATAACTGATAGCTTATTTCATATTTGATAGGAGCGCAGCACGTTTTTTTGTGGCAGGAAAGCAGAAACCAAAGTAATCGAAAATTTTAAGTTGCAGAAGGTTTGATGTACAACAGCTCTCCCATCCTCACCCCACACCCATCCCCCAATGTTTCTGAAAACGATCATTCTTGGAGAGGTAGGGGATTATTCCTCAGCGTCCAAGGGATGACAGACACCAAACCCTGACTCCAAAGAGCACTGTGATTCAGTTGTGACCATTGAACTAAATAGGACTTAATTTGAATTGTGTACCTGTGTGCACCTAAGTACCTTTTTGAACTGGGGCCTGTGGTCCTAAAGTGGAAGCGTTTAATGCTTGAAAGCAGGTAAATAGAAAGAAATTGCAGCACTGATATGCATCTTATCATTGATATTTTGGGGTTATATATTTTGAAGCCTGGATTACGGAATTGTGTGACTGGTGTTGCGTAAATTGTAAGCATGTAAGCATTTGAACCAAGTGGGGTTTGGCATCTTTAGCAGTTTGGAGACTAGGGGGTTTTGGGGTTCTGTGTGAGATGATTCTGTCCCACAAGTGCCTGTAACTGTATGGATGTCTTTGCCTTCTCACAGGCCTTTAACCTGTATCTGGGATGAAAAAAAGCCGGACTAAAGGAGCTTGGCATGACAGTAGCCCTTCAGAAGGGTTGAGCCAGTCACCTTGGATGATAAACTACTTCCCGTCCGACTTGTTTGGTTGGTTGGCTAAGGGGAAGGTCACCTTAACAATGAAGTTGACTTGGCAGGGGTCACTGGACACCTGATGGAAGATCATGGGACAGGACAGATAGCTCACAAGGCATAGAAGCACGGGAGGAGCTGTGCTTTTCCCTGGCCTTGCCCACTTAGGGTTACTCAACTGGTGGATAAGTGATTGTATTAGGATCTTTAAGATAGGGAATAAAATAAGCTTTCTTCAATGTGAAGAGAGTAGTCTCTGGAAATATGTCTTGGAGCCTCAGCATTCAAGGACAGTGCCCACATTCAATTAAAACGCTGCAAATGCCGCCTCGGAAATGTACTATAGCTTGCTCTTCTCATAACACTTCCAGGGCAGGTTAACAAGGTGTGCACAGCCAGAATTTATCCCGTTTGTTTTGCTAGAACCAGTCCTTAATTAATCTGGTCACCCAACCTGAACGGAAATAGAGTTTGGGAAGAGAGAGAAAGTTACTGGAGCGGAGAGGTTTGTTTGCCTAGGAACTGGTTTGTAGGAAAATGGGACATAAAACTTGCTGCTGCACTGAGATGATTTTATAGGGATGAGTGGTAGAGCTAGAGTTAATTATGTTATTTACACTTGCTTATTGTGACCTCCACTAATGCTGGTATCAGGGCAAGTTTAGGACTTTCTGGGTTCTGTACTTTTAAAGTGATGAGGGGAAAGCACTGTGATAACACTGTAGCAGTGAAGAGCAGGAGACAAACTGCATGGTCTTGCCCAGTGAGGTCAGAGTCCTGAACTTCGGAAGTGTTAGGTAAGTGTATGTGATTCTATTTGGGCATACCTTTGGTACTCATTACAACAAAGAGAACAGCTGTTTGGTGTGCACTGCCTTGTTGTATTAGTTGAATAGTATTAACCATCCCTCAGAGCATGTCAGGGTTAAGGTTTATGAGGAAATCTTTCACTATGGTTTTTCTTGTGTAACTGAGCTGCTGCACGCACCAGGTCTTGCAATCTGGCTCGCACTGGAACTGTTATTGCTTAGGAGTAAATTGGCAAGAATTACCATTCCTTTGCCTTGTGATGCATCAGGAGTACACAAGACAAGCCAGACATCTCAATAAACTATTTCAGAGTACACACTGAGGAGTATTAGGACACAGAAGAGAATGCAGGCTTGCTTGTTGGATGAGCAGGTGTGAGCAGCTGGTATTTCACCTTGCAGAGAGCAATCTTAGACTCGGTGTCAGTTGTTTGACCTTCCTTAATTCAGTCCTACAACAGTTGTTGCAACAGGAAATGAGGAATCTGAGAAGCCAGTCAGGAGAATCTTCTTGATTTCAGGAACTAAGACTAGGCAGATCTTCACATTTTTTAACATTGCATGCAAAGGCTGAAAAAAAGACAGCTAAGGCATTTAAGTGTTAAATAGTAATGGAATTGATGTCTCGCTCGAGTAGTACATGCTGCCAAACTTTATACTGGCAAAGTGTTTGAAAATCCCAGTTGGACAGTTGCTGAATCACTTATTCCTGTCTTTCTCTGTCAAGCATACAGAATGTGTAGCAAAGTTCAAAACTGAAGATAGTGGTTTGCCACGATCCAGACTTTGTATATAAATCTGCTGTAGTAAATGTTCTTTTGTTCAAGGAACTCAGAGCACTTTCCGAGGAACACACACCTGCATTGTGTTGAATGTGATTCATACTGTTTGTGTGGATCTGAAGTTTGGGGGTTGAGCTGGTGCGTTGTCTACCATTGCAGCGGAAACCACTCTGTGCGTACACAGATCTAGAATATGAGCTTGACAACAGATGGCTGGCAATTGTGGCTTCTATATCGCCTCTTGAACCCAGGGAAATTTGTAGGGTGTGGAATGCTATTAGAGAAATAAATTCCAGTCTTTTAAGACATACAATTTTATGCTTTAACTAGAAGTCTCCTTAGGATACTATAGTTTTTTCTGCCACTACTTAGAACGTGACCTTAGGCCTGTGATAGCCAGTGTCTTTAATACAGCACAACGAGTTGTGCCATATTAAAAGGTCTTGGAGCAGAATGAATCTATTTGGTTTAGTTACCAGCTGTGAGTTTATTACAAGCAACGTCCATAGTAAATTTAGGGGAGTGTGTGAGTATAACTACATTTGAAAAGTTAAAGTGTTCTTAACTCCTAATGAAGCCTGCAGTTTCCACGCAGGCACACACATAAGCCTCAGATGATTGGTGACTGTGTATTTTTATTGCAGCTTTCTAAATTTTTTTTGTGTCTGCTTAGTAGGTTATCAGTAATTATGATACTGCCTTCTCATCCCAGGAAAGGAAGTTAGGTTAACAGGTTTTATGAAATTGCATCTTTTTCTTCCATCTAACATTCAGGCTAGGAATGGAAGGCAAGGTTGCATTTGTTTTTGTTCTTCTTCTTGTATGTAGCTTCGGTAATTCTGATTAATTTCATTGTTGCTTAGAGATTTGAGTAGTAAAATTGATCACTGTCCTACAGGTTTCACTGTGGGCTGTTCTTGGGAAGAAAATGAGGCTCAGACATGGAATTGTCTGCCTGCAAATTCAGAGGATGCAACAGTTAAATTCTGTGAGGTTGGCAGCATAACCATAAAGCTTACAACTTTTGCAAGATATAAATGCATCTTGGCTTTAAATCCATATCAGCATTGTACAGGAATTGATGGGTCAGTCAGCTCAGTGAAGAAAGCTTCCTGTTTCTTAAAGGTGAAAATGTTCCGTTTTTTAAAATTGAGTATGTCACTTTTATTGCTGCTTTGAAGATATAATCCATTTGATTTGTGGAAATACAGTAACCCAAGCTCTCGCTGGACAGCCAATAAGCAGACAAAATAAGTAAGGACGTTTTCAGTAAATGCTTCAGTCCAACCTTCTCTAGGTATACTTGAGAGAAAGCAGCAGGTGTGAATGACTGGTGTATTTTTCCACTTGTTTTACTAGATAAAAAAAGCTACATAGTAACTGGTCCAATAAACTGTGAATTCCTATTTATTTTAAATACAATCTCTTTCTGCTAGAGCAAAATCATAATTTTTTTAGAATATTTTTGTTTTCTTTTCTTTCCTGCAGGGGTTCTGCAGTTGCCAAAATAGTAGGCAATAATGTAAAAAAATTGCAAAAGTTTGCTTCCACAGTGAAGATGTGGGTCTTTGAGGAGAATATTAATGGGAGAAAACTGACAGATATCATAAATAATGAACATGAAAATGTAAAATATCTCCCTGGATACAAGCTGCCAGATAATGTGGTAAGGTTCAGAAGCTAAATTCTCATTATGGAGCAGAGGGAATATTGTTCATGCTGTGAATACAGGTAGAAATTTGTTTTGTTAACAGCTTTAGGGTTTATAATATTTCAGGCTGTATGCTATTTTACTGATGAGATCAGAGATTTGAACAAATAAAACTATGCAATTATGCAGGCATGTAAATCCAATGCACATATTCTTTTGCTTTGGTTTGTTTTTCTTCCCAGTCTCACTGTTGTTTTTATGTTACTACAGCTTCTGTATAGGGAAGCAAATGTGAAAATGAGGGCAAGATTAACAGCTCTGACCATAACCATTAAAAAAAAAATTTGGCCTCAACTTTGGAAGGGAGCTGGCTGGTCAGTGAGAATTGAAGGGATTTAAAGTATTCTGAAACCCTTAGAAAGCGTTACAGGATGAGAGCTAGAGTATTTCTCAAGCAAACTGCAAGATGTTTGCAGTTTATCTGGTTCTCAGTTGCATTTCAACTATGTGCAGTCAGATGGGCTTGTTAGATGTAGCATTGCCAGAGCAGAACAGTGGGACTCCACATCTCTTCTGTGTTGGTGTAATGTGATGGTGGGTGGCCAGGTGTTGACACTTGCCCCAAAAACGTTATAGGAAGAAGCTGCATCAGCTGATAATTCAGTAGAGGTTTTGGGCAGGGAAAAACATGAATTGCCACGCATTGCAGTTTTCTCTTTAACAATAATGCTGAAATCCTATTTCGCTAGCCTTCAGCAAGCGTGGCGTTTCTGCTGTCCACTACCTGCTCATTCAAGTCTGTTCTCTTTATCAATATAAGGTTCAGCTTATGGCGACACTTCAAACCAGAGTGTTATTTTAAAATGGTCATCGGATGTTAGGAAAAGTGGAGTCTGGGGCTAGTGACTTCAAAGTAGGTCACCTTCTTAAAGGGTAAACAGAATCTATAAGTACAGAGAAAGAGAACATAAACTGGAAGGTGTAAGAGGCCCAGAGAAGAAATTTGAGTGTATAAGGAACTAGGTAAAGAAATGACCGTCCAGTATGTAGTAGTTTATCAAAAATTTAGATTATTTTGTCAAAGAAAAGGCAACTTATTTTATATTTTCTTACTCAAAGTACTTGTTTGAATGTTACAGAACATTTTGAATTTTCCTTGTACTAACCACGCTGGTGGCTGTGAAGATGCCCCTTTCAAGACACAAAGTAGCTTGTTTGAAAGTTTAAATTCTTTTGCTTTTCTATGAAGTTTATGTAACTGTTTATTTTCAGTGATGAAGCACAGTAGTTTGTAGCATTCAGCATAAAACCAAAATGTGCTTTTACTTACCAGATAACGCTTGCATGCAGTGTTAATTTTAAGAAGTTATGTCACCTTTCTTTTCCATAATTGCACAGGTTGCTGTTGCAAACCTTAATGAAGCTGTACAGGATGCAGACTTGCTGGTTTTTGTCATTCCTCATCAGTTCATTCATAAAGTCTGCGATGAAATCACAGGACGAGTACCCAAGAAAGCGCTTGGTATAACTCTCATAAAGGTACTATAAATACTATGCGTTAATAACTGAGAATGTGTGATGGAATCTTCTAAAACAAGATGGCTTGATATTTTGATATGACGAGTCTCTGTGTTATTCACTTGATTGTTCCACTAAACCTTTTTCTAGATGCAAGATTGGAATTTGTCTCTGTCATTAGTGGATTGTTATGCGGTATTTTATTTTAGGCTAGTGCTTGCAGGAAGAGGAAAATGAGGCTGTTCACAAGACTTTTTCAAAGAAAGAGAGTGAATATGTTTTGCACCACCAAGCTTTCTAGTCTTTTATTTGTTGTTTCTAAACGCATCATTAGATGAAGAATAGTGCACAAGCATAATGCTTTGATTGTTATCGCACATCCCACACACTGAGTTGATCATTTTAAGAACTGCTGAGAGAATTTCATGTGACTAAGACGATAGTGCTCTTCTTCATGTCAAATATTATGTTGCAACAAGAGAGTCTGTTCCGTGTGGCCCAAAAAGAGAGTTCGAGCACAGGAAAATAGGAGAGGGCAGAGCTGCAGGAAATACTTCACTAGAATGTTTGTAGTTTTGGTGGCAGGAGAATTTTAAAATGTGGATGGGCTTCTTTTTTTCTTTTTCTTCTCCCCCTTCCCCCCTGTGCGTTTAGCTGCGAAGAATAAGCTGTTCCCACAAGGCTAGGAACATTCTGGTTTGTTGCTGCTTTGTACTTAGTTGAGAGTAGGCCATTTGCTCAGCACACACTCCCCTGTGTACTGTCATTTCTCGAAAGTGATATATTTATGGATCTTTGCTTAAAAAGAACAAAAACCTGCAATCACTACTTACTGCAAGCGTGTTCCTTTAGTTTGGCTAACTAAGCCCATCAAATCTGTATTATTTTGTCAAGTGCTGACCTGATACTTTGCTGAGATATATGAAAAAGTAATGCTTCCCAAGCGCACTTGCTGCATTTTGTAGAAAAACTTTTTATGTTGTGGAAGGATAAAATAAGGCAGTGTTAAGAGCTGAATGCATAGCATCAAAACTACACAACTGTCCTAGGTGCCCTTAAGTTTATTGCTTTGAAGTTGTTAGTTTATGCTTCTTTCTCCTCAAAATAAACTTTATTCTCCTTTAATTTGCTAAATGTGATTTATGTTCTTGCGTCCTTAGTGACAGAAATAACTAATGAAATCAGTGGAGTAAATAAGGATTTACATCAGCATATCTGAAGTCAGAGTCTAGACCTGTATTCCCTTGGGATTAGTCCTCGGGGGGGAGGGGGGGGGGTATTGATTACCAGTGCTTTAACGGAGCGTTGATTAATGGGTTTGTTTAAAAAACAAACAAAAACCAACCAAGGAAACAAAAAGCCCGTATTTAGTGTAGTGTGAGTAAAGTAGTGACACCTGCTATGCAAAGAAGAGTCGATTACTAGGCAGCTTCCCACTGTCACCTTGTGGCCCCCCATCAGTAGGCGGTCTTTCAAAAGAAATGATGTGAGGCCCCTTTTAATTGTTTTGCAGGAGAATGCAAAGTACATGTTAGCTTTTATTAAAAGGCATAACTGCATCATTAAAGGTGTCATTTAAGAAGAAGGGGCAGAGATTTAGCACAACAATGAAACGAAGTAGTAGAGGCAGGAAAGCATTCTTCCCTCTACTTTTGCAGCTTCTTTATGCATGCTGTTTTCAGCAGTCATATTTTTAGTGGTCTCATTATGCTCAACACTAATGCTATTAAAGTGGCTTGTGTTAACTTCGGCAGTTAAAGTGCAGTTCTGCTCTGAAAAATATCATTAGTAGGACGTCTCGTTTCTGTGCTTTCTAAATTGCTTGGCAAGTTAGCAGTGTGTCATCTTTTAGTCTTCTTTTTTTCTTTTCTTTTTTTTTTTTTTTTTGACAGACTAATCTTCAAGCAGAGCCTGAAGTCTGATAATAAAACTGAGTCTTTGGGAAATAAAGACATTTGTCTGCTGGTTAATCTGCATTCCCAATGAAACATTTGGAGCTCTGTTGCTTTACCTAAGTTCCAATCACTGGTGTCTATGAAAACCTAACAAATCGGTGTGTGTGTGTGGGGGGTGTGTGTGGAATCATATAGGATTTACCACGTGGTACAGCAGCAAGCACAGGAAGCAGGATAGGTGAAGGTCACAGCATACTCTTCAGGCAGCTTTTAAATCCATCTGTATAGAGGCCCCAGAGATTGCTCGTTAGGATGCAAGACCACAGAATTGGACTTGCATTGCCTGGGGATCGTTGCTGCCCAGTGGAAACTCCCATGATGGAGCCTTGGTTTTTGCGGGAGGGAGGCGTGTTGATTTTTCCACCTGTCATCTTGTCATTCAGTATTGGATTTAACTCCACGAGGAACAGGTGCGGCTCTCCTTGACTTTGTCAGAAATTGCATCTGTTTCATAGCGGGGCTGAGGCTGGCACCTAAGCCTCTCTGATCTCCTTTCCCTTGGATGAATAATTGCTGTGTATGTATTCACATTTTTGGAATTGTTCCCAATGTGTACATGCTTTTCTGTTTATTAATTGCCTGCTTAAGAGGACAGGCCTTACAGTTTTTTGGTGAGGACATATTTGAGGCTGTGAAGGGAAAAATACAACGTATGTATGTGTGCTTGCTTACAGATTCTTTCTGTATGGCCCATATAAGATCAGAAAGCAGAGCTGTGCATTAAGTGATAGAGATTGAAAAATAACGCAGAAATATAAGCACTGTTGTCTGTAGTCTAATTGGCTAGTTTTGTACAGGCATTTATGCCTGTCTCTTGATTGCACCATGTTATTTAAGGAATAGCGCATTCTGATCTGTCAAGTGAAAATTACTGCCTGCCTGAAATGTCACTACTGGCAACATACAGGTGTGTGTGTATATGTATATCTGGAAGGAGTAGAGGATCACGCTGCCTTTTTGCCTTTAAGTCATAATTCAAAATTATCAATCCTCTAAAGTACCAAATCCTCAACATAAAAAAATAGTACTGTATAAAGAGGTGCTATACTGTGGGAAAGAGGAACCATTTCAGTAGCTTGTCTGCCGTGCACTAAAACCTCAAAAAGAGTTCTAAAACCTCAAAAGGAGTCTGCATTTAGCAGGCTAGGAGAAAACGATTTTGTGAGAAGAAAGTGGTCCTGTTTGGAGTTCTTGGTTCAGGCAGTTCAGGGTACCAGACTCTCTTCTCCATTGCAGCATTAATGTCTGGGGTGATCTTTTCAAAGGTCCTATTCCTGCCCCTACTTTCATGCTTTGTAAAAACTACATTATAAATACAGACTAAAAATATCCTTATAAGTGAAATTCTCAGTTGTTCAGCTTTCTACATATCTATGATATCATCATACCATTTGTAGTAGCATTCAAAATGATTAAACTGGGTTTCTACTAGTAAACTGTTGTTATACACAAGGGAATCTGTCTCTGATATTTCAGTTCGGATACGTCTTCACAAAACAAGTTATCAGGATATCGTTTTGTGAGTTTTGGTGCAATTTCAAGTCCAAGTGCAGGCCTGATTCACAACTGATGGATTGATGATGCTTTCACTGCTTTTAGTAAGGGTACACTGAGCAGCTGAGATTCTGAACTAACGACGGTGAATATTCAGCACTTCTCAGAAACAGGACTTTGCGCATGGAATAAAAACTTACCATCATCTAGAATTCAGTTCTCATTCTTGGGGTGCTACCTCCTATGAAAAGAAGGCAGCTTGGTGAGGTCCCAACAACAGCAGAAGTTTCACCAGTAGCAAATCTGTCATCGTTAGTCTCTATCTGAATAGGCCTTGTCGCAGCTCCCACCTGTGGACAAGACTAATTGTGATGTTCTTTCTTCTCTGCTGTGTCTAATGAATGACTTTTTAGTAATTCCGTTTAATGTTGGCTGCAGGGAATAGATGAAGGCCCAGAGGGACTCAAACTGATCTCTGACATTATTCGTGAGAAGATGGGAATAGACATCAGTGTGCTGATGGGAGCTAACATTGCCAATGAGGTGGCAGCAGAGAAGTTCTGTGAAACCACAATAGGTACTGTTCCAAGTAATAAGAATGTTTAAAACATGCTCCTGTCCTCCCAGTTCCACAGCAAATAGGTCAAATTTTATCGTTTTCACCATTTATTAGGTTGTTATCAGAAACTGTTGGGTTCTTATTTTAATGTTGAATTTCCTAGAATGTTTACACGTCCAAAAGTACTAGGGCAATACTGGGAATAGAGAGAGAAGGAGGAGTACAATTTGACTTAGTCTCACTAGGGTTGTGACCTTAGCAGGTGAAATACTAAGCATGCTTTTTAACACCCTGCTGCTTCATTTTATTACTGTGCTTAAGATTTTTCTTGGGTCTGCATGGCTTTGTATGGATAAATGATTATATATTCTGTACTCCAGCTCGAGGTGGCGTTGTCACAGATGGTACCTTCATGCATGTTTCGGTTATGCTTTTTTTTAAGGTATCAACATCTTATTTTAATTTCTCTAAATAATTATTTTCCCCAAAAGATAGACATGGTTTTAGTTCTGTGTTGATGTCTGCGTGCCTTTGCAGCACAAAGATGTGCCTAGTCTTGGATTTCACAGCGTGTTAATAGGTGTGTGTGCGTAGATGCATACAGGTAGTCATACACAGAGATCATGTTATTGCTTCAGTGTTACTTTTTACAGCTTTATGCCTTTTTAGCTTTGTAACCTCTCATTAACAGCTTTCGCATTGAACTTTTTGAATGGTTGAATTACCTCTTAGTGTTTAGAAACACTTGTCAGTGGCAGCATGCTCAATTAATAAATCATCCTTGACATGCCTTTATCAGGAGCTATTTTTCTGGAACGCAGACCTTAAAATCATTGGTAGAATTGCATCTGTTACATTTTTTAATTCACCTTTGTTTTATTATTAATTGTTCTTTTTAAAGAGAATGACCAAAAAAGAAGTGAGATCATAGGGAATTAATAGAATTGTTATTTAGAATCCATTGCTGAGAAGAGAATGAATTATGAAGAAGTTCAGGGTAACGCAGTGCAGAGCTTTTAAGTGTGATGTAAGCATGTCCGTAGTCACTTAAAACAGGAGTCTGTTTAGGACAAAGATAGAACAACTTTCTCTGCTTTTAAGTATTTTGGCTTGCATGGGAGAGGCTAAATAACACCCAAATCAATTATGCATTTTTTAGCCTTCCTTTTTCTCTCTCAACAGGCAGCAAAATCTTGGAGAACGGCCTTCTATTCAAAGAACTCCTGCAGACTCCAAACTTCCGAATAACTGTAGTAGATGATGCAGATACGGTTGAGCTTTGTGGTGCTCTGAAGGTAACGTTAACAGGCTGCAGTTGATACACAGATGGAATGGTGATCCTTACAGAAAAAAGAGGGTATTTTCATTTAAAGAATTATGTTTATTGTGCTTTATATGGTATACAAAACTGCTACATAACATTTCTGGAAGAACTGGATGGGAAATTAAGGAGCAGTATGTTCTGAGGGTTGGCTTTTAGACCCTTGTCTCGCCATCTCCCAAGTTCTCTTTCTACATCTTCCACTTACACACAGTCACGGAAAAGATGTTGATTTCATCTGACTGATCAACATATTTCTAAGTCCATTTCAGTTCCCTTTTTCTTTTTGCAGCAGTGTGTTCACAAAAAGAAAGGGAGAAAAAAGTTGGCATTAATCCTTTGTGTTCGTTGACGAAACTATTCCCTTCTTCGTTGACTTACACAGTGTGATCACACTGTGTATGTTTTATATTTTGTGGACATATACTGCCTAAGGTTCGTGTGGATAGCCACATACAGAAATTACATGAATAGGAAAAAAAGTTATTTCGGGCAGTTACTCATCTGGATTTGTTTTGGTGACAAAACTGATGCTGACAGGAAGCAAAGACTAGCTTAAACGTATTCTTATTGCTGTTTTTTCAGGTTAATTTACAGGCCGTTTGTGAAAGGAAGGCATTAGTTGCTTGGCACACTGGCTAATAGTGCTGTAGTTCATGTTGTCTGATACCTATCATGGAAGCATTTCTGATGGGTTTAGTTAGCTAACTTGGCTTTTTTACTTTTTATGTTTTGGATAGTTGTTTTGTATTGCTTTGTTTTCTCCGTTGAAATTATGCGTAAACTATACCATTCACTTGCAAAACTATCAAGCCAATGAGTGATGTCTTTAAGCTATGGCGTTTTGATTCCACTCAGCGGGAAGTAGATTGATAGCTATAACAACATGATTTTCAGCACACTGATTTTCTTGATAATTTTGTCTTGAGAGCTGTCATACTGGAAGTCCTGAGGAGGAGGAGGTCATGGGTCTGTGCACTGGTCTAATGGGTTACACTTTGGTGTAACGTCCTTTGGAGTTGCTGTGTTTATAGCAATTTCTTAAGATTGTGGAGCTCGTAATTCGGCTCCATAGCCATAGCTTTAAAACGCTGTGGTGATGTGGGAGGTTAGCAGGAAAGAAATCCCTGTGTATAGACCCATGAAATTAATCAAAAAGTTTTACGGATTGATTTTTCTCTGAAATTTGCTCAGCCTGATGTTTTCTGGCTAGCTTAAATTCATGCTTGATAGAAGAGTTCTGTCCCAGGTGGTTTTTCTGCCAGACCAATCTCGTGAAAGGGCCCTAGAGATGAGCATGCCCTTCAAACTGAGCGGCTAGTCAGCAGACACTGAAGCTCCACCGTAAAGGTCCAAGTCAGCCAAGATGCCAGCATCTCTCTGAAAGTGCAGAAGAATTTAAATAAATTGTTGTTCTTGACCTGGAAAGATACTGAGGTGAAACTAGTGTTTTCTTTGTGGCCTTGTTTTGTTCCTCCCTCCTTCATTATTCATTATGCATCCTGCAGACTGAACTCTCTAGTAGCTTTTCTGAAAAGCTGTATATATTCTGTGTGTTCTGGTCATTTGGTTTTGATTGCACTATATTTTGTTAACTGAGTTGGCACTTCCAAAGAAATGCATGGTATGAGCTCTAAACAAAAAGCAAATTAAGGCTAGATTAACTTGTTTAAAAATAGTATGGATTTCTTGCCTGATTAAAAGGCATGAACTGGTATAAAGTGACATAGATCAGTCATGCTAATATAGGTGATGTGTTTTAAACATACAACTCTTCCTTAATCTCAAAGAAAATGTTACTAAAATCATATTTTTGAAAGTAATTTTTAATTTAAAACCTTTCTAGTTGAATCCTAAATCTCATGCTGACAGCATGTAAATAATTTCCTGAGCTGTTTTTAACTTGAACATTGCAAAATTTTATTAATGCATTGGGAACATGTACGTGTCTGAAAGAAAATGAAGAAGCTAAACAGATGGGTTTGGTTTTATTGCCTGTGTGAAGCAAAATGCAAAGCTCAGATGTGAATAGTGAAATGTGAATGAGCTTTTCTTAGAAGTTGTGCGTTCTTATTGGGAGAATTGTTTGCTAAGGGTAACAACAGGCACTTTGCTTTTTTTAATGATTAATCTGATAATCTTTGTAATAAAAAAATGTAAAAAATAAGGATCTTTTTGTGTGATTGTTTTTAGGGAGAAATCTAAAGCGTAGGTTCTGTCAGCTGACAGTTACCTTAAACTTGGAAAGTTACTTCATGAAAAAGTAGTAAAAATTAGCATTATTTAACTTGCTGGAAGGAGGAAATTCTTATTTCAGAAGATGCCAGGTGTCGTGTTGTGTGAAGAGATGGGTATAAAACAAGGGATTCGACTCTCTTTCTATAGCAGTGCCAATTCAAAATGTCAGCGGTGTCACTGCAAACTTCAGCTTAGAGGACAGAAGTAAGCAGGCACGTATGCCAATCTACACTGTCTTTTTGGATGTGGAAATAGTCAGAGCAATATATATATTATATATAGTGTGTATATATATAGTCAAAAGTATATATATAGACTTTTATGTAGTCAAAATATATAATAGTCAAAAGTCCTGTATTGGTATTTAAAGGATGAGAAATGCTACACTGTAAGAAACAGTATATTCTCCCAGCTTCTACATTTTTCTATAAATAGCAGTTTGGGAAAAGGAGACTTTTCTGGTATTTCTGGCGTAATAGACTAGATCTTGTTAAAAGTTGATACTTACCTCGCTCTTTATTTCTGCAAGCCTTTCTAAGCAGGGAAGATTTTCAATGTGGATGATTGCCTAAAGGTTGTGAAAAAATACAGAAGGGTAACAGAGTGTGCTCTGAGCACATCTTTCCCTTACAATAATGATAATTTTAGGTTTGAAATTTGGGGGTTTTTTAAGCATATTTGAATTCTGAGTGTAATAATAGGTATCGCAGCTGGGTGATCAAGAAAGATCATGTGCTTGATTGCTATTTATATACATATATATGCATTTATATATTGAATAGCCACTTCATTTACTATATTTATTTTTTGTGACAATGGGCTGATGGAGACGGACTGAAGCACAGAAATCAGTGCAGTGAAACTGCAATTGTGTGTCAGCTTGGAGACTGGCTGAATAGGCAATGGCAGTCATTTTACAAAATCTGATGATATGAGGAAGAGCAGCTGTCCACAGTAACTTGTTGGCTGTAGCAACAAAAAGTGCTTGGCATGTTCATCTCTATCAGCATTCTTTTGAGACTGAAGCACATTTCACATTTATTTGTTGGCCTTTTCTAAGGGTTGAGGTCAGAAATTAGGCAACTTCAAATCCGGATAGTTCGGTTTCAAGGTGTCTAGTTGTCAGGCAGCCTGACCCAAGGCCACCTACTAGTTCCAGCTGCCATTTGTCAGATGATGAAGGGGCCTTCCTAGGAAGTGCTTAAAGGCTATGACACCACAGTAAGAGCGGTGTGTGCGGCTATGCGTACATACAGATGTGCTCCTGGATGCTGGTGGATGTGAGACTGCAGAGTAGCACAGACCCAAGGTTGTCGCCTCTGAGGTGACCTTCGAGTCCTTAGTGCCTGTGCCAGTGTATACCAGCTGGTGTATGAACGTAACAGCATACTTGAGAGGTAACATAAATATTGGTAGCTAGGTTCTTGGGTGTAAACTGCACTGGAATCAGTTACCCAGTGCAGCGGTGACGGGGGTAAGCATGAACGAAGCAGAAGTGAGAATCTAATCTCTGGATATGGCAAAATGGCCATGCTCTGGCTGCCTGATTATTTCTTCAGGGATCTGGAGAGTTAAACTCCCTTATGTGGCAGCAGCCAAGGACCAAGACAGAGGTGACAGTTACTGCAGGAAGGAGAAGGAGCAGCAGCTGTGGTTGCCTCTTAGGTTGCTTCAGGCGCATCTGTAAATCTTACGGCTCCTTAGAGCTTAAGCAAGAAGCAAAGCTTAGCCTTAAGCAAAGAAATAAGAAGTACAATGGTGATTTATTGTTTACCGGGTTATGTAACCCAGCATTATTACGTACAAAGGTGGTCCTGCAAAGGGTGTTTATGGGAGTTGCTGTTGGATAGTCAGTCTAGGTATTGTAGGAGTTGATTGTGGTAATTACTCTTTCTTGAGATTAAGTGGAAATGAAATCCATTATTTGTATTCAAGTTTGCCAGGAGCAAGCAAGCAGTTTATGCTTAACCTCTCTGACAGTCCTGCTGATACTGTCTTTGATTTATTGAGTCTTCGTTTGATCTCTCTCAGCCATGATGTGAAGGAAGGAGCTTCTCCCAGTTCATGTGTAAGCAGGAGGGAAAGCAGGCTGTGCTGAGCTGTGACATTACCTCAAGGAAGGCTGGATGTCCCAGGTGAATTAATGTTTCTGCTTAGTTCTCTAAAGATCCTTTTAGTTACAAAGGGGTAAGGATTGTCTTGGAGATGGCCTCTGAAGCTGCCTTCATGAGCACTCCACAAACGTGCTGTAAACAGAGTAGGACTGTAAACTGGATATTTCTGAGCACTGACTGTGTAAGAAAACAACCTGTCAGCAAAGTCTGCAGACTTGTTAACCTTGGTTCCTTGGTCATCTATTGACCTTGCATTTGTGACCACTGGTGTGTTCACAGCAGGTCATTTGCAAGTAAAAGACACTTTCCTCATTTGCTCTGACGCATACTGTGAGCGCTGCCTGGCATCAACATTTCTTTTCTGGAGTGTAGCTTCACTATCTCAGTGATAAAATAACAGTCCAGTCCTTACAGTAGAGTAACTAGGACTAGGGCTGATGCCAGCTTCTGGATATCAGACCAGCTGAAGATTCACCTGTTAGTGCGAAGTATTTTAGTAGCTTAAAAGCATATGCAATATAAAAACACCCTGTGCATCTTGCTTACAGGATGCGTGCTTTAATGTAAAAGGCATGGGGGAAATGTGTTTGCTCAAGCATAAAGTGGTTTTTAGAGCTCTTGAATGCCTCAGGCCAAGAGCAACATTGTGTTGCAGTCATTTTGGGGTTGTTGTGATAGTGTTTTTGAACCTTTGGAACAACAGGTTTGTCTACAGGCTAAAGTCATCCTCGCTTATTATCAGACCCCAACATTGTGTATGCAAATACTGTCAGTCCTTGAGCTAATGGAAATGTGGGCTCTCTCCTCTTGCACAAATGTGTACTCATTGCGTTTGCAAGAACTCTTGTAAATTCAGGTGTAGGCTTTGGCAGTGGCAGTGTCCAGGATCAACCATATCAGATACAGAAAGATGTTTTGGCCAGATAGACACATGATTCTCCCCTCCCAACCTGCTTCTCAGGGGATCGCTGCAGTGCTAGTGCCATTAGGCTCTCATGTGTTATGCGTCTTCCTGAAAAAAATCTTGACTTATTGCCCGGGGCCAGTGATTATAAATACTAAGCTGCCTGGTTTGGTCTTGTTTTAGACAGAAGGATGACTCAGTCTCAAGTTTTGTGAGATTTTTTAAAATTTTTTTTATTATTGGCTTGGTTTTTTGAAGGAGTGACTCATCTTTCAGAAAGGTGTAACTTTCAATGTGGTATAATTCAGTTCTCTACCGTATATTAGACATGAGAGAGTTGTCATAGATTCTTCAAGGATTTAAATGAAACCAGATGGTAGATCTTGTAAATTCATAGTTGTGGCCTGAGGGTTATGCAGACCAGGGTATAACAGTCTCCTAGGTGTGGGGGCGTGTTCTACAGCATAATCAGTTGTCTTGTTTCCTCATTATTTGCAAATTACGTGTAAGAACATACAATGGGGACATTGTACAAACAAGGAGTTTAGTGTTTCAGAGTTAGATTCACAACTTTGCTTCTTCCTTACCATGTTTATTCGGAAGTAATTAGTCTTGGTATGATTTGCTTAAAGCAGTATTTCTGTTGCTTCAGAGATAAACATTGCAAAAGATAGAAATAGACAACAAAATACCATAGGCCAAATCATACTGTAAATTACGATCAGGTAGGCTGCTTCAAAGTGGAAAGTCAAAGCAGGGAAATTTGGAGGGAAGGGGAAGGTTTAATATTGGAGTGTTCAAGAAGTACACGGAAAAAGCTCAGAGGTCGTTCAAAAATGTTTTTGTACTTCGCTGAGCGTTGAACACTTGCAGAGTTCACATATGTGTAAATTCCATTTCAATGGGTTGTCCTGTCTGAAAACTTCTTAAATACCTGTTTGAGTTCTCTTGCTTTGCCACCTAATGAACAAATATTGGAGATGGTCTGGGAGAGGCATTTGATGAAAACACACCTTAATTGAATCATCACAGCCAAGATTTAAGGGAAGATGATCTAAAATTCCAGCTTTAAAAGTCTGATCGTGTTTTACTGCTTCAGGTCTGGTGTTGATGTCTGCAATTTTTAAGGTCCCTTTTAGACCTCAGCTAGCTGCTGAAAAAGCAATGCCTCATCCTCTGACCTCATTTGATTGAGAGCCGCCTGGCCACGACTGACCATGCAGCGCTGCAGCTGCCTGCAGTTTTTGGTTCCTACAGTTCAAAAAACAAAACCAAAACAGCTGTTAATCAGCTTGTTGCTTTCATTAGCAACTTCTAACTGTTGCTCTTTCTTCAGCAACGAAGTTGGTTTGGTTGGTTGGGGTTTTTTTTTCCCTGCATTGGGTGCTATGTTAGGAGCCATAATGTTGGCTCTCCTGTGGTTTCTGTTGAGGTCACCACTGCTATTTTTGCATGTGGAAAGGTATTACTACATCTGTTGCTTTCTTGTTTGCTTTATCAGTAAGTCAGAATGTCATCTCTTTTGGAGTGTTTTGGCTTTTGGTGGGGTCTGGTTTGGTTTTTTTGGGGTTTTTTTTTTGGTAGGGGCAAACTAACCATGGCTAGTCTCTCACTCCCAGGTCAGAAAATAGCTTTTATCGTCACTTCAGTCAAACGTATCTCAACTAATCTCTGTGTTCGTAAACCAAAGAAGGGACTGTATTAGCTGATGAAGAAATGAAGAAACAGTACGTTCTTTGTAGAAAGCTGTTACTTAGATCTAAGGGGAAAAAAACCCAAAAACCCCATTTTTTTGCTTAGGAAAGGTCTTCCTGTGTCATGAATCTTCTGGGAGTCCTTGATTATCTATTACTGTTATAGGAACCCTGTGTGCTTAAAAAGGCTGAATTTGGTCCCTTAGCATAACAGCGTGGAAGTCAATAAAGCTTTCTTAGATTCAGCATTACTTTAATCATAAAGGCAATATGGATAAAAGGGCTGTGGGATGTCAGTGTAACTTTATCCCTACCTCAGGGCAGGAACAGCTCAATCTAGCTAAAACCTTTTTGGGTGTAGTATAACCTGTTTATTCTTAAAAATAGTCAATAATAATAGCTCCACAGCCTCTGGGGCAACTTGTTCCAGACCTTTAACTATGTTTCTATCCTTGGAAATACTTAATAATGTAAGACTTGTCTTTCTGGGGGTTTTCTGGTTTTGTGTTTTTGTTAAGGTTAGCCCATAGACCTCAAAATCCCAAAACCAAAAAAAACCAAAACAACAACCTAGTCCTACACTAGTAAAGTGTTTGCAGTTCTGAAGGTCATCTGCATTCTGTCTTTTGGTGTCTCCTAGGATTCTGTAAGCAATAATAATTTCTCATTTGTTTTTTCTCTTGTAGAATATAGTAGCAGTAGGAGCTGGGTTCTGTGATGGTCTTTGCTGTGGTGACAATACCAAAGCTGCTGTTATTCGCCTGGGCCTAATGGAGATGATTGCCTTTGCCAGAATTTTTTGCAAAGGTCAGGTGTCTACTGCCACTTTCCTGGAGAGCTGTGGAGTTGCTGATCTCATCACAACATGTTACGGTGGCCGGAATCGACGTGTAGCAGAAGCATTCGTTAAAACTGGAAAGGTACCTTATGCACAGGGTGAAATCCATTGTTGCAAGTACTAGCACTCCTGGTTTGGTGGAGTAATAGTACAGTTTATCCGAGACATGCTAGCTGTACTGAGTGAGTGCCCTCATTTTTGAGTATGTTACAAGGCTAGAATGAGTGTAAATGTGTTAAAAAGGAGGCGTGATTGGAGAGAAAAAAAAAAAAAGCTGGAGAGAGATAAGATATTGGGGATGCAGCTTTAAGAAGGAGAACATTTACAAACAAGAATATAAGAGAATATTGTATATCACAGAATCACAGAATTTTAAAGGTTGGAAGGGACCTCTGTAGATCATCTGGTCCAACCTCTCTGCCAGAGCAGGTCCACCTACAGCAAGTTGCACAAGATGGCGTCCAGGTGGGTTTGGAATGTCTCCAGAGTCAGAGACTCCACCATCTCTCTGGGCAGCCTGTTCCAGTGCTCTGACACCCTCAAAGTGAAGACATTCCTCCTCAGATTCAGATGGAACTTCCTATATTTGATTTTATACCCATTGCCCCTTGTCCTATCACTGGGTATATATGTGCTTACTCAAGGTCACTTTTGAGAAAGGAAAACCCCTCAGTAACATCTTTTCTTCCACAGCCAGATGATGATGTCAGGCTTATGAAAACTTTATCATAGCTCTCCTTTTCTTCCTTTTTTTTCTTTCCCCCCTCTGTTGTTTAGTCTATTGAAGAATTGGAGCAAGAAATGTTGAACGGTCAGAAACTGCAAGGACCACAGACTTCTGCAGAAGTGTACCGCATCCTCAAGCAGAAAGGAATGCTGGAAAAGTAAGTAAGAACAGATAAAGAAGTTCCGCATACCCCTTTTTTATCTCCATAATTCTTTCTGCGTATTTGGTGTTGGTATAGCGGTATAGTGAAGGTAATAGCCAAAAAGAAAATCACTGTAATATGAGTAGCTTAATCCCCAGTTTAAAATATCAGAGAGAAGGGACTAGAACCTCAAAATAATATTGCTGTAGCTAGAGATAATAATGTGACGTTAAATTTGTGAATGCTGTTCTGTTTGCAGAATGTATTATTGCTTTCTGCTATCACAGAAAAGTGTGGTTTAACACGTGAAAAGAATAAAATACATGAAAATAGAAGCTGATCTTACTAAAGAGACTTATGAAGAGGCTCTACAGCTCATTTCATAGTAGTAAATTCATTACTTACCTCCAAGGAGAGCAGCTTTGTTATTAAGGATCTGTATAGCTGATCAGCTGAATATCCACATGGATTCTAGCTTAGATACTGCCGTTCTCTTTCCTAATGTGAATTCTGGTTTCCTGTAGGATAAAACCTACTATCTGCTTCTGTAGGTTAGGGGTTCTTTGTGGTATGAAAATAAGTCCTGGCTTGTTCATTTATATTCAAGTCACAACATGTATGATTTCCTAAAGCCACACACACAGTTTTCTTCTTATGAGATTAAGGGATGCATCCAGCTGTTCCTGTTTGTAGATGAGGCAAAACGACAAAATAAATGACATCCAGTCAGAAGACCAAGCCTTGTTACTTTTTTTTTTTTCCATAGCAGTTTTTAAAGTCCAATTTTAATGGATCAGCTATATTAAATGACTTATTCTTTAACATTAGCTTTGGGCATAAGGCACCTAAGTTTGTCTCTGCAGTGTACAGTAATTAAGCAAACTGCAGAAAAAAAATATAATTAAAATGTTGGCTGCGGTCTTTGCTGTTTATGGTTCCTTAAATGAGACAGGACGTTGTGTTTGGGGGCTTTTTTGGTTGATTGGTTGTTTTTTTTCCCCTGTTCTAACTTACAACAAATAGAGTGCATTATAGAAGACTTTGGGTTTTGTTTTTAATTAAAGATATGAAAATGGAGTTGCTAATTTCTGTTTGATATACCAACATATATGTGTCAGTTCTTCATAAAAGGTGTCATTCAACAAAACTTGTGAAAGCAACTTTAAAAGTATCTTTTGAAAACTTTCTAGCTACTGCTTTAAAACGCAAAACACAGTAAACAGCCACAGTTTCAAAGTGAAGAGTCTAGTAAAAGTAAAATTTCATGCTGTGATCCTACAAAAAATGTCCCAAGGCTACGTAGAAGTACGCAAATGTCAAAGTCGGGAGCAGGGTTGGTGCCTATTGATATTTACAGTGCAATTCATTTTTTTCATTTCAACAGTGGTATAACTAGCCCTCTTAATTTGCTCGGACATAAGATGCATTTGGAGTTGGCTGGCCCTGAGCCTGCAGTCAACCTTCATTCTGCTTTCCCCGTGGGTAGGGTGGCAGACCTGTGCAGAGCAATGTTCTCTGTGATAAACAGCAGGACTTTTACGTATCAAGATGTGTATTGTAGTAGTGGTATTTCTTCACCGAGAAGTAACTACCAGCACCGTATCTAAAGCTGTGTGAAACTTGCTTTTGCTTCAGAAGATTCCCATGTTTGTGGCTGCCTCTAGTAAAATCTCACATAGGCATAACAAATTTTATTTTAGTGCCTAAATTAAAGTTTTTACAATAAAAGCAAATTCAGCCCCCCCCCGCCCAATATATCATACAAAGTGAGTGATAAGTGAGGTTTCTTAATACATTCAGAAGTCTTTGTGTCAATTTTTTTCTGCATATTTCCTAGTAAGGGTTTTGCAACCTAAACAGTATAGCATGCAATTTGAAAAAGCAGCGATGTGGCTATATGCTAATTTTGGTTCCACTGATGCAATAAAATCAAAAATGAAGTCAGTTGGATTGACTTGAAATGGTTTTTGCTATCGCTGCTATTTTTGTCTCGTTCCCCACAAAAATAAACCAAAAGAAACAGACGTGTTTCATAGCCAGACATTAAAATGTTTCAGATAAGAATGAAATTCTACATTTTGCTTTGAGCACTAGTAATAAAAGCCATAGAAACGATGGGCTAAATTCACAAGCACGTACATTCCTCCGCCCCTTTTTTTTTTCCCCCAGTAATGTAAAGTATTGCATTCAGGGAAGTACAAATCGTATATCTGCCCCTGAGAATGCAGTAGTCACCGTGCCGTAATGGCACTGTTGAACGGCTCGTGGCTTCTCGTGTGACCTCTGGGTTGTTCTGAGGAGTCTAGTTCAGAGCTACGTGGTGATGCCAGAGTTACCTCTGTATAACACAAGCTTGCAGAGCGTACTGGCAAGCATATATGGTGCTCAGTATTGCATTTGTGCATAACAGATAAATCTTTAGAGTGACTTACGGGACCGCTTTCCTGAGGAGAAAGCCCTAGTCCAGCTATATTCTGAATCACTCAGAAACAGTTTCTCCAATGCTCCTTATTTGTTACTTCAGTCAAAATAACCTAGTGCATTCGGTCACAATTTTTCAGTATAAAAGGCCACACTGAAATGCTCTATTTATTTTGGTGAACGGGTAATTAATCCCTAAAATTCACCAAGCTTTGTATGAAAACGGGACTTGTCTGGCTTTCACTGCCCAAGATAGACAGAAAGCAAATTTAAATTTCTGTAAAGCATCTTGGCTGTAATAAGCCTTCATATTATCAGATGTTATGGTTTGAGAAAACCCATAACAATTTATTGTCGTTTCGACAATTATTCTCTCATCCGAGGACCCCTCCCCACACAGGAAGGGGAATCGGGAAGAAAACAAGAAAAGCCAGGGATTGAAAGATAAACAGATTTAATAGGATGGAACTGGATAATTAACAGTGCTAACACAAAAGAACCCATATTGATCCCAATATCCATATATGCTATACAAGGATTATACTCAGCCAACTATATCCGTAGGAAGCCGTGCGCTCCCAGCAGTGGGCAGCAAATGTCAGACACTGCGAGTGCTACAGCTTCGGGAGAAAGGGAAGGCCTCTCAGGGCAAGAAGTCCGCTGGATTGCTGACATCAAGGGAGAGACATCAAGGGGGAGAGCGAGCAAGGGGGAACACGAGCAATGGGGACCAACTTTGCAGCAACTTTCTAATTTATATTGAATGTGACGTTCATGGTATGAAATAATCCTGTTGACCAGCTTGGATCAAATGCCCGAGTCTCGCTCCTCCTCACCCCTGCACCTGGCGAGCTTGAGAACACTGAGACCTTGAAACCCACACACCACAGCTGGCCATAAAGTAAATACCTTCACAACTTCAGACACTAGAGTCTTATACAAATACAGCTTTCCCAAGCATTAGGAAAGAAATTAGTCCTGTGTCACTCAAACCAGGACATCAGAGAAGCCTGAATAATTTGGGGGTTGTTGGGAACGTGGCCAATTTAAAAAAAAAAAAAAAAGAAAAAATAAAAAGATTGAATTTAGTGTTTCAAAATCCACATTTAATTTTGGATTCTTATTGAAAACTTGACCTTCAGTTTCTTCTTGGGTCTCTTTATGTCACATAATGCAATTGTATTATCAAATTATTCTTCAGACATAATGCATAACTGACGTGCCAGTCCTCCTCTTTAACCACAGCTGAATACTGCTATAAGGACATCAAGGAAAGACGCGTGTGGTTTTAATTTTTTAGATCATTTAATGGCTGTGCTATACATAATGAATGTTGCAGCCTCCATTATAGCGAGCTAGGCTTCTGAGAGTGACTCATTTTAGAGATGCACGTAGGTTCTGTATTTATCCAGTGCTTTTCAGCCCAGCATTAGCGCTTGACAAGCCCTAAAAGAAATTGATTTTTCAGTCTCTCTCTTTTCTCTCCCTCTCCTCACCCCATTTTGTGTCCTTCCTTTAAGAAATTGTTACAGAATAAACTTATGCTGCGGTTTTTTTCACTACCTTTTTTTCCTCAGGTTTCCGCTATTCACTGCTGTGTATCAAATCTGCTATGAAGGGAAGCCTGTCAGAGAGATGATATCCTGCCTTCAGAGTCATCCAGAGCACATATAAAATCAGTCAGGCCATCGTGCTAATGCAGCTTTCCGCCTTTCAAATTTATATTGGGGTTCAAGTGGATGTATCATTAAGCTCCGTTCAAAGCTGCTCACTAGGCAACAGTAACAACATGAATGTCTCTGAATGGGTATTGGTTTTTGTTTTACAGCCTAGTTTGATGTAGCATGCAGTGTTGGCTTGGTGATTGTTATTTTACTATTTACAACTGTTTTAAGACGCGCAATGCAAAAGTTGCACTACATATCTAGTGTAGATACACAAGTGTACTTTGTGTGTGTTCCTACACCATAAAACACAATGTTCTGTTGTCTGTTATTAAGGCCTAGTCCAAAATCCACTGGACACCGTGGGAAGAATCCCACTGGTTTTGATGAAGACTGAATCAAGCCTGTAACCTTGAAATATTAAGAGTCTTTCTACTAGAACTTGGGTTTGTTCTGCATACGCATTGAAATTTTAACATTTTGCATGTTTACGATTACATTAATTTAAGCAATATTAATGCAAAACAAGTGGTAGCAGTTATCCGGGGGGGCTACAGGGATATTTTAGTGAAGTCTGGTGAAGAATATTTTGATTTTTGAAAGTCTTTAAAACTGTCAGACTATTTTGAAACCAATTTCTAAGTGAATTTAAAGTTTTTAATTACACTGTTTTAAAGGGAATGTTCTAGAGGGGGATCATTACCTCCCCTTCTGTTTTTTAATCCTTGCATTTTTGTATTTCTCTGTTTCTCCCTTGCTCCTCCCAGGAGTTAGGCTCTTCTAGAATCCCATTCCCCCAAAACAAGTGGGAGATACTGACCTGGGGATTCGGAACGCTGGAGCCTAGGGTTCATTTTAGTGTTGTACCTGTGGTCATTCTTCACTGGTATTGTTTGGTGGGGGGGGAAGGATACTCTTGAGTATCCACTGCTCAAAATTGTCACGCTGTGTTTCTAGCTTAACCATCAGCTACAAAGTGTTGCACTCCACACAAGACTCCAAGGAATGTTTGGGGAATTCCCTGATAGATCATGCTTGAGTTATCAAAGGGTTATGTGCCAGTACGCTGACCGCATTCATTTCAGTGCCTGCCAGTGGCTGCCATGTCAACTGGACCATAGTCCTGAACCATCAGAAATTATGAATTCTGAAGTTACTCTTTCACTGGACAAAACTTTTAATGGGTGCTGGATCAAGTCCTTTATGACGAATCTCCCAGAAAGCTTCTCAAAGGCATCTGTCTCTTTTATTCCCCAGGTATCTCAACTAGTTTTTTTTTAGGCACCTTTGCTTTATCAGGAAGGTTAATTTTATTTATTATTGGAAAATTTGTGATTTTATGGAGTTTGGGGGTGGAGTTGGGTTTTTTGGGCTTTATTTTTTAAGGTTGATACAAGTGAAAATAGATAAATGAAATCTGTCTTCCTTTTCTTGTATAATAAACTAATTTTATGGTTAAGATATGTACTAGGGACATAAGATCGGGACTCATTCTTGCACCTGGGAGGCGAGAGCTCAACAAGGATGCCCACCCACTCTGAATATCCACTCTAAACCTCTGAGCAGTATCACAACTGTCGTTCACTGTTCTTAGTGATGTTTTCAGACGAGAAATCGTGAGCATAAACTCATCCTGAAGCTTTAAGTTGTCATTTAAAACTTGCTAAAACAAGGGGGATGCCTGGAAATAATTGTCATACTCACTTAAGTAGCCTGGATTACTCTGAAATAGGTGAGCAATTGAGGTGGCTTTGTATAGACAGAAAGATGCTTCAGCTCAGGGGTACCATTTCTTGTGCTCCTACAATGTTTTGCATTAATTTTTGGAAGATCTCATGAATGTCATCAGATATTCAAGGATGTGAAAAGTTATTTTGCCTTATTTCTGATTTAGTGCTAAATATAACAGATGGCCAGAAGTTAAGTAACATCAGACGTTTGTGGCAATTGAGGAAATCGCTGGTAGAGCAGACCTGGAGTAAGCACTCTGCTTAGGCAATGCTTTAAGATGGGAAGCACTGTTACATTAACGCACACGTGGAGCATACACTCCTCATTACTGCAGAATTTTCAGTGTGTCTGCTTATGCTTTGTGTTGGTTTTTGGTTTGGTTTTTTTTTAATACCAAGCAGATTGGCTTTGCCTTTATATGTGTGTATATACATATATATAAAAACTTTTTTTTACATGCCGTATGTAGAACAGTAGCATTTTGTAAGATACATAAAGGGCTATATGAGCTAAATGTGGTAAATTAATATATATTTTAAAAGTATTTCTTTATTATTCCAATACTACTTCTACCACTGAAACCCCAAAATCTTAATTTTTCTTGTTTTGTACAGAAGTCTATTCTAAGGCAAATCCAGAGAAAAGGTTTTTATGGAATTCTTTCCTCCAGTCTGTAATGATATTCTTGTTCTTTTCAGACAAAAAAGTGAGGTTTCAGTAACTAAAAATGTATTTAAATTTCTATAGATACTTTTCCGTTTGTATTTGCTTTTCAGTGCTTGAGGAGATTCAGCTTGACACTAGTTACTTTTCCCCCACTAATATTTACTGCTTATTAAAAGACACTGATATGATACTGGAACCGAATGATTAGAATCCTGTTCTACAAACACTCTGTTTTGCCTAATACTGGGATAGTCTTATTGAAAATATTAATCCCCATACAAGGGTCATAAATTTGTGACTAATTCTTGATTTATGAATATTAATTACTAAGGAAGACATTATCTTCTAATGATACATACCCAACTTGCCCTAGACATATGTACTGATTTTGTTTAAAGATTGTGAATGTATACCCATTTGAAGAGTTAGTACAAATAAACATTTTTGTCTTGGGAATCACTTTGGTCTCTGTTGTCTCATTTTACACAGCTTACGATTAATATTTTATTTACTTGATGGAATGTAGATTTTTATGGATATGGGATGTCATGATAGCAGATATGGGATTGCCATGCAATAATTCAAATTTTAGAAAGAGCTACTTGACATCCAGATGTCAGCATTTTCATTTCTGTCCATTAGTGAAACAATTATGGTGTCTTGGACCTCCGAAACAGGTTCTTCTCTTCGGTTCCTTGAGCTGCTGTGTGAGCCACTGGAGGGCAGTGGTGGGTAAGTGACCAATTCCACCTGCTCTGCAGTTACTTTTCTTCACATTTATTTCCGAAGCTCCTTAAGTTCCTGTATGACTGCAGCTGTCTTACTCTCTGCTCCTTGTAATTGGAGATGGTTCAGCACCGGATGCATGTGTTGTAGGTCCCCTGGAAGGGAGAGAAGGAGCTTGCTATAAAACACCCAACACCTTATAACCTCTGCCCAAGGCCCTACCTTGCCTGTCGTCTTAAGATCCTCCCAGTACAGGGCAAGAGTCGCTACCTCAGCTCTTGGACAATATGGTCTGTGAGATCTTTCATCACCACTTGGGGTCCTGCAGTGTGCATCCAGCAATGCTTGTTTCTGTTGCTTCTTGGAAGTTGCAAGAGCCTGGTAAATGATGGGAGCGCATTGTGCTCGGTTTTGTCAGTTTTTACGTCAGCTAAAGGGGTGGGAGGTGTCACAAGCAGTTAAACAGGGAAAGGAAGGTCTATTACTTAGTTGTGGGGCACCATACTGTAAAAGAAGTATGGGTTTTTTTGGTCACCAGAATAATGCGCTGTCTGCCTGAAAGCATTTAATAAAATGAGAGCAACGTCCCAATTCCTCGTTTACAGACAGGGATACTGAGACAGGTAAAGGTGGCTGCCCAGCAAACCTGTGACTAGCTGCATTTTATTCCTAATTTTAAGCCAGAAATTCCGCCATTAGGTCATTTCTTGTCATCCTTTTAGATCAAAATTGTTTTAAGGGTGCATGAAATCAACTAGTAGAATAAATATGTAGGTATCTAAAAACATACCATCCAAAGGGTCTTTAATTCTAGTGAGTTTGAGTCAACAGCAAAGTGAAAACCATCACAAGAGAATTAGGATAGGTAAGTTTCTTTCATGTGGGCATTATTTTCTGGAGGGGTGGTGCTTTCTCACTAAATCGGTGCTTGCAGGCTGGCTGTCTTTAATCGTCTGTAAATAACACCCCGGCTGGCCCTGAGATACAGGAAAGATTGCAGAGAGTCAGTTTCCAATGGCCTGTGCTGGTGCTTCTTCATGACGCTCCCACCCTGGACTTCATGGTAAGGCTGAAGTTTTATTAATGAAGTACATACATGTCAGAGGCGCTGGTTAATGCTGAAATAAAATGTTGTCCCAGAACGCACATCAATTCATATTATTAGAAAGTGTAAAAACATTTCTCTTCTGCCTGTCTCCTGGCCGCACGGAGTTTTCTTCTGTGATTTGCCAGGAGCTGATAGAAATCTGAGCACTAAAAGTAATGCTTCTATTTTGAATAATGGATGAGAAGAGTATCTGCCGTCAATCCCAGCACGTGCAAAGGAAAGGTGTTTGGCATTCAGATTAAATGAAGCCTAGTTCTCTTGTTAGGCTGTTCTGACTTGATTTCAGATTCCTGCCATTATGCTTTGGGTAGGGGCTTTCAAATACTCTTGATCTATCAGTCTAGTCCTGCTCTTATTGAAAGCAGTTGTAGAACTGGATTTTAGGAGGAGAACACGAGGGTGATGCCCAGCAGAATGGTACCTCTGTCGGAGTTCCCCATGTCGAAACTGGATTTACCCATTTATTATATTTACCTATTACCTACACTATCTGTTTTAGAGCACTGTTGTGAAGGGTAATTATAGGGAGCATTGGGAACCATATGCCGATTATTTCATGAAGTTACTAGAAACAGCATGAATTACTGCTTTCAAATGTATGCCATTCTTGTAACTCATGCTGCAGGAATTGGTGAACAAGAAACCAAGCGCAGCCGTGGCCTGCAAGGAGTCTTGATTGTTCACATGGGGGTGACTCCCAAAGTCTGCTCGGTGTAATCCCTGTTGCACTCTGATGTTAGCGCCGCTTGTTGTCACTACGCTGGGCATTTCATTTCCTCAACTAGATGGGAGTTATTCAGTGTCTTTCACCCTACGACTTTTCTTCATATCTACTCCAACTTCCCCCTCATCTTTATGTAGCTGCCACCTGTATGTACTATTTTGCAATGAACCTTAAGAAGGGTTCTTCATATCAAAAGATGATTGTATGTACGTGCTCATCTATACAGGTAAACCCCAACCTACCTTTTAGTGAACGTTTGTGTGCACAAGTAAGCCTTGTAAAGGGCTTGGAATTTTACGCAGGCTTTTAGCGAGGCCACCAAGAGGACCGATGTTCAGCTGCCTTTGCACTCGCTCTGTCCATCCATTCAATTAAAGCTGCCTGCTTGTGAAGCTCGGGTGCATAGAGCTCTGCCAGACCATCCTACAGTCTCCAGGATGGCGGTAAGTCAGCTTGGGTTAACTGAAAACACCGCTGCTGCTGTTTCAGGGAACAGCATCGCATCTACGCTACCGGTCACTGAAGCTCTGAAACGGCATGTTTGTAAAAAGTCATGCATATTCCATGTTTAGGTGGAAATAAGAACATTAATGGAACTGGTTTGCCCTTTCTCCAAATCCAGTTTCATTATAAACCCCATTTGAGAAACTGCAAACTATCGCATCCCATTGGTGTCACAGAAATATACTTCAGCTCTCGGTGCGGTAAGTTCTTTCCGAGTAGTTTATATCTTAAGGACTTAGTGAATTGCAGTTCGATGATTACTAAGCACAGGCATGTGGTGGGCTCAGAAAGTACAGCCTTGGAGATTTTTAGTTTGCTTTTTTAAGGCTGGAAGAACTGGAAAGTAAGCCAAATCTGTTGGCAAGCACTGGCTGTATTCCTGACCTATGTAGATAATAATATAGAAACATTTATAAAGCATTAGCCTGTATTTAAAACACAAACTTCAAACACAAGTACTTGCATCACAGCTTCTTAGTAACGGTAAGCCATATTTTTTAACATGCTATTCTTTTTTGGGGATACCTCCTCCCTGTATTGTTGCATCAAGACAAACCAACGTGTATTGTGATACTTGATTCTGAAGGCTCAAAATACCTGAAATAATTTCGGCAAAGCGAGCTCAAAGCAAGCTGCTACGTACTGCGATAGCTGAGCAGAGCCAGCTTTGGCTGCGCCTGTGCTTTGGATCAAAGCCCAGGTTTTGTACAAGTGTTTTTAGAGGGGCATTTAAGCCCAGTCTAGGGATTTTTCTAATTTCCACATCCTGTGCAGCATTGCATTTGAATGTGACAGAGATGCTCAGTGTTTCATTTTAAATGTGGACTTCATCGGCATCATTTTCTCCAAGCTTCAAGTTAGGGGACAATTGCAGTAGTGCTTAGTCATGCCAGTATTCCCTGGTCTGTGTTTGGCGTTATCCTCCAGTTCTCTTCACCTGCATTTTTTTTCAGGCTGTAGGCTATGACAGAGAAGGAATACCCTTTGTTACTCCCAGAGCTTTAGCCAGCACAGCAAAAAAAAGCAGCATACTGCCATCTGCGTTTAACCTTGTCTGATGTTTGTTGCCCAGTAGAGAGGTTAAGTGTGGAATAAGAATTAGACTGTTGGGCTTAATCCTTCTGCCACTTGCATCTTTATTCATAGATTTGCTGTTTTAAATCAGCAGAAGCTCAGGTTTTTTCATAGTAGTATTCCCTGGTGCAGTTGTTCAGGCTGTTTTAAGTCTCCAGAGTATGTGATCATATCAAAATCTTGGTAGCTAGCAATACTCTTCTTTATCCAGCCAGAGTCCTTAAACTTTGTAACAAAAGCTGCTTAATTTGATTCTAATGTATTGCTATTTCAGAGCCGTAGTATCTTGCACCTACATTTAGTGTACCTAGTTACTATACTCATTCAAATCTATTTTTTTTCTCAGAAATTTTATCTTTAACTTATCCATAACTATACATTATTCACAGATACATTCTGAAACTTGTAATTCAGCTGCTTGTAACCATTTGGCAGAGGAATGTGCAGTTAGCCAGTATTATGACCATTTCTAGGTGTGGCTTTTCTTCCAAAATACGATGTGGTTGGCTTGACGGTGCTGGGCGCTGTAGAGCAGCAGAGGTGTTTCCTGGCAGGGACAACTGGCTTTCTGAAAGCAATCAGATTAGAAATGAGAGAAGAGAATGGAATGGGGTTGGACTGCCTACCCTACAGGTAAATTGTTCTAAGTGTAACTTGTATATACTATGTATGGAGGAGAGAGGGAACAGAATTCAGAATATTGCCCTCGCTGGAGAATAGGGAGCGAGACCAAGTCAGTTTTAACCAGTGCAAGAACTGGTAATGCAAGAACGTGCACTAAAATACAGGAGCAGTGAAGACAAAGCTATTGAGAGTTGATTCGAGCCCTTTTTGGCCTGTCATTCTGCACCGGGCACAGCTTCACAGTAATAGCTTAGTGCAGCAATGTTCTCTTCAAAACAGAAACCTGGGAAACGTCTCCTCAGAGGACTTAGCAGTTGCTCAAGTGCAAGAGAGGTTTCACAAGCACACTTGGTATTATCAAAATGCACTGAGATATAACAATTGCTATTGAAGTTCCCCCCTTCCTTCCATGTATCACTCTCCAAGTAAGAGATGGAAAACTCTTGAGAAGAAAAAAAAAATCTGCTGTTCATGCACTCTAGGCGGGTTATACAGGGGAAATATGCACTTTACTCACTTTGCAGTGGGATCATGAGAGTTCAGAAAAATGCACTCAGTCATGAGAAAGGCTGGTGAGAGAAATACCTGCAACCTCCTTGGGGCAAAGACCCCCATTCTTTCTTGCACACGCTGCATTTAACAAGTGAGAAATAATCAGAAGTGTTTGTTACCTCTTCATCAGTTTGCGGTTTTCTTCTCACAGCTGAACTAAGCAGACTTAGGTCCGACTAAGTAGCCAGAGACAGGCCCTCAAAGCAAAGCTCCTCAAAATGTTCTTCCTAAAAGTATTAGGAAAAACGTCTTTACTGAAAGGGTTATCAAGCATTGGAACAGGCTGCCCAGGGAGGTGGTGGAATCACCATCCCTGGAGGTATTTAAAAGACGTGGTGCTGAGGGACATGGTTTAGGGGTGGTTTTGGCATAAGCTTATGGTTGGACTCGATGATCTTGAAGGTCTCTTCCAACCCAAGTGATTCTATGATTCCTGAAATTCTGAGGAATTGCCTTCCTTCTCCCTTGCAATTGCGGATGATAGAAATTGAGCAAGGACACTCCAGGGACACTCCTGACCCCTGATGCATTTTTATCCATCTAGAATAGGTCCTGACTCCTCGGAGTGGGCTGGAAGTCTTGCTGGTTCCTTCCACCTGAGAACTCGCATGCTGTGTGCCAGCTCTCCCCTAGCACAAAGCCAGCATCACTGGTTTTCTCACTGCTACTGTAATCAGTCCTAAAGTGAAGAGCAGGGGACTTGGTTACACGGTTTGTGAATTAGCCAATACTACGGTGATGGGGGCAGGAGAAGCGCTTCTGTGAGTGACCGCGTTTAGGCAGAACCCGTCACCTCAGCATGTGGGCTGCGTCAGGGGAGCATCCAAGGAGCGGCAAGCAGATACCGAGAGGTTTAAACATCTCTGCTCCTCTAATGTTGGGACAGTGATTAGGTCCAGACTGGATGGAGAGATGTTTTTTAGGAAATTGAGTGGAAAGGCCTGGTATGGGAAAATTTGAGAAGCACAGCTCCAAGTACCTTGGTTTAATTACTGACTTGGACTAGACTGATTTAAAACTCACTATGTTACCGTGACTGGGAACTCCTCACCAGGTAATCAGGCCTTGGACGTGTCCCTCTTGAAAGCATCCCTAAAAATGACAATGTGGTTTATTGGCACAGAAGCTATCGGGTAAATAAGCAGGGAACCTGAACTATTCAAGGCAGCCTCCTTGAGTCAGGATGAAAACATCTCAGCTGGGCTGTTACAAAGGAGTTCCTGGGATTGCTGACTAGGCGGAACATGTCCTAAGGAACAGGTGACTTCATTCCCCAGGACTGCTTGCTGTCTAACTGCCTCTGTATATTAAATTAACTTTTTAAAAAAGGAATTGTGTGCATGAACACAGGCAGCACTTGAACAGTGAAAAAATCTTAATTTTCAAGTCTGCTTTCAATTCTGAAGTATTACAGTGTTAATATATGATTTATATCTATTCAATGCGGTTTTCTTGGGCTTACCCAGTCAGAAGTCTTTGCATAGCTACATAGAGTTTTGGAGAGACTATTTTGCCCTAAAAGCATGATCTGGCTTGAGATTAATAAAATATATTGAAATCCAGTAGGCAGATCTCAAGAAACAGCTGATCTTCATATACATTTTAATTCGGATTTGGAGTGTTTGGGGTTGGTGGTATTCTGGGTTGGCAATTTTTTTTATTTTCTGTACTGACTTTGAGTAAACAAAGTCGAGTGCATCTACTTTAGTCCAGTATTGTTGACTGATTATCATTCATTGGTGGCTTTTTTTTTTTAGCACAACTTTTGTTAGGTGATTCACTACCACACACCCAGGGTAAAGGCAGCTTCTCTGTGTCGTGCTAATGGAGAGACTACGCCTCTCGCTGTCACTCATCTTACGACTGATGCTTGCTAAAAGGTATTTCCAAATCACATTAATGAAATGCTGTCAAATAATGGTTTCTTTTTTGAGGCAGGGATACATACAGAGCAAGCATGTGGGGGACAGAGTTCTTCAAGTCCTTCTTTTTCTTCACTTCCCTGGATTTGGAGGTGAACTTGAACTGTATCACTCATGCTCAGGTGAGGTAGGCTGTGGGCCTGCTATCCCTCCATTCCCCTCTCCTAGACAGGCAGTTGTCATGTGTCCTCACAGCTCCTATTCTACGCTCTTTTGACAGGATTGAATTTAGCCTGGAGAAGACTGAGGAAGGATCTCATAAATGCATATAAATACTTAAAGGGAGGGGGCCAGGAGGATGGGGCCAGTGTTTTTTTAGTGGTGCCCAGTGATAGGACAAGAGGTAAGTTGAACATAGGAAGTCCCATCTGAACATGAGGAGGAACTTCTTTCCTTTGAGGGTGGCAGAGCACTGGAACAGGCTGCCCAGGGAGGTGGTGGAGCCTCCCACTCTGGAGACATTCCAAACCCGCGTGGACGCCATCCTGTGCAACCTGCTGTAGGTGGACCCGCTCTGGCAGGGGGCTTGGACTAGATGACTTCCAGAGGTCCCTTCCAACCCTAACATTCTATGATTCTATGAATACTTATCTTTGTAGCAGAGGTGACTTCACTAGCTCTTTTTTTTTCCTCTCCTTTTCTGTCTGTGTTTTTTTTTTTTTTCTTCCTGCTGGTTGCCTTACACACAGTTGCTTTACAGATAGGAGTACTTTTGCAGGCTGGAGGATGTCACCTATAACTCATATCTTCTGATTAGCTAGATACCTTGAAATACCCCTTAAAATATGCCAGTGTTGTTCACTGCTACTTATGAAAGTAATTTATTACATCCTGCATTTCAGCACTGATGAACTTAAGTAATCCCCTTACTTGTATTTCACTTATTTGTGAATTACATCAAGAAATCCTTCGCTAGTGAATTCAAACAGTCCATAAAAGTAGGGTTCTAGCACAAGAGAGATGCTTGTATGCAAGAAATAATGTCGGATTTCATCAAAGTAACACCTGGTTTGAATACATCCTTGTTAACTTTGATGTTTTTCCTCGTACTGCCTGCTTGAACAATGAATCATAGAAATACAACCTCCCTGATTAGTACTTCACTGAAATAGTAATCATAACATCACTTAAAAAGACAGCACAGCAGTTTGATGCGTGACCTTCATTTGCACACACTGATACAGCTTGTTTCCTGAGCCTCTGATTGTGGCATTGTGAGGAAGGCAAGTAAGAAATTATTTGATTGGCATATTCAGAGAACTGCACTGCTTTTGTAAGATCATATAATTGATATATTTAGTGAGTACTTTTTTTTTTTTTAAATAGTTGTCTGGGTCTAGGAGACATTCATTTAATTATATGGATATGTCTTTGTATATGTGGGTATACACACACACACATACACACAGATATATAACCAGTTTTCTGATGTGCTGAGGAGGTGAAAGTTAAGCTATCGCACTACCTGTCCTCATCTTCCTTGATAGCCTTTTAATCTATTGGTCAATTCCAGCTGAACATAACAAAACTGAAGACTACCAAAAGATGTCAATTTCTTTTAAATTCCAAGAAAACATGCTGATGATACTCTCTTAGTAGAAAAAAAGGTACCTGGAGCAGATTGACCGTCTAAATGCCCCTGCTGCAGGAAGCACTTCTGATGGGAGTCTGAACATTCTTGAACATTAAGGTGAGCCACCCTCAAAGTTCACAGGAAAAGAAGCCACGTAATTGTGGGGCTTACGGGGATGTCTATGTTACAATAAATCTCATGTCAAAATTCTCTCATAGTTAGCATTAAGCCAGGCATTCACAAATATATGATGGATTTAATTCACCACGACATGAGTAATTAGAGCCACATCCATCTCGGAGCATCCAAATCTAATACTGCAGTCCACAGGCCTGTGCCAATTCACGTAATTTTAAATACCTAGGTAATGAGGTTGCCCTCAAGAGAAAGGCTGCATTTTAGCTGCACTATGGAGCATTTACTAAAATCCTTCTTGGTATGTTTTTCTCGTGGTTCAAAGAGCTTAGGTAGCCTAACTCCTATCAGCTCTTCTCCCAATCTCCTGAAATCCCCAAATGAAAACCTTCCTTTCTTCTGAAATTCTCTTTTCCCTCACTGATCTAGCAAAGCAGCATTATCCATGCTCAGTAGCTAGTTAGTAGGGTGATAAATTACTTGACAGGATAAGCTTTTTCAAGACATGTCATAAATGGGATAAGCCTTTGTTCTGAGGAAATCCCAGTTACTCCAAAATTCAGCCTATCATCCATCCCCTGACAGCCCTCCAGTCTGATTCCATGCATCGCTCTCACGCAGCCCAAAGCCTGCAATTTTCAAAGCAGCTGAAGTGAATGGAGAACTTGAACAGAATTTAGCTTTCTGATTCCTTTAAAAACGCCAGCAGGTTTTGCTAAACAGGCAACAGACAACACACTCTGTTCCTCATAAATACACACAGCCGAAACAGAAAAAAAAATTCTTTCTTCTGTTTATCTCCTGTTTATCCAGGCTCCCATTTCTCTTGCAATAGTTGTTTTCAGGAACATAGAACAGAAGAATACACTCAGTGCTTTGCCTCACTGCAGCTGTTTTTTCATGCCCTGACACAAGACTTACAAGGTATCTGCAGCTTTGCATGTTGGTTTTGTGCTTAACTGCAACACTAATGCATCTAAGCATTAGAAAGCATCTAATAATTATTTATAGATATTTATAGGTATGAGCAGTGTTATGTGTATTCTAAAACACTGCTGCCTGCACCTCTGTCCTGCTTTGAGTCTATCTTGACTGCGTTTTGTGCTAGGGTGATTTGTTTCTTTGTTTGTGTTTTGTTCCAGTGCTAAGACCGTTCTATGAATACAAATAACAGGGTCATTTTGTTCTTTGTGTTCGTAGAAGTCTTTTGGCAGTGGTCTCCTTGCAAAGATAAATTGCTGATTTGAAAATGCCCATACCCGTATCGCTCAGTCACTTGGCGATTTCAGACCATTACGTGGTATAACGTGTTCCTCTGTTAACGTTTTGCTCTCCTTCTATTAATGGATAGATGTCAAGTGTCTTTATCCCATACTAAAATCAGAGCGAAGAGCAGCAAAACAGCTGCCTGCATTTCTCTGCCTTCTCCTTCCACTGCTGTGTTCTCCAAGACTTAGGTCAGTGCCCTGCCAGACTCCCAGTTCTCCTCTCCTGCACGTCAGCCCCCGACGACTGAGCACGTACGACAGCTCTGCTACCTGTCCCGAGCCAGCTCCCACCTTTCTCAGCAGATCCTGCAGCCAGCCCACTGGCATTTGGTTTTTTTCCCCTCTGGATGAGGCTTTTTCACATTTAAACCTCGCAGCCCACCTGCATAAAACTGATTCTCCCAGTGCAGCACTTTCACTAACCAGCTATTGGCCAGATTTAATAGAATAAGACCAGGTCATTAACAGTAATAACACTAAAGAAACAATATTGATCCTGATACCAGTATAAAATATACAAGCATTATACTCAGACAATTGTATCTGTAGGAAGCTCCGCACTCCCAGCAGTGGAGAGCAAATGTCGGACACTGCGAGCGCGGCTTCAGGAGGAAGGGAAAGGAGGCCTCAGGGGTTTGGCACCAGGGCAAAAAGTTCTCTGGATCGCTTCCATCAAGGGAGAGAGAGCTTCACAGCAAGCTTCCTAATTTATATTGAATGTGACGTTCCTGGTACAAAATAATTCTGTTGGACAACTTGGGTCAGGTGCCCGGGTCTCACTCCTCCTCCCCACACCTGGCGAGCTTGAGAACACTGAGACCTTGAAACCCACACACCATAGCTGGCTATAAAGTAAATATTTTCACAAATTCAGACTCCCGAGTCTTCTAAAAGTGCTGTTTTCCCAAGCATTAGAAAAGAAGTCAGTCCTTTGTTGCTCAAACCAGGAGAGCTAATTATGCTGTATTAAAAAGGTAAGTTTAAAAAAACCCCAAAAAACAAAGATGCTTTATTTTCATTCTGAATTTGTCCAACTTCAGTTTCCAGCCACGATATCTGGTTAGGTCTGTGCCTGCCAGCTACTGGATGTCTTCTCTCTGTGTATACAGGCACACAGCAAGCTCAAGTCACCTCCTAATAATTTAGCATCATATAAGGCACACTAGGTATCAGTCATGTTTCAGGGTGTTGTACCAACCCCAGCAGAGCAGGACAGCTGTCTGTCAACAAAGCCTGCAAGCAAGCTGACGCCAGAAGTTATGAGGTGGCTGTAAGCTCCCTCCCTAAACAGGGATGACGCTGTGAGGAAACCACGGGTGGGGGGAATTGTTCGCTCTTTCATTAATTATCTAAACCCAACTATGGCATTGACAATTGCTGAAGGTGATGGTTTACTCTAGCTGTTTTGCACTGGGCTTGGGTGCTGTATAAACACTACCTGCTGTGATTTACAGAAAACACTTAGGCAAGCACCATCCTCAGCGAGTAGAAAACGTAGGTGCCTTCAGCAGAAACGTTTATATTCTCAAGGATTGTAATCACTAGTATGTGTTTCTGCCACAGTAATATTTAAAGGTCTACGGAGGGCTGGTGACCCCAGTGAAAGTATTTATGAGTCAACCTCAGGGACAGCCTGTCTGGACATGCTTAGGGGCAGAATAAGCTCCTTCTTAACATAAGGTGACACCAGACACCCGAGTATTCAAGCGACTTGTAATTTGCAGGTGTGAGAAGGCATGGCCACCAGCTGTGCTTGCAGGCTCCCTGTAGAGAAAGACAGCTGAGAAGCAGCCTGTGAAGTACAATATGGGCATACTTTTGCAGGTGCATTACAGATTTGAGGTCCCTGGCCCCAAAATATGAAAACCACAACTCCCATTCTGAGAAGATTTGTACATAGACCTCACGCTTCTCATGACAAACTCATCCCTTCATTTGAGTAGATGTGTTCTCTGCCCTGAAGCTAAGCATACGTGTAAAGCGCGCAGGGACGGTGTTCTAAGTACGAATCTGCTCTGGAGGAAGTAAGCAATCTTTCCTCAGCACAGTATCTAAGACCCAGAATCACAGGGCTATGTTTCAGAGCTGGGAGGGATTTTTAGATTCCCAGAGCAGATAAAACAGCTGGTGAAAGGCTAATGCACCGAAAGTTCATGGCTTATGTACTTTGTAATTTCTTTTCTTAACGCAGTCTCTATCATCAAAGAGTTTACTTAGTGTGATGATAATGGGTTTCAAAAGAGAAAAATAATCATAATAAAAAAATATTAAAGTCAGTGTGTTACTGCTCAGCACGGAGTTAATTCTCTGTATGGCAGTGCATATGTTCTAAGACAGCCTTTTGGCAGGTAAAATGTCTGTGTGTCTACAGTCAGACTTCCGTCCGTATAATTCAAGTAAATTTCATGTAAAGAAAGAAGTATTTGTGAGAAAAGGAGTATGGAACATAAACTGATAGATTTTGCATTTTTATAGCATTAGGGTAGTAACTCACGTATCTGATGATCAAATCCCATGCGCTGTTGTTACTCAGACTGTAGTTTCAATTGGTATTGATTTTGTGTTCGTTTCGGGGTGCTCAAGCTGCAAAACCAAACAAGTCTCACATTCAGTAACCCCACATACAAACACAGATCCTCTACAGATTTGCAGAATAATAGCCATTTTGAAAACATTGACATCTCACCTATTCTCTCTCTGTTGCAGCAATATTAGAAGATCCAACTATCTCAATCATGAAAACCATCTTTACTTTGCAAAATACCAGTTCATACACAGAGTCATTTGCCTGGACTGATCATTAGGCATAGCACATATCACTACCAAAGTACAAGTCAATTATTTCTGGTTTGGGTTAGTATAAATCACCTTTTCCTTATGGTCATAAGCCACCAAACAGTAATATATGTTTTCAATTACTTAAATATGTTTGTAGCTTAAAGCCTACACTTTGCTGATTCTGAAAAGCCATTAGGAAATATTCCAAACATTTCTTGATTTAATGCTAACTAAAAATATCTCATCCTCAGATTAGCACAGTGGGATGTCAAGGGTGAGAATATTTGGCCTGGGCCAAATCCACGTTCCTTACACATGACCTGGGTTCCAAGGAAAGTACAATTCCTTTCTTGCCCTCTTCAGAATAAGCTCCTTTATCTTTCCTAGATCACTCCTAGGTGGTTTAAAAACAGTAAGGTTTTGTTGTTGACTGAAATCTGCTGATGACAAGTGAAAAATCTCAATCGCCTTTCCTTTTATATGTTTACTTGTTTTACTTACCTAAAAAAAAAAAGTCTGAATAACTTTGACATTTGAAAATTCTAGGATATGGGAGAGGGGAAGGGAAGCTGTATTTCAAAAACAGAAAACCAGTTCAGGAAATTCCAGTCAGCTCCACTCCTTGGGCCTTTGAGTCTACTTTAATTAGCACTTCCAGTTGGCCAGACTGTTGCTAATAAGGTTGCTCTAGAGAGCTCAGTCAGTAAGCTCAAAAATGTTGATACCTAAGGATTTGAGAATCAAACCAGCTTAAAGGGAAGAATCTGTTAATTAGATAGCAGGATGTTCAGGAGTAAGCCCTTTACTTCAAAACCTGATAATACTTTTATCAGCTATTTTGCTTTTACTAAAACATTTATATTGAAAGACTTCACAACATTACATAAGTTTTTTTTCTAATAAGAGCTTATTTCTTGATGAGATACAGCAGCTAACAAACAGGTAACAATCTTGACCAGCCTCACCAATCCTTCCCTTGAAAGGTTAATTTAAAATACAGAAAATGGGCCACCTTCTTCTCTCTTGGCAGTTCTGTAATAAAAGGTTGATTGTTCGAGCAGCAGCATTCAATTATTTTGCTTCTGATGCTATCTACACGTAAAAAAATCTAGCTAAGCTCAGATGGTCCCTGCAGGCTTTCCAGATCTAGCCTTCAGTGCAAGGCTGCAAACTTAGAGACTCAGTTAACATTCAAAATGTAAAGTAGTACGCCGTCCATTTAAAAAATGAAATTTGCTTCCTGGAATATCAGTGATCTAGAAAAGCTTCTGGAGCGTTTGCGCTATTTTCAGTGAAATTCATTCTTTGAATGTTTGCTGGAGAAAAATGTGCTAATCAAGAAAGTCAGAGTGGCAGCCAGCGTCCAGAGAAGTTGCCCAGAAATGAACCCATCCAGTTCTTGTTGAATTACAGAATCACTTAGGTTGGAAGAGACCTTTAAGATCATCCAGTCCAACCATAAACCTAACATGGTCAAACCCACTCCTAAACCATGTCCCATTAGTCATGATAGTAGACCTCTATAATGCATTGAAAACTTATGCTATATTAACAGATTTAATACAGTTGAAACAGAAAACAAATGTTTCCCTATCTGTGTTTTTGGTTTACTTTTTTTTCCCCCGGAGGACCTGGGATGCGCAAATGACAGATGTGCAGACCAAAAGCAATTAAATTCATTAGTCTCATGTGTGACAGTTGAAAGAAACAGCATCGACCTCCAGAAATGTTGGGAGAAAAATGCACCCAGTGCAAAAAAAATCAGCTCTCAAAGGGAAAGTGGTGTGAATGACTCAAACCATTTTGAAGTTTCTGTTAATTTTGCTGTTGGCATGAATTTTAGCCCTGCATTTACACACTTTAATGTGTTGATCTTATAGGTGGGAAACTGAAAAGACAAGAGTCTTTCAGAGAAGAAAGTCAATGCTGTTACAACGGGTCCTCACGAACAGCAACAGGGGCATCTCAAAGCAGCTCTGGCATTGGAAGGAAGCTTGGCAGTGCTGAACAATCAGATAAAGCACTTTTTATTTGCAAGCCAGTTGAAGCAGGTCTCTAAAAAGACCAGTGCACAGATGTGCTCTTTCCATTTAAAATTTCAGCTCTTATTTAAGAGAAAGGGACAAGAAAGGAACGCAACCAATACAGAAATGCTGATAACTCCACGAAAAATGACAGTTCTGCCAGAAAGCGTAAAATTCCTTGTTCGTGATTAAGATGTTGCGTTAAATGTTTTGAGTGTGTGGTTTGCTAATGGTTCCTTCTTTTTTTCCCCTCACAAAGAGGGAAAATCCTATCAAGCCCAGTGACAGGCATCTCATTCTGATGACCTGCCGTTCATGTTCACAAAACTGCCACAATTTTTCTGCCGTCTTAAACAAAAAAAGTCACCAGTGCCTAGGAGTACACGGAGGCTCCACAGAGCCCGAGTCAAGACACACCTTCCAGTAAACTGCATTGTGACACACTTAGACTGTGAGCGGAGGCACAATCACGTTTAAGAAGCCTGTTCCTTTGGGTAATTCATGTTTCCCGTATTTCTGGGAGAAACTCTGCCATCCTCCTCCTCCCTCCCCAGCTGATTGAATTCCTTGCTGAAAGGTAATACTGCAAAATCCATCCTTTGCTGGCCAGCAGGAGAGCGGCAGTAAACAATCCGAGGACAATAGCCACCAGACATATGGAAAACACTTCACTTTTACTGAGCTGCCACATGCAAATGCTTTGCTAACGAGAATTCCTGAACATCGGAAAAAAACCTGTAACCTGCTTGCTTGTTGTCGAAACACCATACTTTTTGGGGAACGTAAGACCACTTTAGAAGCACTAAATGACACAATTTTTTTTTTTTTTTTAAAGGCGACACTTTAGACTGGAAAAGTACTAAAAAATACAGGTTTGCCAACAGCTCAACGCTGTCGGGTAGCAGGCCAATAATGACCTCGTACTTTCCATTTCCAGTGACTTTCACGGCTTTTTTTAAAAAGTCTTTCGCACACCAGGGAGACTCTTGGTTGTTTAGAAGGCCCCAGCTAAATCCCCATTTTCAGCTCAGCAGAGGTCTGCGATACCTCCTTGCCTCTCGTTCCCTGCCCGCAGAGGTTCCTCTCCCAACGGCCAGCCGCTGAGGAGCGATGGCAGCCAGCTGGGACGCCAACCCGCAGCACCGGCACCTCTCCTGTCAACCAACGTCTGAGCCAGCGGCGACGGTCCAGAGGGACGACGATGGCGAGCGGCTGGGGTCGGACCCCGCCACCGCACCAGGCTCACGCAGGAGGCTCTGGCACGGCTTCCCGTGGGCTGCTTCTCCAGAGCGCGGCTGGCTGGGCCTGGCTGGAAGGGGATGATGCCCCCAGGCCTCGGCGCGTACAAAAAGTCCTGGAGGTCAGAAGGCGGTTTGGGAAGAGCCCCACGTTGTCCATGTCAGAGGGCCCTTCCCCAGCGCTGGGGATCCCTCCCCTTCCCTCCCCGCACCACCAAGCCCCGGGGCCGGGATCCCCCCACGCCAGCCCCTTCCAGCCTCCCCTCAGCCCCCCGCTCCCGCC
>VZSF01006722.1:211812-250708 GCA_013398295.1 Chionis minor | reverse complement strand
TTCCCCCCCCCCCCCGCGAGGGAAACTACCGACGAATGCAAAAGTGATGCGGGGCGCACACACAGCCCTTCATCTCCCGCCGTGCCGGCGGCACCGCCGCCTCTCGTAGCGGGGAAAAATGAGTTTTGGCAGATCGGGAGCTGGTTTTTGGAGGCTTTTCCTTAACTCCGCCGGTTGCATACGCTCCGCGCTTTCTAGCACGCTGATAACCGTGACGTGGGAGTTAATTAGGCGAGTTATCTTCACTTTGTCGGTCAATAAAAGCCGTTTCCTTATGCTCGTAGTGGTTAGATACACCTGTGCAGAGCGGCATATGAACTAACACCTTTTGGTTTTGGTAGCGGTTTTATTTTTTCTTTGCAGGTAAAGCATAAATGAGCGTACAGGCAGCCAGGTATTTTGGGGTTTTGCGACTTGGCTTGGTGGTGGGCAGCGAACAACACGACGCTGGCATCCCTCTGCAGGACTGCCTGTCCTCGGCGTGTTAAGCAGTGGATACACAGCATCTCCGCTTAAAAATAGTACATTTCTTTTAAGTCTGCTCATCTCACTGTTAATAGTTGAGGAACGCAAAGAGCTGGTTGCCCCGACTAATTTTTTGAGTTTCCTGTGTGGTGTTTTTGCTTTGATGATGCTGGAAGGATTAATTTATTTGAATAGGTTCACTTTCAAGGCTTGAAAACATTGTGCTTCACCAGAGCAGTGGAATGACGGTTGTTTTTACTGGCTTCAAAGTTAAAATAAGCAAGCGGAGCTCTGAGCTGACGTGGTGTAAGACCTCTGGCAGGAACAGTGGCATCGGAGGGAGGATGGCCACTGTGCAGGCAAGTAGTGGTGAGGGTGTGAAGTCAGAGCCTGATACCAGCTGGTGCCATGTGTGCTGGCACTGTTGGGAATTCTGGCAATCTTTAGTAGGTAGGTGATTGTAGGCTTTTTTCTGTTAAATACAGGGGATGCTTCGTTGTCAGGGTTGTGGTAGATCTGTGAATAAAGTCGTCAGTTTTTTGAAAGAGAAGCTGCTTTCTTTTCCATTACTAATTACAACGGAATTATGAAGTTTCTTGTACTTTATCTGAATAATGATCCCACTGTAGCTTGTTAGAGAGGGTGCCCAAGGCTTTTCCCAGCCCCTGCTGGAATGTCTTCTATTCAGCCTGGCTGTGGAATACTGCATCACCTGCAGGTACATAGAGCTGCATGGCCACAGGGCATGGACAGGCTCTTGCTTACTCTTTGTTGGAAGTGTACTTTCTAGTTTGTGTTGACCAGTGGTAATATTTGTGTAGCTTTCCTTTCTTAACAGAGTGGTGATGGGTTTTAGGTAGACTTTATCAGCCATTCCTGGCTCCTGGAATAATTTTAAGATGATTCATCAGGCACTGTTCTGAGGTATGTGGGTCCACTAATATTGACATTTAGGGCCAGCTTTGGTTTGAGTTTTATAAGTACTTAAGTGAGAATACATTTACCAACTTCAGAAAGAACCTCAATGCTACCTGACTTTGTAGACTAGTGTAGAGTTGCGTCTGCACTTCAGGCTTACACCTGGGTATTTTTATTGAGCAACAGTGTGAAGATGTGCAGTTCCTGGCCAGCTCAAAGAAGCCAACAGAAGTCTGTCATATAGCTGAACTTACACTGGTTTGTGATGGTGTATTTGAGTATTTGAGAGAATGGAGGACAGTTTTACTTGAAGTTAAAAGCAATAAGGCAGGTCCTACAGAGTAAGACTATTGCTATATACTTCCTTTGAGGAAATACTTCTTGTTCTTAACCCCACTTACTTTAAAGCAGGTAGAGTAGCTGTTCTTCTGTGAAATGAAAGAAAAAGAAAAACGTATTAGTGAATACCTTGGTATGGAACTGAAATAAAACCAATTATTAAAGTCAAATAAGTGATTTCATGTGTGCCTGTATATATATGTGTTTGGCGTTGGTTTTTGGTCAAAGCTTTTCCACCAGTTCTGTATGTTCTTTTTTTTTTTTTCTGAGAGATGTGCTTTAAGAGAGCATGACTAGCTTTACACAAGAGCTCTACTTCAAAATTGGCTGTGCATTCAGCAGTAATGGACTTGCATACCCTAAATCAGTCAGTTCCTGCCTGTTCTGATCATCATGTGTCTTGCCTGCACAGATTTGCTCTTCAGGATATTTCTGATCCTCAGTGGTGATCCCCCAGCTCACAGCATGATCCCTCTGCTAAGAATTAGCAAAGTTGTAAGCGGGACAAACTCCTATATGTGTCTGTGTTTCAGTCTCAAGAGTTTGCAGCCTGACAGATCGCTTTCAGTCAAAGCACCAAGATCTGAAGCGCAGCAGCAGCTGTGGTAAGAGCATACCTTTGCTTCTGCTGCCCCTGCTCTGGAGACACCTGCGAGATGGACAGGGAAGAGGACTGTTTTTAGTAATATCTGTTATCGCTGCGCCGACTCATCTGCCAGAGGCTATGTTCGTTAGGAAGCTCTGTTAAAGCTAAGCTAGGGGTGTGAAACAACAGCGCTGAATGTACTGAGGGTTTGCACTGTGGGGCTGCATAAATATTTGATGATTGCCCCTGTCAGTCAGCGCCGTGCATTGCAGCGAGAGGAGCGCAGTCTCTGGCTCCTGGCTCCGAAACTGGAGCTTTCTTCTCTGTGTAGGCAAAGGGCAAATCTGCGTTATTCTTCAACCAAAGAGAATGGAAAAGCACACAGTCACCACATAAATCTTCCAGTGCCTTAAATGAAGGATCTTGTTCGGGTTTTGTTCCTACCTCCCTAATTTGGGTGCTGTGAAGTTGAATTAACTGCTGTGTGGATTTCCACATGCGTTGGTAACCAGCCTACTTCTGCACTGAGGTTGTGGTTTAATGGCACAGTAAATTCAGCATAACGGCTCCTACTAAGAGATTCTTTGCAGTGCTGCAGAACACTGGTCTGCTATTAACTCAGTCTGCTGTTTCCAATTTGTTCAAAATGAGTTAGCTTTATAAAGACAGGTTTTATGATGGATTTGGTATTACCTGTCCTTTACGTAGCTGCTTTAAAGCCACTATAAATCTGGGATGAGTTTGACTGTGCGTATTCAGCAGTAATAGACTCGTGTACCCAAACCTGGTTCAGCTTAATTTTGTAATGCCATTTGTTTGAGCACTGTGCGCACCTAGTATGAATGAACACAGACCTGCAGCCTAAAGGGTAGCTAAATTACCTGGTGCTGACAGGTTTCCATTGCCTTCTACATCTGCCTCCATGACCAGAGAGCATGCAAGGTTTCCTGCCGCTTGCTGGGAAAGAACTGGGGTCAGTTTACTTCAGTGCAAAGAGCAATAGAAAATGCGACTGGATTTCTGAGAAAAGCCTTTGGAAACTACCATAAAACAGCTTAGGTATGTGGAAGCTTATCCAGATTACATATGGAAGTAATGATGCTTGCTGAATAGAGCAGGGGCTTCTGACTTGGGCTGCTTGGATTCACTGGCCTTAATTAGCCAGTGACTACTGACAATGAATTTATCTGCATCTCTCTAACTTCTCTGAATGACTTCTCCGTTCATGGAATATGGACACAAGTCTTTGTAAGGCACACTGAGAGCTGTTGGTGAAAAGTAATACGTAAGATGTAAGTGGTGTTACATAAAGTCTTTAGTTCAGATGTCAATCACTTGAGTGGACGCTGCAGTAAAATACACTATAGGAACAAGTATCAATTATCTTCTATAGGATGTGAATCCGTCCTTGAGGCAGGATTTATAGTTTCAAAAGAAGCAAATACAGCAGTTTCCAGAAATGTCTTCTGAGTGTTTCTTTTCCGTACAATGATGGCCCAGTAAGATTAGATATTTGTCTTCCTGGGAGTTTTATGGCCAAGATAAATGATGGCTGGTGATACCTTCTGAGAGCTTTAAATCAGTTTCTTGGGTCAAGCATTATGGATCACTTTGGAGAAGCGGAGAGTTTTGTGGTTGCTATGGATGTAGTTATAAAAATATTTACTTTCTAGCACGATGACATTGATTCCTTCAGATTGTTGCTTCACACCAGTGTGTTGCTAGATACAGTCTCTTGTAAAACTTGCCCTACTAATTTTAAGGCTTATGATGGCTATTTGTCCTTAACAAAAACAAATACAACATAGCTTGGAAAGGTTTGGAAGGTTGTTATGCTGCTGCTGCAAGTGAGATCTTGCGATAGTGTAAATTTATTAAATTGTAATTACAGTTGCATTTCTTCATGCTATTGTATGCCGATTATTCTTTGAGAGAAATTCCAAGAATAAGATAAGTACTTGAAATAGAAGCCTGGTAGGAGGTTATTTACGTTATTGGCACCACATATAATTGTGGTTTGAATTTGCATTTCTGGACAATAAAATAACTTTGATCACTTTTATTATTCTTCAGGTGTAAGACCTTCGAAGGCTTAATTCAGTAAGACATGTAGTTGAATTTGTTTTAGCACAGTGGTGAGTCTCAGAATATTAAATAAATGTTTAAAGTTATGTCAGATTTAAGATGCTGAAGTTACCAAAACCGGAACAAGTGAACGTGTCCAAATGTTTGTTCAATAGGCTTCCCCCGCTTTTTTTAAGAGATGCATGAAAGTATTCTACAGATATTCATGCTTTGAATTAAGTTAGCAATAAAATAATGTAAATATGAAGGAAAATAAAAGTAATACAGCTGGACCATCTGCTGTGAAAAATCTAGAAGACAAAAATTGTACTTAATTTTTTTAAGCTCTCCTTGCACGTAGCTTTTTCTTTCAGTGTTATGCTCTCCCTGACTGCAGTTCAGAGTTTTGTGTAAAGATCCCTTGCTCCTCCTGCACCCCCAGTTCTTAGAATAGCCCTCAGAAACACAGAGGGAATTGCAGAAAGTCCCTTTCCTCACCTCAGTAGCGGCAAGACTTTCTTTTCTATCAGGAACAGTAGAGATCTTTTTATTTTCTTCTTAGAATGCCATTTTTAATCCAGTGACAGTGTGTCTGGTTGCATGTAGTTGACAACACTGTGGCACCTTCTGATGTGTTGAACAAGTGCTTTGCCTAGAGGAGATGTGCCTAAGCGTGGTCTTAAAATGATTCACTTTGAATTACGGAGTGGGGAAAAAAAAAAAGTATGCTGTACTAGTCAGTCACTTCATCCAATAGCTTCATCTTCCTGTGCATGAATAAGAAAACACACAATATAACATCTAAGCTGTCTCTTTTGCTCTTGATCTCACAAAATTCTCGCTGAAGTCAGATTTCAGTTCTGCCTTTTTTAGGTCCTGCTGTTCCACTGCTAACCCTTAGTGTAACTGTCCTTAGTGTAGTGGCTACACACCTCTGTATGATTTCCAACTTCTTCTAGGATCATATCATTGTTTAAAGTTCTGTTTCCTTAAAGGTCTTTGGTTTCCTGGGCAAGATCAGGGTGTTTCCTTGGGAAGAGAGAGCTATTTGGGGGACGCACAAGAAAACAGGAGCTTTGCAAAGTGTAGTCTGGAATGTGCTCCAAGTGCAGATAGAAACAGTATTAGGACTGACATGGTATGTGGGTGAAAATGCCTCTCAAATTGAATGCAGATATTTTACAAAAGGTCAAAAATGCAAAATATTCTCAATACCTCAAGATTAAGGTGGAATATGTATGAAATGTCATTATCTCTTCATGAGAAGAATGCTTTAAAGACATACTGGAATATCAGCTTTGTTCTCTTTAATATATATCTATATAAATGTATGTATGTATTTTTTAGCTTAGTTTTTCTTTTGGATAAAGTGCATATTGGAACAGCATGGTATTTCTGCATTTCTTCCTGTTTCAATTCCACAAAAGCAGTAGAAAGTGTGCCCTTGCAGAGAGGACCAAGCCCTCTTTTTCTGGGGTAAAATATCAAATAGATTTTAGTGTCCATCAGACCTTTGGCAAGGTAGTTCTGTTCACGTGGTCTGTGCCAGTGTCTGTGGAAGCTGCTGGCATGGATTCACCTGCCTCTGAAAGGAGCAGCTCAGGTGTAAAACTGGTAAAAATCCAGTGAAGGGTGGACTGAGCAAGGAAAGAATCAAGTCACTGCTTTCCCTGGGAGCTGGATCTGGTCCGAGGAAGGGCTGGTGTTAAGCTTAAGTTAGTGAACTGAAAGAGGCTGGAGTCTTGGTTCCACATTCATTAATACTGGATTCAGGTGTTACCGGATGACATCACTACACAGACTTGGATCAGTCCTGGGTGTGACTGCATTTTGGCCAAGTTAGAGCACAATATTGAGTGTTTACACTGTTCATTTTTGCAAGGTATGGGCGTGCAGATGATGCTGATGCAACCACAAGTTTGCTGAGACAAAAATCTTCGAAGCAAAGCAAAAAAACCAGTTTTAACAAATCGGTATCATTAGAGGGATGCTGTCCCAGCAGTTTGTTCTGGGCAGCCACAGCATTTCTGGGGCAATGAGGGAGGCACTAAAATCAGATTTAGAACTGAAGCGAACTAAGTAAGCGTGGTAATAATCAGCAAGATGTTGTCAGTCTTTGGACGTATCATAATCTAGTTACAAAAAATAAATACATTGAAAAATCCTAGGTAGGACTGGAAAGAGGCCATGTGGGGAAAGCAGGCTCTCTGATCATACTCTGGTAATTGCTGTTCGTGTTTAGCTGATGGCCTGATGTGCACAACTTGAAAGAAAACCGGTCAAGAACCTCTGCTTCATACCTGAAAACAAGACTGGTTTGTATCATCAGCTTCAAATGTGACTGTTACATCCAGGCCTGGATTTAAGTATATTCCAGGTGACACTGTTTTGCACAGAATCCGTTTATTTAGCTTGGAAACTTTATAGCCACTAACAGGGTCCCTTTCCTGTCCCTTCCCTCTCCCCCCTCCCCGCCTTTGTATTTGTATATAGTGGTTACATGAGAATCCCTTTAATATGTATTTTAGCAGCATTTGCACTCTTCATTAAACAGTAGTGCTGTTCTCAAGGCTGCAGCTCCTGAAGGAGCTAATAGCTGAAAGTGGCAGCACAATTTTGAGAGAAGTATGAGGAACCATGGGAGCAACTTAAATGGAGACACAGAGAATGTTGCAGGCAGGAATTAAGCATCGGGGAGGACAGGGAAACAGGCAGGGAAAAAAACCCACCCAACCCCAACAAAAGGAAAACCTCTGCAAAGTGTCTTTAAAATGCCACTTCAAATGATAAAGTCAGCCAACTGGAGGCAGACACTGTAGGGCAGACTGACAAGGATCAGGTGAGGGGAGTGTGAATCCGGGGTTGGATGCCTGTTACTACTGCTGTGGATTGGAAAGCATAAACAAATGCACAATTGTCCTCTACAAGCTCAGAGCACAAGAGTGATATGTGCTGGGGGGGTGGTGGTGGGTACTTTCATTCAGTCCTTAGAGGGGAAAAAAACACCCAGAAATGACAGCATCTGCATTGATTTGAGTTTAGTTTAACTTCTAAATCGTGATGTACCTTGCTACCAGTAACATCATGTGCTGTTTCAGAGAGCTACTGTGTGTATAGGTGCATGCAAAACCATTTAAAAAAAATTATTATAGCTGAAGGCCTTGGAAATAAGAAGTGCCAGAATTGGTGTTCACCCTGGCAGTGTTGTTTTGCTGCTGGATTGGGTGCAGACAGTGGAATACAGTCAAAACCTGTGTGATCATTTTATTTTTGTCAAGAAACTTTTCTCACAATCATTGCACAGGTGAGTTTTTCTGGGAATGACTGGGATATTGTGCATACAGCACTGGAGGTAGGCGTGTCACGATAAGGAAAGGGATTATTCAAAGAGAAAGGATGGACTCCTGGCTAATTGCTTCCTTGGAAACTTTGATTTTTATCTTCTGCTTGCACCCCATTATTCCTATGGGATGCTAGATAAGGCAAGTAAGCCTTACATTTTTGTGTGCTTGCTTTTCTTTTTGTTTTCTGGATCCCCAGTTTAGGGTCTGAGATGCAACATAAGTGATTATTCACAGTTGTAGCTGAAGTCAGTAGAAGCTACCTTCTGAAGAGGTAAAATGCAGTGCCATATTAAGTGCTGTGGGGAAAAAAGAGCACTGTCTGTAAAATATTTGTCTCACAGAGGTGCATTTAATAGTTTACTAATGAAGTGTGAGATAATTCAGATAACAAAGTACTTTTAAGGAGGCCAAGGAGATACAAAGCTTTGACTTGCGTGCAGGGAACAAGAAGTCTGCAGGTCGCAGAAGTAAACAAGGAGAAAGCAAAATAGCGGAAGGCATTATTTCAAGGCTCTCCCTTCTGTTGCTGCGTGCAGGTGGTGTTGTGGAGAAGTATGTGGTCACGTAATTACAGACTATACCATAATGTGTACTTAACTAATGGTGGAATTACGATGTGCAAAGAACTTATTTCCAGCAGTGTTGCATACTTACTGAATACTGAAAGTATTTCAACATACCTTTGTGCCTTTCTCTCTTGTCCGCTCTTCTGCCTCTGTCCCAAGTCCTAATCGGTTGCTGGTTGTTTGTTGGGGTTTTGGGGGTTTTTTTGGCTCTTCATTCCTTCAAGTCTTCTTGCCCAGCACCTCGGGGCAACTTGCTGAAGGCCTGCTTTGCGTAATCTTCATCGAGTCTGCTCTTCTTCAGACTTGACACAGATAATCAACATAGAAGACACAGCTCCTACTGTAAGAATTTGGCAAAATGGGGTCTTGGGAGACGTGTGAGGCAACTGAAAGAACAGGCTCAGAACAGAACTGAAAGAATATAAAACTGTAGATGGACAAAACCATGAAAAATACTGTAGTATTTTAGAACAATATTGGAAATGCAGATAGTGATACAGTTATTTAGGAGGTTATTGGTGAATATTGTGACATGTTTTGTTCTTGCATTGCGGATGATGCTTTCTTTTAAATAAAAAAATGCTTTTGGCTGAGCCGTGGGGATAGAGTACATTGGCCAAACTTGGGTTTTGTCAGACCTGCCACAGTCTTGTCATGACCTCAATGAAAGATTTTTAGAAAAAGGCTGAAAAGTTATTCGATATAAGAAACTTGGGATGCATGGAAAAGCAGGATTTCCGATTGATATTTAGAAGCCTTGCTGTGAGCATAAGCCACGTTCATTGGACTGTGCAATACAGTTAAAACAGTTACTTACTATTGTGGATTTCCCGTTGACCTCCAAGATGAAAATATTTCTCTTCCTTGTGGTGTTACTAAGATATAGCACAGTACAAATGAATACATTATTAGTGTTCTTTTTTTCTGCTGCTAATGCACAGGAATTTGGCTAATGACAGAGTCTGCATGCCAAATAAAATTTGTAATGGACAGAAAGACAGTTGACATTGGGGAAACTACTGTATTTCGTTTTGGAAAACTACAATCCTTATTTTACTCTTTTGAGTAGATTCTTACATTACTGGGAATTTAAAAGGCAGTGTGCAAGAGGAAAGTAGTGACCTGCTTGAAAAGATGGCTTCTTTTGTGGTGCGTTTTCTGTTTGAATTATGACCTCTGTCTGAAGAATATGACACAGGCCTGTAGAACTATAATTGAATGATGAGACTTAGCAAGAGCGGAATAATGATAAACAACTTCTTATGTTATTAATTACATCTTCATTGTTCAATTCAGTATATTTAAAGAATTTTCCGTTTATCTTCTCAGCAGTCTTAGCCAGGAGAATAAGGTTTCCAAACATTTTGTTCAAACTTGGGATTTCTTTCTAGACTTTGGCAATCATAAAACATTACCAGACACTTGTACAAAGAACTTGACATTCTCTTTATGCAGTACCAGAGAACTATCTAGCAAATGTTTGCCTGAAGTAAGCAAGTCAAGATAATGTGTTAAAGGTGAGATGGGGTCTCTTAGAAAGTGTTTTACTAGATCAAGTTAAAATTAAACTGAGTACACAGCAATAAATAAGATGGAATTCTCTAAGCTTGGTTACATCTAATTTTCACCTTCTTATTAAGCTGAACAGTGGAATGCTAGCCTCAGAAAAAAACCCCAAAACCTGAAAAAAAACCCCAAACCAAGTGACCCCAAACGATGTCTGAAGTAATTTTAACTTTAAAAACTGAGCTTTATTTCAAAATGTCTCTTCAGTGTAGGGCTCAGCTTAAAAAAAAAAAATTAATGGTGAAGCACATTTTAAAAGAACACTTAATTTTGACTTGTGCTTGCTGTTTCTGTAAGATTACATAAACAATGTACACAAACAAGAAGGTGACCCTAAGAAGAGGTGCCAATAGATTCCAAACGAGTGGATGGGAACGGAACCAGATTAAGATCTAACGTACACAAACAATATTGTTATGAAGAGAAGGTTATAATGAATCAATTCTTGATGCTATTAAAACCTGTCGCAAATTTCCCATTGACTTCAGTCATCCTGACATATCCGCACATGAAATGAAAGAACATGAAAGCCTACCTACCATGAAGGCTGTACGCGCTAATCAGTGCTTATATTGTTTGTTGGGCTCTTAAAGATCAGCAGCTCCTTTCCGATAGTCATTTCCTATCCACTTGTTAGCATTTGGTAAAGGGGCGGCTCTGTTGTTCCTTCCGTTCCGCACTGAAGAAAAGTGTGTGCCCAGTAACTTTCCCCACTTGTTTCTTTTGCAAGCTCCATGGGTTAGTCTAACAAGAGATCGCCTCCCTTAAGACTTTTCCTCTCCAACATCCCTGTACGGAGTACTTGCTGTCAAATTAGATTGAGATTACGAGGAGCCTAGTTAACCCTCTTTACCTTTTCTTGTGTTGACCTACTGTGCTAAAATTGACTTTGTGAAAATGCAAGGCACAGTTAACCCACTTGGTACCAAGATTCTCATCAAAATTACTACAAAGCACTGTGGCGCTACCGTTTGTTTTTTTTTTTCCCTGTTGTATATGCGCAGTTTCTTTGGCTTGAACAGAGCAACTGATAGGTGATAAAAGGGGAAGCTCTGCAGATCCATTGCTCGGAAATACCCTTTTATAACTCAAATGTCTAATTTACATATTTCTCTAAAGTTCCCTATATTCATGTATCCCACAGTACAATGAGATAACCTTATTTTGTGATGAAGCATTGGTCACTTTGTTACATCCATATTGCCGTAACCTCATGATACTGTTAAATCCTAGGTGTCAAAACAGCTCAACATCATAAATGTCAATCTAAACATGTTTCTTCAGTCCAACAAATGAGTGTGTCCCATAGCTTTCCTGCCTTATCACTGGATTGTCTAATGACATATGCTTTCTCCTGTATCAAAGGCAAATCGCTATGCATGCTGTGTTCTTCCTTTTCCTTTTGTGTGAACTAGCAAAACGCCCAGCTAGTGATGTCTTTCGGTGGCCTAATTCCTTTCAGCTTTCTTGGTTTTATTTGTTAAGACCTGTAATATTGTCAGCACTAGGAGATTATGTTACATACCTCTCTGTTTGTGCAGTTCATGATAGTGGGCCGAGTTTTCAATGCGTGTGGATTTGAGCATTTTGATATAGTAATAGTTGGTAGCTTGAAGAAAGGAATACCTGCAAAATACTACTTTTTTAGTCTTTTTTAAATTGTTATTATTTCTCTAAAGAATTTTCTGTCTTTGATTTGAAACTAGTAATATCATGCTTTGGAGGGGAAAATGTACTAAGTATCTCTGACACAGACTTTTAAAACAAAAAGCCGCCATGTAACTATACAGGCTTATGGCTTTCCCTTCCCCCCCTCAGTGGGAAAACAGGAACTTCTGAGTGGGAGGTAAATAGCTGAAATACTCAACAAAGAGTATTTGAACAAAGACTGGTAACACCTCTTTATTGTGTCTGCCCTATTGTCATTCTAGGGAAGAAAATACTGGGCAGAAGAAAGCTGTGATCCAAATCTGAGGAAAGAGAAAGGGGAAAAGGTGTGGAAGTTAGCTAAGTAAATATAATGTAGTTGGTTGTGTACACTGGGGACAGTATAAGATAAACAGAACTACAGGAAAAGGCTTGGGTTTTTCAGAAGAACCACTTGGGTGGGAAGGGAGCCTGCTGCCAGAGCAGAGCTTATGCTCAGCCTGTAAACCCTCAGCTCCTTGGCTTTTGTTACCTCCTCCTTGTAACTTTGGCATGTGTGCTGCATCACTTGTTGCTGATAAATTGCAGGTCAGATGCAGATAGCCTTTGACAAAGTCGGTTGCCACATTTTTGAGTATTGGTACTGCCAGCTGCCTGCTGGGTCACGTCGTGGCTGCCTTCACCGAACCAGAAGCTGACCCAGTCACAGCTCCCATCGCCTTAAACCGTGATGAACCATGACCCTGAGCACTGCAGGGCCAGTTGCCTGGTAAGCAGTTGCAAATTTGGTGCTGGAGGCTGACAGGTTGACTGCCCTCTAGTCATTTTCCTTACTCGTCTGCCAGTGGTTGATGGTGTAGTAGCCTTGTCCTCCTTTGTCACAATTTAGTCTATGCCTATGCATGAGGTGGAGCCGCTGTCCTGACCTGCTGACTCAGCTTCTGTAATGAAGGAGATGGGTGAGAGGTTGGATGGGATGGAGAGCAAGGAGTGCTTATATTTTAGACCAATCTTTTGATGTCACGCTGAGGAGATTTGCCTGAATTTTAGGACAATATTCTAGCCTGCGCTAGGACTGTGGGCGCACTTTTCTAGATAAGAGGCCTGCTGCAATAGGACAAGCGGTAATGGTTTTAAACTAAAAGGGTGTAGGTTTAAACTAGATACAAGGAAGAAATTTTTTACGATGAGGGTGGTGAAACACTGGAACAGGTTGCCCAGAGAGGTGGTAGATGCCCCATCCTTGGCAACATTCAGGGTGAGGTTGGATGGGGTTCTGAGCAACCTGACCTAGTTGAAGATGTCCCTGCTCATTGCAGGGGAGTTGGGCGCGATGAGCTTTAAAGGTCCCTTCCAACCCAAACTATTCTATGGTTCAGTGATATATTTAGGTGTTGTACCAATTTTCAGGCTAACAACGTGCTGATCTCACAGAGTAAAGTGCTGTACTTGCAGAGCTAGAAGGAGAATGTCTGGGGAATACCTTTCCACCAAGAGGTGTAATTGCTCTAAACATTTGTCTTTCAGGCATGGGAGATCCAGTAATCCGTATAATCCCTGTAGTTTGCAATGGTTCTGACATCTGTGAACTGTATTGGAAAATCAGATTTAGATAGAGAAATGGAATTGATTGTGCTTGAAAACTCAAAATCTGCTAGCTGTGTTTTGGGGACAGTGAAGCTGAAGTGCATGTAGTGAGAGCAGCAGCTAAGAAGGACTTGTTCTTGCTTGTTTCTTGACTTTTCTGTGTTTATGTATTACAGGAGGCAAATACAGAAATTGTGGTGCTGGTAGCACTTAAACACAGACAGCTGAAAAGGTCTCCACGCCTTTCTGTTCACTGCTGTTCACAGTTCAACTTAGGGTGATAACCCAAACCAGTGATTTGTTTACCTCTGATACAATGGCCAGTCGAGTGCGATAATTCAGGAGCAGCTTTGTATGCAGTCACCCTTGCAGTGCAGCCACCTCTAGCAGGAAAGCGGAGCAGACATCTGCGGGACATTAAATCATTTCTGCTCACTTTTTTAAATCTGAACAAGTCAATGTCTTCAGGAAATTTTTTTGAAGTTGAAATTTTTTGTCTTGATTGGAGACTTTTCTTCCTTGCACTAGGAAGCTCACAGTTGTAGACAGTTGTTCAGTTCTTTGTTTACACAAGACCCATTGAAGCAGTTGGAGAACATTATACCCTGCCTCACACGCCGGCATATATACTTAATTTATGACTTTAGTAGTTTGAATTTCAAGTGTCAGGTATCCCACTAAGCTTTTTGCTTTGTTCTCTTATGCTGCATGGACCATTTGAGTATTTGTTATGGAGAGCAGACAGGCTGTGGGAAGTCCTTCAGGCTTGTGGACTTTTTTTCTTCAGAACCTTAAAAATAAGGTTATGGAACATGGTAACAAGGACTTATCTAAAAGCATGAGTGATCCGCAGTGTCTCTTTACATGTTTGTCTAATTAATTTTCTTCCTTTGGCATTAATATTTTCACTTGCGTAGAATTCTTCATCTTAAAGTTGCTTTTGTACCCTTAACTTCTCTACAAACATTAATTGTGGGACAGTCGTAACAACTCTTAAATAGATCTGTATTGAAAACTTAATTCTGGGTTTGTCCTGTTCCTGATTTCCTTCCAAGTAAACTCTTTCTACTACTACTGTGAAAAGAAAAAAAAGAGAAAAAAAAGGAGGGGGGGGAAGCATAGCTCGTTAGAAGCAATGTTAGTATTTGTGATTATCTCTTAGTCAGTTGTGTCTTGTCAAGAATTTTAAATATAGCTCTTGGTACAATGTTATCTTTGATATATTGGTGACAGATGGAGATTTCAGAAGAGGACATGCCTGGAAACTGACTTCAGACAAATTCAGATGAGAAGTGGGGCTGAGGTTTTTTAACAATGCAAGTAATAAGCATTATGGCAGCTTATTTAGAAACAAGATGAATCTTACTGCAATGTCTTTGCCAACATGTCATCTCTTTCCAAAAAGTATGTTGTAGGTTGAAATCTCTGTATCACTGCCTGCATGGGCAAAATGGTCCTTTCTGACCACAAATGCCTCCAGAAAAGCATATGCAAATGTTAAATACTTTACACATGCTCTTCTATGTTGTAAATGCAAAACATATTCAGGAAAGAAAACAATTTTGCCAGAGAAAGAAAAAGATTTTTCAATGAGGTACTTTTACAACATGTGGACCCATCTTTGTAAAACCCTTGATCTTCACCTGAAAACATGGAGTTGGACCTTTATATTTGGGACACGGTATACAAATAGTCAAGAGGTACAATAAGCTTCTAAATAGGCAGACAGCAACAGATCTGGACACAGACTTATTTTATCATGTCTTCTGTTTGTCAGGTAAGGGGAACCCTTACAACTTTGGATGACTAGAGGATTTTGTCTCACAGGGAGCAAAGTTTCTGTATTGTAGAAGACCAATTTCTGTGGTGCTCAGCTGGAAATGAAAAGATACTTTCATTGTAAAAAATAAAATAAAAAAAATTCAATGAGCAACTAATGTTTTCCTCATGTTTAAATGGATGTTGAATGCAGCAATAGCCTTTCTTAGCAGATCTTGTCTTTAATTTTTCCACTGCATCATATCTGCTTTATGATTGTGTATCCTAACTAATAGGGCAGAATAAAAGTTATTCCCAAAGAAGTAATAAGCTTTCTATTTTAATGTAGCAGCTAAGATTTGTGAAACAATGGTGTGTGTCCGCTAATTATAGGCATCTCTATTTACATGGCCTAACAGGAAGATGGAGATGTAAAAATAGCAACAAAGAGCCAGTGACATTATTAATAAAGCAGCTGTATACAGCATTGTTCTCTTGAAGAACGTAGACACCATTTAAACAAAGTGGGCTACATAAATAATCAGTCATAATTCATAAGTAACCATTGTTAGGAATTCTTTTTTAAAAATAGTTAGCCTTATTAACGTACAAATGATGGCAGAATGACTTTCTTTGTGGGTGTGTGTATTTTACCTGCACCAAATATCAAAAATAACTTACACAAATCATTGCCATTTGTTGAGAAGCTGATACTTTTCTACCCTCAGGAGCTGTATCCCTCCAGGGAAAATGGGAGAAAGGAAGATAGAGTGCTATAAAACTTTTTTCCAAAGGAAAAGTTTGTATGTAGATAGAAGAGGCAAGATCAAGCTAGAAGAACACATAGGTAACTCAAACCTCTTTTCACTTATATGAATTAGAACAAAAGAGTAAACCCCTCCTACCATCACATTCTATTAAGAAACAATGGTAGTTGTAGTAATAAAAATAATAATAAATAGCCACACTGGGGAAGACACATTCAGCCAGACACATATGACCCTGTATCTTTTGAAGTCAGAATCCACTTTTGAGCTTGTCCAGTTTAAATAATGAAAGAAAAAGTAAAAAGAGATTACCGACAGTTAGAGGTTACTGACGCTAATAATCTTTTTTCTAATTATTCTGTGCAAGGGGAATAATTTCCTCACGATGCACTTCCAAAAGTATCAGACAACCATGTATTCGGTGTCTACAGCAGGTTAAACCTGCGCACTCACAGTTTGTCCGTGTGCTTTATAAAGGATAAATTGTATTCGGAGCACAAGGGCTGTACCATGGTCTTTACCTCCAGAAATAAATCTCTGCTACTTTACTTGAAAACCTGTGGGCCCTTCTCGGAAAAATATTCATATATTTCTGATCCAGTCACTACATTTACAAGAAGAAAAGGTAGTATGTTAAGCTTGTCATCTGTCCCACCCAAGAAAGGTCCCACAAAAGCCCTAAACCAGAAACTGGGAGGGAGCAGACTCTATCCCACAGTTAAACTGCAGCTGCACCCCTGAAATCCTTGAGTAGAGATATGAAATTCATCATCCGTTGAATTCTTGTTAAATGTGAGGAGAGGCTGCACAAAAGCAACTGGTAGGAAACGAGGAACTATGTATCCCGTGCCATATGCGGCTCTGTGTGACTATTTTGCTTTGTAATTGCCTGCTTTAAAATTCATACTCAAAAGCAACATTAAGTGAAAATTTTCTCATAAAGGAACTGAAAAGGCAGATTCTTTTATATTTGGGTCTAATCTTCTATTACTTTACGTTTTCCTTTCTGTGCTGCTGAAGAGCAAAGTGTAATAGGAATTCCAGTGAGTAATCCCCAGCTCCATGATACCACAGTGTTTGCCGTAGCAGTATCACTTCTCCCGACTCTGTCGGGAAACTGTGGAGACAGTGAATTTGAAATCAACAGCCTTGCTGCACCACAGCAAGGAGTTTCTTTTTGGGAAATGTGAGGTGGTGGGAGTAATGCCTGCCGCAGGCAGGCCTTGCTGAAGTGGAAGGAAAAGGAGCAGCAGTATTCCTTTTTTTCGCATCCCTCATGATTGCTAGATAAGAGGCCAGGCAGTCTCCTTGCGTTGAGGTCACGATTAGAGATTAAGCACAGTGGAGGTCATTACCTTCCAACTGTTTCACCGGGTGCCCTTCCGGAGAGGTGAGCAAGTGCTTTTTAGGACAGGCTGTTTGTCTTCGGCGGTGTTTTGCACCACCCCTCTTTATTTTTACATTAAACTCTGGCGCCGATGGAGCCACTGATAGCAGTAACCAGCCTGTTCCCAGTCAGCTGCAGCAGCTCTAGGGCTGGTTGCAGGTCTTTCTCCCGACCGGCCTGGGATGGATCCGTTGCACTGTATTCTGCATAAAGGTACTTTAGTCAGATAATAGAATGTTACGGACAAAGATGAGGCCGTGTCTGCTGCGGCTATGTAGATAAAATGGTGGCTAGCACTGTGTTAGCAAGGGTGTGCAAGTTAATATATGCATAGTGCACAGTAACCTATATAAATGTCTTGGTGTGTGCAGATCCTCGGGAAAAACACGAGCATTAAGTTAGAATTTACAGGCATCAGTAAACAGCAGTGTGCTCCTGAATGCAGCCTTCAAAAACCTTAAAGCATTTAATGTGGAAAGTGCCCTGGGACAAGGACCAATCTTTATGCTTTGTACACATTTTAATGACCTGTTAATGATCAACCACTGATCTTTTCAGATAGATTTTTATGATGATATAATTCAAGCCAGTTTCTTTACCATTGCCTGAGATTATTCCTTGTAATTGTACTTCAGAAACAAACAGTATATCGATGTGGCATGTAGCCATCCCATCCTATTCTATTAACACTTTTGCAGCTTACAGTACTTGGTTACCAGGATCTCCAGCAGGGAAGTAAGGCAAATTAAAACCAGAAGTTAGTAACAGTGGTTGTATTGGATCTGGTCAGTGGTCTGTTTAGTCCAGTATTCAGTCTCTGATAATGACTGATACTGAAAACTTAGGGAGAAATGAAAGAAGCAGCACGTGTGGTAAAATTCCTCTCTGATACAGTTTTCTAGCTTCTAGCAAACTGCACATTTAGGAATTTCCAGAGCTGAAGACTGCATCTTGACTATCACATATATAGGTAGTATATACAGACAGGGCTGACCTGTCTTCCTGAAGTGTGTATGATCTTCCCTGTGGCAATGAATTCTATAATTTGGTTATGTATTGGGTTTTTTCCTCCTTCTCGATTTTTTTTTTTCCATTTTCTTTTTTTTAAAATACCACTTCCTTCTGTTTGGTTTTCAGTTTTCTGCCTGATAATTTAGCTGGATGCTTCTTGTGTTGTGAGTCCTAATCCAGTCCTTGTTCCCTTCTTTACGCCACCTGCAACTTGATAGGATGGAGGGTAATGGCTTCAAACTGGAAGAGGGGAGATTTAGATTAGATCTCAGGAAGAAATTTTTCACTCTGAGGGTGGTGAGGCATGGGAACAGGTTGCCCAGAGAGGCTGTGGATGCCCCATCCCTGGAAGTGTTCAAGGCCAGGTTGGATGGGGCTTTGGGCAACCAGGTCTAGTGGGAGGTGTCCCTGCCCGCGGCAGGGGGGTTGGAACTAGCTAATCTTTAAGGTCCCTTCCAACCCAAACCATTCTGTGATTCTGCAGACTTCTGTCATATCCTTCTTCAGTCTTTAACAGATAATTGAACTCATCTTTTTTCCAGCCTTTATTTTCTTTTCTTGCAGGAGCCGTTCTCTATGCCTTGCATAATCCAACTGAATCATTTTAGAAATGGGGGAGAGGAGGGAACAGAACATACTCAATGCGTGGGTACACTATTGATTTATAAAGCACTGCGATATGTTCTGTTTGGTGGAGTTTTGTATTATTTTATTCCTTTCCTAACAGTTTCTAATCTTCTTTTGTGACGTTTTCGATCCCATGGAGTAAAATTTACAACCCAAGCACAGTCTTATTTCTTCTTTACCATCTGAATATCAATTACCCTACCTCTAATTATTTTTTCAGACAAAACTTCCTGGAAAACTGTGAGAAACAAACTCCTTTGTAGTAATGTCACAGTTTTGATGGGGGATGGGTTAGTCTGTGTGTTCTAGAAAACACCTCTCGCTTTTTTTAATTTAAGCTACCTCATTTTGGTCTGTTTTATTGGTGTTAGCTCCGGTCTCACAGATTCCATGCATATTTCTCAGGTGAAGCAACACTTGAGCTTTGTAATATGCTGCTGGGATGGACAGTACAGTTTCCTTACCCTCTCCCACCTTAGAGTTATTTTTCTCATCTATCAATCACAGTGAGCCAGAGCGCTGTATTGCAGAAGGCTCCTCATGCATGAGTTGCAGTACAGTCAGTGGAGTCAACAGCGGAGGCTAGAGAAGGAGTACCTTTCTGATTTATTCATTTTAGTAGGCGGTAGACTAATTAAGGTAGCTTGAAATTGGGGGGTGCTATTGCATTTTGCTCCGATACTATTGTCTTCATGGCTAGGCATTGCTGCAGTGTTGCAATGCCCATTCTGATCAGAAAAATAAGTTTCCCACTTGCAGGCCAGCCACTAACCACCTCTCTCTCTCTCTGCTCTTCCTCGTGAGGCTTTATAATTTCTTGGGCGCTCTTGCAAGCTGGCTTTGCCTCTTGGTGTGAATCCTTTTGTAAGTGCAAGCTGATACCCTTATTTACGCATGCCGTGGCCGGTTCAGTGCATCCTCACTGCATGGTTGATCTGGATAATGAGCGTCACGGTCTGAACATCAGGACTAGCTCTTCTTTACTGGTTTGGATGTGGGGAGGTCTGCCCGCGGTTCTTTAGGCAAAGGCACTCTTGGACTCTGTCCTGGGGAATTGGGGTAGGTGTGGGAGGACTTGCCTGCTCCGTGGAGCTGTGGGAAAGGCACAGGTCCATCAGCTGTTGAAGGGCTTGGTCTGAATTCTCCCTCTGGAATAGGCGCGCTCCCTATTGAATGAAACCTCTGCCAGCAAGTCTTGACCCATTTCAAGCGTGGGTCAGGAGGTTTTTCTGTGTGGCTTGTAATAGGATTTGGACTAAACTCTTGAGTATGAGAATTCACCCTCTAGTGAAGACGTACATCTGGAGCATATTTTGGCACTTGCTGCTTCCAGTAGTTTTCTTTCTTAGGAACTCTGGCGGGGGGGGGGGGGGGTTCTCTCAAGTGATGGTTTAGTATTGCCAGTATTTCAAGCCCTCGTGTTTGGTCTGGTGTGAGGGGGGGGGTGCTTGCTGGCGCTGCCGCAGAGCCAAGAGTGTGACAGGAAGTTTGAAGATTTGCAGGAAAATTCAACACTGAAACTAGTTGCATAAAAATAATTTAAAAGGTATTCAGGCAATTTTTAGAAATTCTGTGGAAGTAGAAGAGACAGAATTTTGCAGTTTTATTACAAAGAGAAGTGTTTTCGAAGGTATGGGAGACCTGAGTTCTGTAGCTGCTACTCAGTTTGACACTAAGAGTTGTTCTGTATAAGTGACAAAATGTTTCATTGCTATGTCCATTATGACCACTGGCATGTGAACAGTGTGGATTTTTGGATTTTGTTAGGCAGGCAAAGCCCTGAAAAGTCTCAGCAAAAGCACTAGTCTATTTTTTTTCATTTAATGTACAACCTGCAAAAACATACAGAATTCAAAGGAATTCAAAGGTAGTCCAGGTGAATCACAAATCTCTGCTCCACCAAGGAGATCTGAGCAAAATAAATACTACCAGCTGCTGATGACACCATGGAAAATGGGTATTCAATGCTGTCGGTAATGAAGAGGGGGATGGCAGTAATGGGCTAATGTCAACTCATTGCAATGTTTTGTGTTAAAGTGCTTGAAACTGGGAAAGAAGTATTCTAAGGCAATGTATTGATTAGATTATTACAATGTACATTAACACTGCCCTTGAAATTTCAAAGGCACTTGAGCAAGGATCTTATACCTCTAAAAATGTAACTGAAAGATATTTTTGAATTTGCTTGTTGTAGCATCTTTACTCACTGATAATAGAAATCTTATTTAAGTTTGAATCCTTACAAAGCTAAACTTTAAAACACATTTATCACCTTTTTTCTGACTGTAACATAAACAAGACTTTTGTATTTTAGTTTGGACTGATATTTGATTGATTTATGCAGTATTTGTAGGCTTTCACCATTTTTTTTGGCTTTTTTTCATCCATGGACATTAAAATACATTGTTCTAAATAACGGGAATTACTTTTGTAGGTTTGGATTTTTTGTTCTAGTTTTGTTTGGGTTTGGTGGGTTGTTTTGTTGGGTTTTTTTGTTTGGTTGTTTCGGGGTTTTTGTGTTTGTTGTTATTTTTAAAGTAAAATAAATAAATGATCCTTATTTGGAGTACTTTGTGGATAAACCTACATTTGATGGTGATGTTGCGCCCAGTATAGAAGTGAATCTATCAAAGTGGCTTTGTGCAGACTCTCTGACTTAGCATAACCGTTGTGAAAGACTTCTGTGTACATATATTGCTTATTTTGAGCATCCCTTTCCATCTGCGTGGGTTTGGCACTGTATGCAAATTGCCCCTTTGATATTTCTGGTGGGTGGCTGAAGCCTGCTATTAAAGCATTTTTCTAAAAAAGCAATGATTGTGCTCTCTCTAGTGGCAGAAGGCAGAATTGTTGTGTATCAGTTCATAGATCCGATTTTAAGACATTATTTCAATGCAGTGCAAATGTTTACTCCATTTAGCTGTAGCTGGAAGGAAAAAACCAATTATTCTGTATCTGTCAAGAATAAGACAATTAAATCTGCCTGCTCTTACGACTGACTGTCCTGGGCATGTCTTACAGCAACAATAGAAGAGGAATGCACTTTTTTTCCCTCCTCTTTTTTTTTTCCCCGTGTTTTTTAATAAGTACCACTGTCCCACCCCCCTGCAGATATTTGGATTCATGGTATAAGATGCTGCATTTTGGTGTGTGATCTGTGACATGACAGGTTTGACAGAATGTTTGTTAGTCTCACCGCATGCGTAGAAACACCCAAGAGCTATTTGGATAATCAGCATCAAATAAGGGAAGCCCCTATGGTGCTGAACTGCTGGTCTGGCTGCCTTTAGGGATCCTTGCTTAGCCTCTTAGTGCTTGATGAAAAGCTTCTCCAACCTTGTCTTCCCAAGGGCAGTGAAAGGCGAGGTAAGACGCTAGGGAGCAGGCATGAAAAATGTTTGTACTCTCCCTGAGGTGGTTTTTTTTGGGTTGTTGGATTTTTGGTTTTGGGGTTTTTTTCATGCAAAGAATAGCCAAGGGAAGAAAAGGATGGAGGTTGAGACATTCATAGGCTGCTTCTGCTGCTGCTGAGGTAGCTCCTAACTTATAATTTAGTAGTGAAATAAATATGTGCAATAATTTAGAATTGTCTCTCTCTCTTCTAGTCTTAAATCTCCTTTCGTGGGAATGAGAGGCAAGATGTCTTGCTTTCTACTTGCTGGATTCTGTCCATGTTTAGGTGGCTTGAATACAGGAGACAACTGTTGCTGCGAGTGCACAACTCATCTAGTCTCCTTCTACCATCATTTCCATCTGTGCCAGTAGCAACTCTGCATAAATCCTGCAATACTTACGCTTACAGAGAACTGAAATGGTCGTAGGCATCTCTAGGATAAAAAATAGGAAAAGCTTCAGGCAAACATGACAAATAGTTTTGTGAGGGTTTCTGTTTGGTGTTGGGGTTTTTTTTCATTATTTCATGAAACCAGATGAGCCTTGGGTTTTTCTCCCTGCCAATTCTGCCACAATGAGACCTCTTTTTCCTTTGAAAGGGTTGCATAAACTTTAACTGTGTTGCAGAGTTAACCAGTCAAGATGAATGTTGCAGGATTTGTAATGCTACCATCACTGGAGAGGAGTCACTGTATCACAGGGGTTTTAAATACGGCTTGCAAGTATGAATTCAGTTCTGCAGTTTTAAAGCTGCTTCAAAAAGCAAAACTGGGTACACAGATTCAAGCTTACACCTGCTTTCATACCTGCTGACTTGTACCAGCGACATGAGACAAGATGCATCTCATCTTCTAGGCAACAAAGCCTTTTTTTTTTTTTTTTTAGTGACTAAATAGTCCGATACTTTTGAAGTTCTTGGCACTGCAGAAAAATTATGGCACTTATTTAAGGGTTTGAATATGCAATTAAACATCTAATTTTAAACCTGCACACTCAATAATATTGGACTTCTCTACAAAGTTATTTCCTTTTTATGGTATCTGCCAGCTGCTGAAATATGCATTAATACATGTGACATGTTAATGCATTCTAGTAATGGAGGTACCTGATCAAGCAGCAGCCAAATGATCACAAAATAGATGTCTGAGGTGAAATCAGAGACTGCAATAAACAAGGTAAAAGTGCTTGCCTTTATCATATACTGACAAGTGAAATGCCTATCTCCCATCTGACTTGAAAAACTGGACCCAGTTGGTGGAGCCGTTACCGTTTTAGCATCCAGCATCCCTTCTCATCGACTACCATACGCATTATTTTCTTGAGTCTGCTTTATTCTTTTCCTCCCTTTCTCAGAGTCTTTTTTTGACAGGATTGTTGTATGTTCCTGTAATTCTAAATAAGCATATCCTGACTTGCTCATAAATTAAAATCAAATACTTGGCTATTACTAATATACTCTTGCATACCTGGTTATCATGTGATACATCCCTTTCCCAGTTCCTGAGCGGAGCTTTATCCCTTGTCTTTCAGCGGATCTGAAGCAGGGAGGGTAGCTGTGTACTGTCTGTGCACGCTGAACTGTGGGCGCTCCCCAGGTATTGCAGTTGCTGGTCTTTGCTTTACGGTATTGCATACCTATCACTCACTTGCCAGATTTTGTGCACGAGATGCACATTGATATGGCATTTGAATACAGTCCAGTTATTCCCAGTGGGGAGGTTTGTTGTCAAATCAGCAGGAAAAACGGCATTCTCAGCTCCAGCAGATGCACAAGTGTCACCCAGTTTGTACTGATCTGTTGAACAGCAAATGTGTAATGTAAGGGACAGTCAGAATATTATGAGACAGGCTTTTAACACCACAGAAGCTATCTCGGTATTTAACATGCTGAGAAGACAAGCTAATCACAAAAGGCTTGGCTAGATGTCTATGTTCCTTTGACTCCTTAGGCATTTTGTAGATGCTGATGGCCAGTGTGAACTTTAAATCAATTTATTGCATATGTTTACATATGCAATAAAACCATTTGCCATATCATTTAACTACACACAGAGTGAATTGTTGACTGTGAGCTGATCTGACCTTTTCAGGTCTAATCAAGAAATCTGAAATACTATTTCAGCCTGTCAGCTCCAGGAATATGCAGTAAGAGTATCTGGATCTAACTGAAAATGTCAGACACGCTCTAATATGCAACCCATCAAAGTTATGATGCGTATGAACCAAGAACTGGTTAAGAATATAAATCTGTAACATCCGTGGTGCATCTCAATTGCTTAGGTAAATTGTTCAGCCGTTGATATGGGCTAGCTAAAAACATGCATTAAAAGCAATTCTTTGGAAGACATGTGAGATGTACAGCCATATAAATATTAAAATGATCTCAAAAGAGGGGTGATAACACCAAGTTAGAGTATTACTGGAAAAAACAGTGAGCAGTGAGAATACCGGTGCTCTAGGTAATGTCTTGCTAGCTTTGTTGCATGGTAACCTAAGATTAGTGGTCTCACGTAACCTCAAAATTTTCCATTTTAATAATTTGCTGATTGTGAAATTTTTACTCTTTCAAGAAAGAATCCATTATGTAAGCTGAGGTGTCCTTATCAGTCTTATTTGTGTCGAGTTTAGGGTTAAGCATTTTAATAGTCTTGTGCTTTTTATGAAAAAGTCAGTGTCTATTTTTAAAAGCTTTCTAAAGACCAACACTGTTGTCAGTAGGTTATGGTTTTTAATGATGTTTAATTTCTTTGTTTTCTTTGTCTCACCATCTTCAAGTTTCCATTCGTGGCATTTTACTAGATATTCAGATCTAAGTTAATTCTATCTTTAATAATTATTTATCAAGCATGTGACCAATTATTCATTGGTATAATTTCTGGATGAGTAATAAACTGGGATTAAAGTGGATGGGCACAATAAAAAGCAACTTTGTATTCTAAGAAAATGGTATTTTGTTAGCTAAACAGTCTATCAAGATTGTTTAATCTTAAAGCAGTCATTACACTAAAATTGAGTTGGTTTTTAATCTTATCTTGGGTGGTTCATGCAATTTGAGGCATTATTGACTGAATTGCTACTATTAGTAAAATGTTGTTGGACCTAGAATTAAAACGAACTATAAGAAGCATTGCTGAACCGATAACTTTGCGTTAAAGAGTATGCTTTAAACTACCTAGTTAATGCTATTTGAACTGTTCTTGTGAGGCAATGCTGCCCTCCCCTGGTATGCTGCAGAAAGTAGGAATTTTAATCCCATCTGAGCAAGTTCTAGGGCTTCCAATTGAAAAGAAATTGCTGAATTGGTGAAAACAGCAAAAAAATGCTCTTAAGACCACCATTACGTGCCTTCTTTATTAGAAGACTAAAAAAACACCCAAAAGCCAAAACATAGTGGAGTGGACATTTGCTCAGTGCTTTTATGTGTGCATGGTGCACATATGGATGAATGTAAAAATAATATACTAGAATATGCTGTGAATGCACAAGATGACAAATTGAGGGCTGAATTAACTTTGGGTGGCAATTTGGAAGTGAATTGAAGACTAAATAAACAGATGCCAGGTAGCTGCTGAAAGTTAGCAGGACCAATTACAATAACCTTTTGTTTAACAGTATAGTTTTTGTCTTGTATGTAATGCTTAGAGATTTATTGTTAATGATTACACGTTCAATTCCACAATAGAAAAGTAAATGGGGCCATGGCCAGCAACTCGCATGGGAATAGGATTAGCTCTTGTGCCAGTGAAGCTATAGCAAATCTTCTGTCAGGGACTATTGATTACAGAGATACCGTTGTAGCCTCAGGATGTCCCTTCACTGCACATTCTGGAGAGCTGAGGAAGGTAGTCCAGGGAGATACTAGTATTGCATGATCTGTTCTTAATATATTTCTTCAGGCAACTGTTGTTAAACACTGCTGGAGACAGAACATTGGGGTAGAAAGTTCTTTTAGGTTGTCTAGCTATGGCTGTTGTCTGTTGAGTAAGTGTGTTACTATGTGCTTTCATTTTGTCTTCCTTCCATTTCTCGCTGCTAGGCAGTTTCACCATAGTCCAGACAGCAGAAAGAGATGAGCCTTGTTTCAAATACAGGAATTTTGGTTCCTACCTCTGACTCCAGTAAAGTGTGTGTGGTAGGGTTTGGAGGTTGTTTGTTTGTTTGTTTTTAACATAACATATCCCTTTCTTTTTATAATTAACATTTTTCTAATTGCTGGACAACTTACAAAACACACAGATTTTCTTCTTGTGGCATACGACTTGACTTCTGTTTTGTTTGCTCCTCATCCCTCTTAGTGCATTGGTGATGACCTAACAGCAGAGAAAACTGGAAGAGAGTATGTTAAAATCTGTGGTTCATGTATGACTTCACGTCTTAGATGTGAACACACTGCCAGATTTGGGATCAGGAGGGAGGTTTTTTTTCCCCCAGACTGTGTTTTCTTGAGGACTTTGCTTGAGTGTTGAGTTCTTGTCTACCACTTAGGGTCAGGTCACTTGGGAGAGGTTTTTAAGGGATATAATGATGTTCCCAACATGACCTGCTCTGGTGCAGCAGCACGTTGCAGTGGTGGTGGCTATTGTTATTTTGCTGATACCTTTTATAATAAGGTCCTAGGAGTTGTCTTGTGCCTGTGGTGGGTGCCCGCCAGGCCACAGAGCAAGTGTGGACCATTTTGAACTAGACCCCAACTACTCAGTTACCTGAGACTGTGGCAAATGGGACCCAAAGATCCCAGTGGTCCTCCGCAGGCTTCTGTTTCTGAAGTGACTTCACTGACTGCAAAATAATAGTATTTACCTCCACGCACGTAAGCTAGTAGGCTGTAATAAGCAATCCTTTTGAGAGCCAGCTGTAAAACCACTGCCAGTGTGGCTCCGTAACAGTTACAGGTGAGCTAAATCAACACCAAAACACCTTGTTCTGCCTTTCCCTTTGTGACATCCTGCTGCAGCAAAATTGGTTTTATGTTTTTCTGTTTTTGTTAGATTAGTATTCTGTCAGTGTAGCATGCTAACTCAGCTCGTCAAATGGTTGTGCGAATGGCAGTGCTGTCGTTCCTTGACCTAGAGCAAATGTATGAAGTCTAAGACTGTGTAACAGTTTTCTTTCTTCTCCATAACTTTTGCAGGTATTGGGGCTGCTGGTGTGGACCCTGATTGCTGGAACAGAATACTTTCTATATCCAGCCTTCGGCTGGGTGATGTTTGTAGCTGTGTTTTACTGGGTTCTCACTGTCTTCTTTCTGATCATCTACATGACAATGACCTACACCAGGATCCCCCAGGTGCCCTGGACCACGGTGGTAAATACACCTTCTTTGTTGTTTCAGGTTTGCTGGGTTATGAAGAGAATAAGATATTGATGCATTCTGTGGGTGTAGGTAACCAACTGTACTTGTGCTTTTTGCAGGTTTTTCCCTAATTACTGTGTGGCTTTGTTACCTGCAGTGTTTAACCTTTATGCTATCCAGACACTTTTAAAACACTTTTCTTATGATGTTTCACCGTTTTGTTCAGCAGTTGATGTAGTGACTTGATTTTTAATAATGTGCATGCGACTGATACCTATGCACAGTGGCCTCTCTTTCTCCCTGTAGTGATTACAGCCCATGAAGAACGAGTCTGTTGCTGCCTCGCAGCTAACAGACCTGGCCATATGGCTTAACCAGCAGAAATCCCTTTGTTGAATCAACACCATGAATTGGAAGTGCGATCCTGGCTTTTAAAACAGGAACGCTCTTCTGCTAAAGTAAAAAGCAAGGGTGGTTCAGAGGGAGCAACAATCTGACAATCCTACTGTGAAAATGGTGCTGAAAATTAGTGTCATATATATGTAAAATACACGCTATGTAACCTTTTGCCTTTAGCTCAAGATTTAATGCAAATCAGATAAATAGCTAGTGTAATTACAGAAGAATTCCACAGGTACTTAAAATTCAGCTCCAGTTTTTGTGGTTTGAACAAACCTGGCTAGCTGTACCTCTCAAAAGTATATTTTTACATCATTTTCAGAGCAAGCTGGTGTTCAGGGTAATAGATCCTAAAAGTCATCGTCATCTCAGCCAACTGGCTATTTGTGACCCATCCAAGAATTATTATAAATTTTAGCTTGGCATTTGTCTGATACAGTGAGATACTGTTTGGTTTTAGGGTTTTTTTTAACTAGCTAAAGATTATTGACTAGAATTGTGTTATTTTTATGATAAAATATATTTGACTTCTCTGTTGCAAACAGCTTGTTATCAGCTGTATTGCGTACGTGACTAAAATTCAATACTCTTCTCGTCTTCCCATTTGCTGCTGTAATAAATAGCCAGCTATAGCAATTACTAATAAGAACAACCAGGATAATGTTCAGATAGCTTCTCTGTTTTCAAGTTTCATGACCAACAATTACCATTAAGGCTATAACACTGCTATAGAAATGCTGGATTATTCCAATTACAGCAGTAATGTGTCTGGGTACATTTAAAGGTGTGGGGTTTTTTCCCCCCCCATTGCATTAGATGTAAGTAAAGTACATTCAAAGGGAAAACATCTTTGTATCCATTTGGATACAGCTTTAGTCATTACCCTTCTTTCATCAGTTTAACACTATTATCAGGCAACAGCTGCACATAAATGAGTTGCCCCTGATCTATGTGGTAGACAAGCTGGAGTATTTGATTTGTTTCTACTTCATAGTGAGTGTATTTCTTGCTCTGAGTTCCAAACATATTGTAGATAAGATCACATAAATGTAGGTCTGAAAGTTAGTCTCCTCTTATAGTAAAGGATGATATGAATAGAAAATAAATACAAAATAAATAAAAGATGCTTACATTCCAGCTTGTTTTGCCCTAAGGTATTAAAAGAGCTGTTGGGAACAGCCTTTGAATTGGACCTCTGCCACTCCTGGCTGGCCGAGAGGAATCTTGGGTCTCTTTTCAGAGAGATATTGTTAATGTCTTCATTTAATTCAGTGGAACAGACGCCTTTCTGAGCGAGTGAGTTTACACCCACCTGCCCCCTATTCTCTGAAGTATCCTGAATTTCAGTCTCTGCTAGTTATTGCTCTGCCTCCTTAGGGCGACAGTTAGCTCAAACTGTGCCTGTTGTATGCAGTATCCAAAATGACATCTGGACTTCTCTGTCATAAATTCACTTTTTGCAGGTTAAGCACATTATGAAATTGCTTAAGATGCAGTTACTTTTACTGCAAATTAATCCAAAGGACGTGCTTCAAAACTGACTTTCATTAATAGTGCAAGTTCTTTGCTAAAACAATCAATGAAAGCTTTTAAAATCTGGTATATTTGAATTTAAGAAGCAGATGGTAATTTAGCATGAACCATTTGGTTTGAGTAATATATTGGCAGTAAAGGCCCAATCAGCTTGCATTGCATTCCATCTTCCCCAACAGTGTTATTTCCCAGAGCAGCACTTCTCAAAAATTATGTGCTTTTTTCTTTTCTACATGACAAGATATTGCAGGGATTTGTAGCTTTCCAGGGTAATTGAGTCTTTTTGGAACGGGAAATCTAAAAATAACAACAAAAAATACTCTTTGGAGTTCAAAAAACAGTGCTTTACAGAAGTTCACCTGAACTTGCCAATTGTTGGCATCTTATCCTAAAATTGACAGTTTGATATCTTATTACTGTAATACCCAGATAAAATGAGAGGTGAGATCTGTGGATAGAGATAATAGCTTTTATTAGCTCAGCTGATATGTGTGAGATAAACCCCACTCATTTATAACTGTACGGATCAAACTTCAACTGCCAGGCCTTGGACTCCATCTGAGTGCTGAGGCGCTGCCTGAAGTTGCAAGGACTTAGGAACCATGGGAGGATGTACCCTGCCCTGCAGCCTGTTCTGAAAACTGGGAGAAGGCTTTTTGCGTGGGAAGTCTCACATAGGCAGTGGTGACCTGAAGACTGATGTGTAGACAGGTGACAGCACAGTGTGCTGCTCTCTGGAGGGGCCCATGGTTGATGAAAGCACGTGTTTGGGGGAATGGCTTCCCTTCAGAAAGTTTGGAACCCTGTGTGTCATGGGAACGTGCACCAGTGGGCCAGACTCCACCAGGTCTGAAGTAAACTCCACCAGAACCAAATGTAGTGGAGGTGGATGTAAGGAGCTTCCATAACAACCACTCCAAGCTGTTGATCTGTTCTTTGGTGCACTGAGGGAATTGCTGATGCGGATACAGCTGCTGTCGCTGCCTTCTGAACTTCTCTTCCTTGGCTGCAGCTCTTTTTTAGATGCTGCTGGAGTCGGTGACTAGTGAAGTCAATAGTGAATAATTGGTGTATATTCCTAGCATCCACTGGGTCACACCATGGAAATCAGTAAGTTGGGGCTGCTCCACTGTGGCAACATTTAGAGACAACTGGGGCAACAGAGTTAAGGGTTATATTTGTGTGACACTCTGGAGTGCAAACATGGGGCCAGAAGCTGAAGGGGAACAGATCATATACAACAGTGGGACCTGGTGTAAACTGAGTTATTAATTCTTGCACTTCTAACTAGGTGCAAAGCATTTCACTGATATTCCACTTAAACATGGCACCAGTGAACAAAAAGTATATTTTATGGCCTAATTCAAATGCCTTAGACAAGTAGCAGGGTGGAGTTTTGGGGAATTTTTTTAAAAGATAAGAATGAACTTCCCATAGCCATGACTAAGTAGTGAGTAAGTAAAGGACAAATTATTAGAATTAAAAAACCCCCCTCATACTTTTTTATCTATCTTTCATCTTTTCAGACTTCCATTCTTCCTTCCATTCCTGTTTTCTCTCACATGCAAACCCCAAACTGGTTTTGCTTGTTTTCTGTAGTGTGATGTGCGATCACTGTTACCTGCTTTGCTTCTTTCCTATTAATGAGCATAGGTATCCTGAGACATTAACTCTGCTCTTTGGAAGAGAAAATGCAGCATCTGCTGTGGATGGGTCTTGATGGCCCATGTAGTCCTTTCAGACTGTTCTCCTTGGTTTTATCTCTTTCTTTCTTCTCTCAAAAGCAGGCAGAAGGGAAAGGTACTGAGAGGTGGAAGAATACAACTGAAAAAATTACACCCTCTTTATCTCCTTCACAAGCAGAGAAAAACAAAGTTTTGGAAGCTGTATAAATATTCTTTGTATACCTGGGGGTCATTGATTCCTACAGTGTATCTTTGTGTAGATTGGAAATGTAATCACATTGCAGTTTTGTTTTGTGGTGTTTTTTTTTTTTTTTTTTAATGTAGTGTCAAGTTCTTACTGCCTAACACTTTGATTGTGATAACTAAGCTGTATCCTTATTATCACTTCTGGAAAATCACAGCACAGCAGCTTTAAGGCTCTTCTGGATTTAGTGTGATGGAGAGAACAGTTTGTCCAAAATGTGCTTTAATATTCCTGGATCTGTATAATAAGCAGTTAAATTTTTATCTTACAGATAGAAAATTGGAAGAAGGTAAAAATAGTTAAGAATCACATTTCTTGTGTACGTTACATTTCAGATGAGGGTGTTGTAATGTTGTAATAGAAAATGGTAACAAATGCATGTGCACATTAATTACTTACATTGTTTGGTTTTTCAACAGGGTCTGTGTTTTAATGGAAGTGCCTTCATTTTGTACCTCATTGCTGCCATTGTAGATGCATCGTCAGTTACCAAAGAACTGGACAGGCACAATTACAACAGCTGGGCAGCTTCTTCAGTGAGTTCACTTTTCTTGTTTAAATCAAGTCTATGTCCAATGAAGTTATATCAAAAGAAGGCTCACTGGAAGCGCAGGTTGAAAAGCATGCATTCTGGATTTTGAAAAGCTGCCGACCGATATAGAAGCTCATGCACAAAAACTATAGGTAGCTGTAATTCAGTTCATAGTTTTTATAGGTAACTAGAAATTCCAACCGGGGGTAACAGTCACATCAGAAAAGGCTGTAACTTTTTTAAGATCATACTGCTTTTCCCCTGTCCTGCCCCCATTTATTACTAGCTCTCTGGCAGAGGTTATAGCGTACGCATCAGAGTAGACAAAACAGGTTGGGTAAGCACCAAGTCACCTCAATGCATTTGGACAACTTCAAAAGCAGTTTAAACTAACTCAGCTAACTTTGTACACATGTGGATTAGCTGCATTCAGCTTTTTGTGGGCTGAGCCATATACACAGCAACTTCAGGAAGGTGCAGAAGTGGTATTGCTGTTTCTACAGTGATCTTCCTGTTACAGCCTCAACTTCCAGTAATCTTTCTTCTGAGTTGGCTGGGCAATGCTTGAAAAATCATGTAACTTCCCAGCCTTTTAAAGTGGATGCAAATCGTTAATTAGTCCGATATTACTGTCTTACTACTTAGATTTGGAAATCCAAAGCAGACAGTCAATGTGGGTGAAAAAGAACTTTTTTTTTAAAGAGCTTTGTCACTTTCTGAGTAGGTGAACACATTCTTTAGCCAAGTTAAGGGAGTTGTAAAAGAACTTTTTGCATGTTGTGGCAACAGTATAAAGTAATTCCAAATTACAGCTACTACGCTGACTTCATGCTTCTGCAGTTGTCCTTTCTGGACTGTTACAAATCCTGGCTTCTGTCTGAAGCTTATTGTATGCTGCCATGAACACAAGAGACTTGAACACCTTGCTCTGTTTTTGTCTTGGGAATTGGATAACTACGTCCCTGTCATTTCAGCGGTGTTCAGGGTCTTCTCCCCTTGGCAGTTTGTAACTATTGATCTGTTACTCAGTCACTGCTGTTGACAGGAACTTGCTTGCTGGTAGATAAGCTTCCATGCTGATTCAGGTTTTATGCAAAATGTGTGAATGGTCAGTGTCTCATGGGATATTTGCAATCTCTTCTAATACCTCCTAATAGTGTTTATCTAAGGGACTGTCTAAATAAACTATTAAATGTAGATTCTTGCTTTCCAAACCCATTAAGGGTTTCACAGATGGATGTTTGTGAGAATTTAGCAAATCAACTATCCTCAACAGTCATTCTGTTAGAAGGATTTTTAGATGGAGTTTTTTATTTCTTGAGGGGAAAAAAAAATAATATTAGAAATGAAGAACGCTCCAATTTTCTATTGTAATAGTATTTTATATCATCATCTACAGTTTTTTGTGCCGCGGATTAAATTTACGTTAGACAAAACTCACCAAGGGCCCTGTGTTGGAGGGCTTAGATTTACTGCCTGTATGCAAGCTTAGTAGTGCCCTGCTCTGAGCTGAAGCGTCCACCCAGGCCAATGATGGTATATAAGCAAGAAACATTGGTAGAATCGTAAAATATTTTCAGGCTGGAAGGAACCTCTGGAGGGGATCTTGTCCAACTCTCTCCCCACTTAAAGCAGGGCTAACTCATATCAGGCTACCAGGGCCTTGTCTGCTTGAGTTTTGAGTATTTCCAAGGATGGCTATTCCACAATACATGTGGGCCTCTGTTGCCATGTTTGATTCCTCTCATTGTGATCCCCCCTCCCTTGCCCCCCTAATATCTAATTGAAATTTCCCTTCTTGTAACTTGAGTTCATTCCCTCTTGTCCTATCACTGCTCGCCTCCAAGAAAAGTAGGATTAATCCTATTTGCAGTGTCAGCTTTATTTGGTTCAGCTACCAGCACAAAGCATTCTGGTCTTATCATAAGACCATTTTGAACATTGTCTATTTTGAACAACATGCAGTGATTAACAGGAACTTAACCACTGGCACTGAATTGGAATTTATCAGTACAACTGAAATAGTCCACAGCTGTTCATTGGTTTCTGTGTGCGTATGCCGCAAGGACTGCAGAAGCAACACCACTGATATTGTGTAGTTTTAATCTTTAAACTTAAAATAAGTCTAGCCTGCTACAAGGCTTATTCTGTAATCAATTTCTGACAAAGTGGTAATGTCTGAACATGGTTGCTGTCACTGTTATTTCACTGAGGAATACCTTTTCTCATCAGTAGAAGACCCCTGGAATTGGTAACCTAATTGGTACTGCTGTATGAGAAGATGTCTGGGCCCGCATTTGAATCTGAATTTTCTCTGTAAACAAAGCTATTTTGATGCACATTGTGCCATAGTGAGGTAGAGGTAGGCTGTAGGCAATTCCAGGAACAGCAGTGCAGGAGCGTTAGCTTCAGCTCACACACATGGACTATCCTTCAGTCTTTACCAGCAAGTAACATTAAAAGTATAAAATTGGTGGGAGTCCAAACTATACGATCCACACTGAGGTATATAATGTGGATGTATGAGTTGAAATGTGTCCTGTTTTGTCTATTTCTAGGCCCATATTTTCTACACATAATATAAGCTTGCTTACACAGTGTTGACTGCGATGGCCACACAAGTACAGGGAGGTGAAAGAGTGCCATTTTCATCAGCCTGCTATTTCTCCTTTTTTCCAAATCCCGTAACTATTTTTTTTTTTTCCATAAAAATGACAGTGCTCTCAAATATTCTTTTTTTTCTAATTTTTTTTTTCCCCTCTCTCTCTACAGTTCTTTGCCTTCGTGGTTACCTCCTGCTATGCTGGAAATACGTATTTTAGCTTTATATCTTGGCAATCACGAACTCTGCAGTAAATATTTTGTTAAAATTAATTCTGTAGTATAAAGTATCTTGAGGATTGTACTCTTTTTATAAAAGCTTGGAAGAAGGATGAGGTATTTTTGAACATTTCTGTTAGAATGGACAGTATATTTTAAGATTAGATTAAAATGATTATTTATAATACTTTAGAGACATCTAACACGGACTTTGTACTGTATAATAAAATTTCATACTGCTTTTAAATTAACATGGTATTTTTCTAGACATTGTATAGATGTTATTACTTAAACCTTTAATAAATCTTACTCAGACAATGTGCCAATTCTGTAAATGTAACTTTTTAAATGTTACAAGTATACTTCTGAAACTGAATGCTACAATTCAAAACTGTCTCAGTATGTATAAAAAGGGACATTGTGCAGAAAAAAAACCCACCTAAAACTTTAAAAATAAATAAATGAATGACCCAACTGTGCATGTTTTGTAAACTGGGAGTAAAAGGTTGCTTTTTTGATTTCTTTTTCAGAGTAAAATATATACTGCTGAGAATTCTAGTGATCTTTTCGGTTTGCATATTGTAACAGCTTCTCACAATCATGAGGTTGCTTTTGGAACGTGTTACAGTAGGTCCACAGCTCACTGAAGGAATGTTGCGTATAAAACACATTGTCTTAACAGGTTTCCCAAATCCAGTAGGCTCCGAGGCATAAGTCTAGACAACAGTCCCTTAATGCTCAGTGTTTAAGCTACTGAGAATATCACAAAGCACCTACTAAAGGTAATACATTTTGTTTCTCAGGGGACTGTGTGTTTCTCTTTTCTCTTCACATTTGGCCATTAATCTGTTCTAATTAAAATTTAGGCTTCTAAATCCTATTAAATGATAGAAAGATTAAATACATAGAAGAATTGTCAAGATGCCAGCGCTAGAAACAAAGTGTTGCCTCCCTCCTTCCTTGTCTGCTGGTATCATCTGCGAGTTGTTAGTTTAACAAATGGAGTTTTTAATTTGACGCTCATATTTAAATATCTTTGAGTCAAGCAGAAGCATGACAGAAGATGATGACTTTCAAAAGAGATACCTTTGAAAATTACTTTCAAATACAAATTACCTAGGGAATTTTTTCCAGGAATTGTGTGGGGTTGTGATTATTTTGTGATATTATTTAAAGTTTTCCTCATTTAAAACTACTGGTAAATCTATTATTATTGGATTAAGAAGATTTGGAATCTCTTGCAGTCTTCAAAAATTTAGCTGGAAGATTATATATGGTAGTAGAGCAATCTTACTACTTCAAAAAACTTCTTCATTTCTCCCTGTAACTAAACGGTGTGTGCTTACTTAGGTGCGTGCCCTGCAGCAAAGAAGATTTATCAGCAGCCAGCTAATTCTGTTCTCGATCACATTGTTTTGTTCTTGATTATCTGTCTGGAGTCACAGGGTTTCAGTGTAAGGGAAGCCAAGATACTATTTAAAAACCTATATTTGTCTGCAAATCGCATCTGGTCTGCACAACAAAGGTCAGGCTGTCTGCTGCTTGCTAAAATTATCCAGTTGTGAGAAGGAAGAAGGGCTACCAACTATGCATTTTATCTACATAGATAAAATGTGTCATTAAAGTCCCGTATGCTCTTTTCCATTGCTGGAAAAAAATCAAAGGCATAAAAATGATCCAAATGTCAACTGATAAAATGTGACTGGAAATACAGCCAGAATTAAAATCTCATCAGTGATTTCTCTTCAGTAAAAATACTTCAATAGCAATAGAAATTTTTTCTTAAATTATATTTGTTGTACCTATCTTAAGCGCAAAGGATGTGACTATGTTTGCACAAATGTTTCATGATTTTGTGGTAACTGCGATGGTCTGGTCTAAAGTCATAACCCAGACAACATTTGTGGATAGAAGGTAGTAAGAGGGAGTAAAGCTAAGAGGGTTTAATATATTTCATCCAGTTTATCAAAAACAGTCATAGAAATTGTATTACATGTCAGAATAAACCCATTAGTGAAGGACAAAACCACACTATTGCCAGATAAGGAATGATTCTGGCAAAATATCTGCCACCTCTCTGAGTCTTCAGTGCCGATCCTCACGGTAAGATACGTGGAATGTCTTCCACAGGCAAATCTGAGAGTTGAATCCTTAATTCTGAATTTAAAAAAATATGTACTAGGCAGAAGATTGCTTTATGCTTGGCCTCGCTTTTTTTCACCAACTTTATCTGCCTTGCTCTTTTCTTTTTAGAAAGATAATTATCTTACTTCCTATGCTCTTTCTCATTTATCTCATTTCTCATCTGTTCCCCAGATACCAACTGCCTTTTTTTTCAAGTGTTCTGAATTTCTAGGTAAAATCAGAGGAATCAGTACAAGCTTAGAATTGCTTCTGAAGTTTGCTCCTCCTATTTCAGGCCTGAAGAAATGCATAAGCACCCACAAGGTTATCTTTCTTTGAGTACATTGGTCTTAAATACTGATTTGCAAACTATGACTTATGCCTTTGTATATTCTGACATTGATAAAGAACATAAGCTTAACTGTGGTTTACCATATAACAATTTAAACAAGATTTGTATCTGCAGGCATTGCATAGTGTTCATAAGATTAAAAAAAACCCCTTATTTAAACGGACAACTGGTAAGTGATGAAATGATTAGTGAAATTCTTCATACAGGTATTTAGAAGAATTAAAAAAATAGTAATCAACTTGCAAAATGAAGGTATTTGACATTAGAAATAACTTGCTTCAGACAAACAGTCTCTGAAAAATCTAGGTCACCCACATACATAAGGATACTTGATGTCAATTTATGACCATCAAATTTCATTTATTAAGGAGTTGTCAGTACCTCTAATCATCATCATCATACATGGTGCACTTAAGGTGAAGTAAATGGCATGAGAACCACAATAAAACCTTCAAATTCAGCAGTTTTTTAGACTGACTTTGTGCCAGGGTTTTACATAAGATGCCTGTATTCTGGAGTAGAAAATACAACTGTTATTCTACTTGCATTAATTTAAAGGTATTTCTCTTTCACTGGACTGAGCTCAGATCAGCAGGGCCCACATTCATACACACACTTTCCAAAGAAGTTAAGAACAAAAGAAGCTGAATCAGCAGGTAAGAAAAATTTCTTAATAGGAAGTACAGGAGTTACTAGAACCTTCCTCTAAGAAGGCTTGCAAGAAACCTAAAAACGTGCATGCTTCTGAACTTGAACTGTAAGGAGAAGAGAGGGGAAAAAAGAGAAGCTGTTTAAAAAAACAAACAAAACTCAACTCCAACCAAAAACTTGCTCAGCAGCTACCATTTTACTGTTGTGTAGATTGGCAAGGTTGTAGCTTTGATATTTAATGACATGAGCTAAATATCTTTTATTGCAACTACTGGCTGGCTTACCAGAAGTTAAAACCATGTGCTGCTTAGTCTATTACAGACTGGCAAACCCTGTCTTGCTCATGTGAATTACTTAGGCTAGCTCCTTGTATGTGGTGGAAATCATCTGATCTTACCTGTCTTCCCTCCTAAGACAATTTCAGTTTCTGAAGGAGCTTTTAAATACTAAACATGCACAGAATGTGCATCGTAACTGCAGAACAGCAGAAAATGGGGTTACTCCTCCGATGAGTCTAAAAGCGGCATCTGCCCAGCTTGGAGGCTTGCTCTTGCCTCACTTGTCAGAAAGCAAAACAAGTTATTTTTAAACTTGAGAAAATATATAGCTTCCTTTGCTGAGCTTTGTTAGTATCTCTGCATGGTTTAATTCAAACGATGGGGTCGAGACGTTTGGACAGGCCTTACGGTTCTGCGTGTCGCTGCAGACGTTTTGTCTTTTAAGAGATGATGGATCAGAAGGTTTCGGAGGGTTTGGGCTGTGCGTGTGTGGGTTTTTAGTGAGAATAAACGTTGTGGGGGAAGATGCTATCCGCAGCGAAGCACAGGAGGATTTCCCTGCAGAACCTCGCCGGCCAAATCTGACAGGCCGAGGGTTGTCTTACCATCGGAGTGAAGCTCCTGACCGCTGCGGGGGCCAGTTCAAAGCGGAGCTGAACCAGTTCAGCTCCCGGACCCCGCACCGTCCAGCCAGGCGTCCCTCTCCCGGCTTGGAAACGCTCCCTTCGGCTTCTGTCGTGTAACCCAGCTGCAAAAAGCGGGGGCTGCCGGGCTGCGGCTGCCCCATCCGGAGAGGTGCCGGGGGGCGGCCGGGACCGGAGCCGCCCTCACGGCCACCCTGTGCTTTGCCCGAGCGGGGCTCCCGGGACTGGCTTCTCCTCCTTCTTCTCCCCCCGGGGCTGCGGCGGCGTCTCCCCGGCGGGAAACCCCCCGGCGGCAAACCCCCCCGGCGGCTTCTCC
>VZSF01006722.1:126823-211714 GCA_013398295.1 Chionis minor | reverse complement strand
GGGGGGGGGGGGGGGGGGGGGGGGGGGGGGGGGGGGGCGGGGCGGGGGACGGCCGTTGGGGCCGTTGGGGGCCTCGGCCCGCGCGGGCGTCGCCGCCGCTGCCCCCCGCCCAGTGTTTTAATGTCAGGGAGGGGTGCGGGGGGCGGTGGCGGTTCGTGGCCGGTTTGGCCACCGCCACTTCGCCCCTGGGCTGCGGCAGCCGGCGGGGAAGGAGCCGAGCCGAGCCCCCGGCGAAGGGAGGAGGCGTCGAGGTCTGTCAGAAGCCGCCTTCGCGCTCCCCGGTGGCAGCCATGCGCCCCGCTCCTCAGGCTGGACCCGTCCGAGCCCCGGGCTGGGCTCCTCGCTGCCAGTACCGCACCGCATCGCCTTCCTAACGGTAGATAATGGTGGTTTTAAGTATTAACAGCTACACCTAGTATTAGTGGCGACACCCCGATGCAAAGGCACACTGTGCTATGGCGGAACGCCTCGTTCCCTTAGCGTGGGTGAGGGTTTTTTGGGGGGAAAGCAAGGCCAAGCGCCAGCAGTGGGCTGGTAAGGGTGGGCACCGCTGCAGTGGTGACTGCTAGTCCAGCTGGCTGCGTGGCCTGTCCCGTGTCAGAGATCGCCAGGCAGTCCCCCAGTGAGCCCGGGAGGGATCTGGGAGACGTTACGGCTGAAAAGCAGGAATTCAGAAGAAATTGATAGCGGAGCGCTGGCAGGGTTTCAGCTGATGCCTTGGGTTGACTCAGTGCAGGAAATTTTGCTCCATCTATGTGCGGAGAGGCTTAACACATGGATAAGCTCTTTCTGTGGCATGTCAGCTTAGTTCCAGTAATGGCTGTGAATAACGACGGATGGCTACGAAAGAGCATGGAAGACAACACGTCGCAATACCTTCTCAAGTACAGTCTCATCCTGCAAAAAGTTGTACCTTGACAACATTTTATGCTGGAGTTGTTGCCTTCATTTCTGAGAGCCCCTAATGCCATTCCTCCCCACTCTGCATTTATTTGTCTGCTCTTTTTTTTTTAACCTATGTAATTTAGAGTCCCTAAATTGACATTAGAAGTTAGGAATCATTTTGTTCTAAGTTCCGCTGGAGTAATATCAGATCCTAAAGTTTCTATTTAAAAGGCACCCAATTTCTTCCAGTTCATTAATAGTCATCAGCTGCCTTTAAAAATGAGCCTCGGTAGCAAGAGATGTAATTCAATGTGACTGGGCACTGTTCACCACTGGAGAAAGAACTGCTCCTTTTATGGGCTAGAAATACCTAGTCCTCTCTGCTCTCTATCCTGCTGTGGTGCCACTAGAGCTGTGACATGTGACTCTTAACAACTTGCAGAGGCTGAAATTTCAGTTTTGGTGCACATGTAAAGTGTGTGTGCATACTTTACATATTTTAATGTAATATATGTAAATCTATGTAATTTTATGTGATACTTCACATACTTTGCATAAAGTAATATTTTATCAGTGCTGTTCAATATCAAATTCATCAGAATTTAAGCTAGTAGTTTTCTGCGGTGACTTTAACAGAAGTTAAAATAATGTAAACAAAGCTCTTTCAGCTTCACCTCCTTACATTTTTCTGCTTTCCAACTCATCTGTAAATACCATCAGGAAAAGTTACCTTGGGTATCCAAGGAACTTTGGGCAAATTAACTTCTTTTAATATGGTATCACGATAGTGTCACCTTCCCAAATAATTCTCTAAGAAAACCAAACATTTGTGCTGCACTGTGTAGAAATAACCAGGATAGGTTAGTTCTAGATTAACTCCTGTGCCCAATAAAATACAGAGAGCTAAATATTTTCGTGACTCTCCTTTATCTCTCCTCAGACAGTGTTTCCACTATATCCATGGATCTGTCTGTAGTAGGATTTAGTAAGAAGTGTTTACAGTATCGTTGTTTGGAAAGAATTTTTTTTGCTAAATCTATAAACATTCCTGCATTAGTGTTAATGTGGCTGGTGGGACTGCCCTCTTACTAAGAAGGAGAACCCTTATGCTGGCCGAGGTCAAAGGTAAGGTCTTTTGGGTTAGACACATACCATACTGCATTGCATAGTGGGCCTCTGAATGTTTTGGTTGTGGTTACAAAGAGGGAACATGACTGTTTCTGTTTTCTCTTTCTTCCTCAATCCCTTTTACCAAGAAATAAGTAACATTAGAGAGAACAAGAAAGAAACATGTCTTCGTTTACTGTAAGGTTAAGGGCCGTTTTCAGCGCTTGCAGGCTAAAAGAAATTTGACTGTATGTGCATGTGTATGAAATAATTCCAAAAGATGACAACAATATGCTATGAAAATTATACAAAGGAAACAGAAGATAATGTTACAGCTGTTCTTCTGTAAGAAAGACCGAATCATAGAATCACCAGGTTGGAAGAGACCTTAAAGATCATTGAGTCCAACCGTAAACCTAACACTGCCAAAAATCACCACTAAACCATGTCCCTCAGCACCACATCTACCCATCTTTTAAGTACCTCCAGGGATGGCGACTCCTCGACTGCCCTGGGCAGCCTGTTCAAACGTTTGACAACCCTTTCAGTGAAGAAATTTTTCCTAATATTCAATCTAAACCTGCCCTGGTGCAACTTGAGGCCATTTCCTCTTGTCCTATCGCTTGTTACTTGGGAGAAGAGATCGATCCCCACGAGATCATAACATGAGGACTAAAACTCTGCAATCTTCGACAAGATTAAGAGATTGTGCAGCAATCTGATGAATACTGAATTGTTGCTAATGTCTAAATGTTACCACTGATTCTCTTCAAATTCTGAGTGCTGTCATGTCTAGCATAGAAAGAAATTAGGAAGCAAAAAATGTGTTTTCTTGCCTGTAAGTCTAGACAAATTGCTTTACTTTTTTTGCTAGAGAATTTCTTTAACCTTGCAGCATAATTATAGCTTTGGAAAGGTAATGCATTTTATGCATTGAGTTCCAGGCTTTCTAATGCTTAGGGAATGATCTGTAAATATTTTGAAAATAAAATGGAAGAGAAAACATAGGTCTGTGACCTATGTGTTTTACATGGCAGCAAGACAGTGTGAAAGCTGTTTTTCTTGTATGAGTACTACTGATGTTAAGAAGGGCTCCATTTTGAAAATCCAGTCTGAATTGACACTTTGATTTTAACGGGAAGTTATGAAGTATCTTCAACGTCTAACCCACTTCAACTTGTTTAACTTGATGGTAATTAATATAGCTTTTTCTTTTTCTTTTTCTTTTTTCCCTTTTTGTTTTTGTAGTTGCAGTTTTGCCAAGATCTCTTATGTTCACGGGGATACATGCAGGATCCCATTGTGATCACCTTGGTTCTATAGCAGCAGTGTACTAAGTGTGTCGGTGGGTGTGTATCAGTGTGCACAATAGGCTTACACCAGACAAGCTAAATAACTTTAATTTCAGCCAGCTTGGCAAAATGGACAGACATGGCAATCTCCAGCATGCCACAGTAACTGTGCTGGTTTGTTGGAAGCACATTTACTCTGTGTCCGTGCTGCTGGGGCTTGTTCTGTTGTAAGACTTTCTAGGAAACTAGGTTACTTAACTTGGCAAGTTCTCAGTAGATGGGTTCTTGAAAGCCTTTTGAGGCTGTGCCATTAGAGACAGTGGTATGAATTTACATCTGTATTGTCACCCAGGTGGCTCAAGTGGTGGTGTCTGTAGATTGAACCAAGTCCGATTCAGATGAGTTTCTTGTGGAGCCCTTATGTGCCTTTTGTATTTTTACAACTGAAGTCTGGAGGATGCCACAAACGCTGCATTGGACTAGGTTCTGCTTTCAGCGCAGCCCGCGTGTGGCAGTGGAGCCTGCGTAGGCATCCCACCGTCCTAGGCAGTTGGCTGGTAGGAATAGCTGTGATTGTATCACCTGTCCAAAGTGACTGATGAAGAGATTTGCAAGAGTGTCACCAATACAGACTGAAGAGAGAAAGGAAGGATTGAGATGTAGGAGAGCCATCATGGCACAGCACACACTTCTGTCAGTCTCTCAGGCTTCTCAGACTGGTTTTGGACTGTCCCTTGTTTCTGGACTCTTGAGTGGGGCAGAGGTGGCCTGTAGCCTTTTTCGCTTCTCGTTCCTCTCCTTCAGGTTGGGCCTAGCTAACTTTGACCACAATTCATACTGAAGAAAAGAAGAAAATCCAAATTACCTTCTCAAGGCTGAGGAAAAAATTTGCAAACAATTCCAAAGTAAAAAAGGATAACTCAATAAAAGTTGCCCTAACAACATCATTTTAACTTGTTAAAAATGCTGAGGCAGTAGTTAAAGCTTTTCTGCTGAGTATCTACTTAATTTCCAAAGTGCATCTTGACAAAAACAACTACATACTTGATATGTGAATGGCCAACAAGACATTCTGTAATTCTGAGTAACTCTGAAGTGTGCTGAAACCTCTCTGGGTTACTCATATACTAACATACAGTTGAATAATAGTATTTGAGAGAATATTAATGCGTCTAATACTGAAAGTGAGAAAATGGTGGTAGGTTGCTGGAACCAAGATCAATTCTGAATGTGTTGGATGGTATCAGACAAATTTACTGGGGAGCTAAATTCAGAAGTTAAAATATGAAAAGAAAGCAAAACCTGTTAGTGGAAGAAAACAATTCCAATCAAAACCATTGGTACAGGAAAAGGAAATTCACAAAAACAAACGATACTTTTAATTATTTGAGAGCTACTCAATCTTCTAACTTGATCTTGAGCCTGAAATGTCTTTCTGTCCATGGAGGTGATTGAAACAAAACATCTAATTCTTTGGAATAGCTTCTCGGTGATATATGATTTTGCCTGTATGGTAATAATGCTTCTCAGTCAGAAGAGAGGAATTCTGGTGATAGGCAGAGTTGCTGAAATTGTAAACCTGTCTCTGGGTCCTGTGTAGACTGTACTTTCAGCTTTCCTCTACTGTCACTCTGTCTATAGTTCCTCCAAAGGAAAACAATGGCCAGAAGTAACAAGCTTGGTGAAAGTTGCTGGATGCTAACCTACAAAGCTTAGATTCAAACAATTCTGTCTTTGGCTTGACTTTTCATCTGACTGAGAACAGAAAATGTGAAAAATAATACCGTAATATCTGTCAGTGATGTCATGACATATACTTATTTAAGGCTTATTTGGAGGCATGCAGGAGGCATTTTATGTTTGCAAAGAAAATAATAATTGAGGAAAACCACCCCAAGAATTTGCAGGTGCCTTCAGTCTGCAACTATGTGATAAACTACTAGCTAAGCAATAAGAAAAGGGGCGTGGTTTTTGCAGCAAAGTTTTTCTTTCCAGGCCAAGGTGAGAGCTATGTGTTGTAGCTGCTAATTATTTTTGTTTTTCTGCTAGAAGCTGCAATAAAAGGATCTTGCTTGGCATGCTGAGGAAAGAGAGAAAGAATTATCTACGTCTTAGATGGATCCAAAGTAAGCAGGAGCACTTGAGTGAGGATTGTCCAAACCTAATAATTAAAACCAATTGGTCTGGGAAGTCCTGTTATTTCCACTCTGAGATCACTGAAACAGTCTGGCTTGGCCAGTTGTATTTTTTCCATGCCTCTGCTCTGGGTGGCCATTTTACAATTTCTGCCCAGGTATTTGCGTAAGAGCTGGGAGCGAACAGTGTGTTCTCTGTGTATTAACCAAGGAGTGCTTGGTGGTAGGCTGGCACAGTTTTTTTTGACGAGACAGAACTTCGCAAGCAACACCAGTTTAAGGAATTTTCCCCTTTCTGTCTCACCTCCATGCAGCCATTCTCTGCTGCAGTGACGCAGCTGTTCACAAGGCTATGCAGTAAATGAAACCAGGGAACTGATGTAGCTTTACTTCATCTCTCCTGCGGTATCCTTTTCTCCGTAAGAGTTTTCAGAGAACAGTGCAGCCATAGAGACTACTGTCAGCAAGAGCAAGTGCCTGGCATACAAGGGCAGGAACTACGTAAGCCTGAAGTGGTTCCACATGCTTCAAACCAGAAGCTGAGAATGTAGTCCTTTTTCTTTTTCTCTTGGGCAGGGCAGATTTAGTGCCATCTGTTTTAATTTCTCTTTATTTCGGGGGGGGAGGGAGGGGGGAGAAACTAGTAGTTTTTCTGATGTTGAAACGGCTCCAGAAGTCTAAAAAAATCAATTCCAGTACATTTTGTAGAAAGAGAATTATAGTAATTGTTAAACACTATGGAATCTCTGTTCTGAATGTGTCAGTGAATGTTTTATTTGAATCCTAAAAGAGGCTTCCTAAATGCACAAATTTGGAGCTACCTTTCATTGCTCATTTGACCCATCCATTAGGATTTGTTGCAATACATTCATTAGCAACCTGAGTGCATGTAGTGCTCTTTGTATAGAGGTGATTGAACAAGGGTTAGCAAATACAGTTTCTGAAACAAAAAAAAAAAAAAGGAAATGAAGCCTAGAAATTTACCACATCACCTGAGACGTGTTTAGTATGCTTGAAAGAGCAGGGTAAAGTATTGGCAGTGGTTTCCTGGCACATTTATTTTACAGGAAGTTAGATTTGCAAATGCCATTTAAAAATCTTAATCAGGTGTATATGGTGTCGGTGGATAATAAGATGTGGTGGAAAGCATGTATTCTTACTGCTCTGTGACTTTGCTTTGAGATATGCAAGCGTGGTCTATTCCCTGTCTTTGGAGATGGTGTCCCTTTGAACATCTCTTCCGCCACAGAGAAACAGAAACTGGGGGATCAATTCCTTCCAAGTGCAGTGTCCATCAGCTCGGAGCCTATAAATGATAAAGAGCATCTTACCAAGCATCCCTCGCTGGGTTCTAGGGCTGTAGATGCTGGAGAAATTTGTTGTGTCTCATCGTGATCCAGTAAAAGCCATGGCCATACCTCAGTGAGGGCAGTATCCTTGACCGTGAGGCTCTGTTAGGTACCTACTCTGCATTACTGGGGCAATGGAGTGTTGTGCCCCAAAGCCAGACAGTGTTTGCTTACTATGAGTGTTTTCTCCGCTCCCCTCCCTGGGGAGCCCTTGTGAGCTATTCACTCGGTACTGTGGCTGAGTCGTCTCCTTTGCACTACTGTCAGATCATGCTCTGTGGCCTTGTCCTCCTATTTTGTGGTGAGATGTAAAGTATACATCCCCCAGAAATTGCGACTTTGTGTACACAGAGGTCAAACTTTAAAATTGCCATCATTTCCTTTCACCCACCTATGAACTTCCTCTTTTTAGCATAACTCAGAATCTTAAGGGATCATCACGGCTGAAACAACTCCCTGAACTGCGATGCTGGTAATTTGATGAATATAATGGCAAGTACAGATACATCTGACTGGTCAAAGATGGGTGACTGCAACTTTTAACGCCAAGCTAATTTGGCTGCTGTTCTTGCGACAATAGCAGCAGCTGCAATGCTTACGGCTTCCTCTCCTGCTCACAGCTTTCCCCAGGGAAAATGGAAATGCGGTGGTGACAAGATTGAGAAGCTGCTTGCAGGGGGAATTCTCTTTGAATGTTTTTGGTGGTTTGTCTTTTGGTTTTGTTTTTTTTTTTAATGCTGTTTGTGAGTTCAAGAAACAGGTACTGACTGCTGGGAGAGAAGTATGCTGTTAACCTTAGATGACCAGCAGCAGCTGCAGAACTACAGAGAGACTTAGCATACTTTCCTGCAAGTCTGTAATCACACTCTGGTAGTGCCACTTCAAGAGCTCTCTCATCTGTTCGGGAGAAACACTGTCCCCAGTTGCTGCTTGTCACCTGCTGGCTAATTGAGCCTTTTGCAGATCGCTTGAGTGAAGCTTCCTAGTAGACGCAAGAGTGCTGTCCCAGCGTGTTTGAGAGGCCTGCCAGTCTCCAGGTGGTCACTGCAAGTTGTCAGCTGCAACAGTGCCACTGGGGAATCTCATTTCTTCTCATTTCCACCCCCCTCCCCCATTCATCACCCCTCACTTCTCTGGCACTTTGACAAGCATCAAGTGTTTGCACTTAGAAAAGGTTGTTCTTTTGTGTGCTACGGCCCAGTCTGATCCAGGAGCCAGGTTGTGTTGATGCCAGTTGGCCTCGAAATTGTCATGATGTTAACATTTTTGGCAACTCTTACCGGTTTCTTCTTGATAAAAATCATGATGTGCCAGCACAGCTAACAACATGGACTTCAGTGATGTAAACAAGTCCTCCTCTTATATGAGGAGACCTTGCTTGAGGCTCTGTTGCCATGGCTAACAAAGCCTTTGCTGCAGATGACAGGTATGAACTTTTTAACTGCCGTCTGCGCAACTGTCAGATGTCAGTGTGGTGTTCTATGGGCCAGGGAGAGATATGGCAGGTGTTAACTGAAGATTTGAATCAGTCAAGCAATAAATGCCTCAGACAATGAGAACGGGTTTTGTTGTGAGCAGCATCTGCAAGGGTGAGCGATGAACAGATTGCTTGCTGAGGCTTAGCAGGCACAGGCACTGAGACTTCACTAAAGTGGCTCACACGGTATCCCTTATCTCAGTAACAGCTTTCAGGAAGATGAGATTGCATATGCTTTTTATTTTTTGTGCATTTAGTTTGATAGGTTACTAGAATGATCGTTGCCATGAGGTACTGGGTTTGTGTTATATGTTCCTATTTGAGTTTTAAGTAGCTATATGCTGTTAGATGTGTATTGAATATCCAGGTCAAGGGAAAAACTTCGCAGCTTGCTGTGCAGAGTTTGTGGGTGTTTGATAATAATAAACACTGTGTACCCTGGTCTTCAAGCAGCCAGCCAGTCTGAGCCAGGCTTGGCTGGTCATCCAATGTGGGCTCCTTCTCTGTAGGTGGTATTGCCATGCACGGTTGGTAAATCCATTTTTAGACAGCCATGAAGTCTAGGTACAAGAGCTCTATAGCTCACAAGTAAGGATTAAGCTCTTTCTATATTGTGTATTATTGACAATACGGGACTTTATTGACTACTTAAAGGGCAGACAGTATAAACAACCTAAAGAATATATGCTGAAAATGGTTCAGAGTGGTGGTTTCAGAGGTCCCTTGCTCCTACAAGGAGCTCTTCTTTCCAGCCAACTAAAAGGAAGCATGGCAGGTGGGATGAGCAATTTCCTGCCCCCGAGGAGGTTCCCTCTCCAGACACAGGGTTGGTAAACTCTGTTGCTGTTTTGCAGCAACAGCCTCGAAGCACAGAGTTCTCCAGCAAACGCCATAGGTGTCTTTGTGCCTCCATTAACATGTATATTCCTGTACATCATTGTTGCATTCTCTTCTGCCATTGAGCTGCTTTTCTGCTGTTCCTTAAGGCAGTTCAAACCTCTTGATTTTTAGGTTCTACCAAACCACTTTTTTTGGCCTACAGTTCTCTTCTCCTCCTGGTCCTTTTCTCTTTCTTGTTTCAGAAGCACCTTGTGTGCTTGAGGTAGTCTTTATCTTTTTACACAAACCTACCCACACTGTGACCTGTTTTCTCCTCTCATTCTGTCTGACTCTCAGGTTTACCAGGCCGAGAGAACAGTTAACATGGCTCTCCAGGAGGATCTAGATGTTGGAAGTGCTTGCCTTGCGGATGACAGAAGTAACAATCACAGTTGCTGTGAAATTTCTAAATCTGCAGAGGTTTGGTTGTATTAATCCCTAAATTTTTGGTTGCTGTCACTGGATCCTCCACTTTTTGCTAGAGGATTCTGGAGATTCAAGTCTCTTAGGATGTTTTTTGCTTCCTATTAGTTGTGATATAGGGATTCTCCCTACCATGCAAGATAGATGGTCTTCTACAGTGGAGTGAACTACATTCATGCATGCTTTTTGCAGCAATCAGGTAGTATATTTCCAAATAGGCAACTGTCTTGGTGGTGTGGGACACAGGTTTCCAACAAGCACTACAACCAGTACCTTACCTGGGAGAAGGGCAGAGAGCGCAGGCTGAGCCGGTGATTGGATCTGTGTATCTGCAGAGAAAACCAAGTATAGAGGGTGTATCACTGCTCTTACCTGAAGCAGCAGGTTTGTCTATGAATTGGGAATTATGACTTGATCTGAGACAGGAGAGACCACTGGAGTGGGTGGCAGGCTACCTGTTACATGGGGGCTGTTGCCTGCACAGAGAAGCAGATCCGTGTTAATAGATGGACAAGCTACGTGCTTGCAGAGTATAGCGGTCTCCTGGCTTTGTCCAGAGTAGTACCTTCAGCCATTGCGGGTGTCTAGAAAGACATAAGCACTTCTTTGAGAGATAGAGGGAAAGCAGCTGTGTTTCCCAGAAAAACCCTGCTCAGGCATTTGCTGCATTTAAAATTCTGTTCCTATCCTTTACAGACATGCTAAAAATCAGCTGTGCCATTAATACTGTTTTGCAATGTGTTTTATGTGCTTCGGGAATTGTTTGTGACTGGAATATGGCACTTGTACAATGTTACTCCATTATCACTTACATTGCTGCAGTACTTTGAGCGTTGTGTGTGCATCTCTTATGTAGATTGGAAAAACTTACTAGTAATGCTTTTACGGTTGAAATGTTTTGAATTTAAGTTGATTTAAAAACCAAATCTATTAATATTGGATTGGATAGAGAAGAAATAGGACTGTGGCGTTGTTGTAGGTAACAAACTTATATTGTGATGTTTGTTGTTTGTGAGTTTTTTAATTAATTCATTACTGTATGAGAATATTGCATATTCTTTGCCATATAATGGTAAAGTTCTCAGCTTCCAGTTAGTAAAGTACAGGATTGTATGGTGTCTTTCGGTGTGGTGCAGTGGTAGTGCAAGCAGTTTTGGGGAACCGAGGCAGGCAGCTAGCTAAGCTGGCAGTGGTGGGATTGAAGTATTGCATACACTGTGATCAGTGCTAGGCAGGACTTAATTGTAGCTGGTCATTATGAAGAATTGCCTTTTTGATGATCATGGCTAACATCCTGTAACAAGGGCTCTTTAGTAACGTCATTCACATGCTGGTTCTGTGGTCACCCCACATCATTTTCTACCACTGAGGCCTGTGCCTGACCAGATAGATAACTTCTTATTAATAGATAAAGAATACCACTTGCTTGTACTTAGGATTGTCCTCTTATCTGAATTTGGATAAGATTATTTTGCCTTTTCTCACCCTCCTACCATTTTTATCTTCAATAAATAGCCTGTGGCTGGTGGTGCACGAGAGAAGTCACTTATCAGGGGCCAGGCAGCCTCCTTATTTTAGCAAAGCAGCCAGACAAGAAGGAAATCTGGCCAGACGCAGGGGCTCAGAGATTATTGTGCAACCAAAGACTGACTGCTTCACAGAACCGTGCACTTGAAAGCAGCTGATTTCATCTGTCATTAGTAAAGTTTTAAATGGACTTGGTTTTTTATCTTCTTTTTCTAGTAGGGGTTTGGCTGTTACAGCTCACATTTCCAGCACCACCCTGGAAGAAGGAGATCTTGATTACAGCAGCAGTCAACGTTGCTGCTTAAATTAGCTGAACCAGTTTCACATGAAGTACAATTGTAACCTTGGCCTGCACTTTGCTCATCTTTCTGTTTTGGGAAGCTGTTAAAAAAAACTGGTTTATTCTGTCCAAAAATATGTACTTAATAATATGTGGGTGTTGCTTCAGTGTGTTGAGGTGCAGCATTCAGAAATGTACAGCTGCAGTCAGTGACATTTCTCCAGGGCATGGTTATCCTGATTGGCTCACTTAGGGATGGAAAATTCCACTTACTATCTTGGCTGGTGTCACAAACTGGAAACTTTGATTTTTTTTCTTGTTTAAATATGAAAAGTATTTAGCTCTTAATATATTGGTTTTTTAAAAAAGGCTGTGATAAAACTGGGTATGAGTCAGTGCCGTCCCTTGCTCCAGATCTGTAGACAGTTTCTGTACTATTGCTTGCTCTAGAATTGGGGTAAGTTAAGAGAGTGGGAATCAACCAGAACCAGTTTTTATCAATTTCATGAAGAGTTCTCAGGGTCCTCCTCTTTTCAGATTCAGGAGGAGTGACATTAAAGCAGTACAAAGGTTCCTCAGTGCCCCAGCAAGTGCAATGGAGAAGCTTTCCTTTCAATGCTGTTTTACAGCATCCAGGGAAACCAACCAAAACAAAACCAAACCAAAAACCAAAACCAAACAAACAAAAGCTGATTCTGTCATCTAGAGGGTTAACTTGTCAATGAAGGGTGGAAAGGAAAAGCACTTTCAGGTATTGCCAACTGATAACTGGAGACTGGTAAACCAGAGCTGCTGTCTACAGTCCTTGAACAGGTGCAGTACCATGCTGAATCCTGTCCCCTGACCTTTTTCTCCTGAATGCTGCTAATTTTTAGTTAGTTAATTGCAATGCATGTCTGGATGCAAGGGAGTGGGGAAGATAGCTAGGAAACATTGAAAGAGGGAATTATAGTGCATTCGCATGTATAGAGGGAAATTTGGATGGGAGAGAATCAGAGATCTAAAGAAGACGAAATACGGAGAGTAACGTAGGAACAGAAGAGGAAAAAGGAATAAAGAGCAAGAAAAAAGGAAAGGAAGCACTGGAGACAAAAAACCACAGTAAAACTTCTTACAGGAGAGTGTGGCAGAGGGGAGTACAGTCAAGAAGGAAAAGAAAATATTCTGAGAAAAGCAAGAAGATGGTTGTATATTGCATGGCAAAATAATTCAATGAAAAGATAATGCAGCGCTGGGTGGATTATACATGACGCTGTGTGTGTCACAGTATTATGTTAAATCTTTCAGATAAGAGTTACAGTGTTTCTCTAGAACTGGGCACCTTGAGGCAATTTTGCTTCTTATCAACATTATCTTTACTCCCTGCAGTTGAACATTTCACATCTTATTTCTCTATAGAAAAAGAAAATTATTATCCATAGTTAAAAGTTAACACAGGAAGACAGCAGTTTCAGCCTGTCAGTTCAAGATACGATCTTGGGATTTGCAAAAACCACATTCAGTTCCTTTCTGTAAGGAAGAATTTTAATATTGTTCTTTGTACTGCTGAAGCAGCTAGAAGTCCCAGACAACGAGTAGGCAACCTGCAGTGGGTAGCCAGTCACCAGCCAAACACCCACCCAGCCTCTCACTCCCCTCTCCTGCAGGATGGGGAGAAAATAGAAGGAAGGCAAAAAGACCCATGGATTGTGGTTGTGAGAGTGTTGTAAGGAAAGCAAAAGCTACACATGCAAGCAAAGCAGAAAGGGGAATTCATTTACTACTCCCCAACGGCAGGCAGATGTTTCACCACTTCCTGGAAAGCAGGACCTCGGCATGTGTAATGGTTGCTTGGGAAGACAAATACCAGAACCTTGAACATTTCCCCTTATACCTCCTTTTCTTGAGCTTTTATCAGTGAACATGACATCATATAGTCTGGAATATCCCTTTGGTGAGGTGAAGCCAACTGTCCTGGCTGTGTCCCATCCCAACACCTTGCCCACTTGCAAGCTTGATTGCCTTAGGGTGAGGGGAGGAAGAAGAGAGAAAGCAAGCTGCGCAAGCACTGTTCAGCAGCAGCAAAAGGTTGATGTGTTATCAACACTGTTTTAACCACAAATGCAAAGCACTGCGCCATACGAGATGCTGCGAAGGCAACACTGTCCCAGCCACACTCAGTACATCCCCACTGTACGGGGTGTCGTACAGGCACGGTGGGAAAGGGTAACCCTTACTCCACAGTCATTAATAGAATTGTGAAAGAACAGCTGGATACAGGCAAGTGATAATGTGCAGTACGGAGCAGTTAGGAATGGTCAAGAGGATGAATAGTAGCCTTAGCATTAAAGATTGTGCTTCCAGTTAGAAAACAGGAGTTTATCTGCAATGTCTTGTGCGTGGTGGGTTTTTTTTGCAACACATGATATCAAAGTCTACTGTAAGTAAATAAGTGACAGTCAGGAAATAAATACCAATTCACATTTCACAGTGAGCTTGGGCTCTCTTTGTTTTTTTTTTTTTTATTTTGTGTGGTGTCATGGCAACAAATCAACCACAAAGCAACCCCCAGAAAACCAACCTTTTCCTACTGCTCTACTTGTTTTGTGGTTTCCTATGTGGATGTTTTAGGGACATTCCCACACATATTTTCACCCATGGTTGTCTGTTGCATCTGTTGATCGTTGGTTTGGACTTTTTGGGGGGAGTGGGGCTGGGTTCGTTTGGTTTTTTTTAGTGGGCATCTATTCTTATTTGCACTGTAAAGGAAAACAGTCGTCTTGACCTAGAGGTTTATTAGTGGTGATCCATATTTTTGCCTTATTTTACACATCTGAAGTGTTTTGAAGGTGAAAAACTTTAGCACAATGCATGTGAAGTGTTTATTAGCCCTCATTTGGTGAATGGGGGAGATGAAGCAGTGAAATATGTGATTTACTGAAGTTCAGACAGTAAGATAGTTGCAAAACTAAAAAGTCTAAAAAGACTAAAAAGTCGGAATTCAAGAGCCAGTGACATTCAATTCCTCCCTTGTTGTGTCAGTGTTTGTCTGTGGAAATGTATCTCCAATGCTCAGAACATTAGGCTTTCCTTTAGCGTAGGTGGTTGTCAGTGTTGGAGATCATGCTGGATTTATGTTTGTGCAGGTAGCTGCGTCTGAGCAAAATTCAGTTCTCTCCAAATGTTACAAAAAAATTAAGTATTGGTCATAAAGCCAAAGCTTTATTTATGATGTCCATTAAAGCAGGACTGTAGAAAAAGATCATACAAAACACTTGCTCAGGTTGGTTGCTGGGTTGTAAAATTGTTCTGTGGTCAGATAAACTCCAGACTTCTACCACATGGTCAGAAAATGCTTAGTAGTGCCAGCTGGCACATGGGTATACAGAGGGCAAAACAAGTCCTTTCTTATGTTATAGTTCCTTCCTTACCCTCAGGGCACTAGTGAGAAAAGTTGCATTTGTAACTTCTTGACTGCTGAGCATGCATTTTTGCCTGCCTCTTCCTTGGAGCAGGTGATTCTCCAGTAAGCTGCTTTGAACATGCCAGCGTTGGTCCAGGTTTTTGCATTCTTGTTGATACACTCCCACACGTTTGGGGTTTTGCCTATTAGTGCTGAAATGCAGGCAGTTCTTGGACAGTTTCATGGTGGCCTACGTGAGCGTTGGCAAGACAGGAAACTACAGAAAAGTTAGCCACCAGAGAGGCTGAGGACTGTGTTGCTGACCAGCTCTTGGTCCCAGCGTCATGCTCAGTGCGCTCCTGTGAAGCTAGGATGTTTGGAGCAAAGCTTTTTCTGTAAACTATTTGCATCTGCAGTACTACAGCCATGCAAGAGCAAGTGGAGGGAATTAGGTGGAATTCAAACCGTCCGAAATCAGGAGTACAACGGCATCTGGGCCTAATGCCAAGAGCCTTTTCCCCAGTGTGCATTTTCCCTGGAAGTAATTGGAAGCTGGATCTGCCTCCTATATATAATCTCTTCATAATACAAAGGCATGATTCCTCTCCTTTCCTTAAGAATTTTCCTGTAGTGGAAGATTGACTTCTTTGAAGTCTTGATACACATTCTCCTTGTTTTTTACTGAGTGTAATCAATTACCAATGGACTTTAGATGCTCATTCTTTGACAGGGACAAGAAGAAACAGGGAGCAAAATAGCTGACTTTTGAAATGGAGCAGCATTTTCAGGGAACACTTTAGGTAGCATTTTATAGCACCGGGAAAGAGAATTTATCACTCATGTCCAGTCCTTCTCTATCCTCTCTAGCCTGAGAGATACAGAGGGAAAGTGTGCCATTTTGAACAGGTTGATGTCATCTTTGTGGGCAGGATGGAAGATCCAGGGAACTACACGCTGGTCAGCCTCACCTTAGTCTCAGTCCCTTGGAATGTCATGAAGAAAATCCTCCTGGAAAGCATTTCCAAATACAGGTGATCAGGAGTAGTCAGCATGGATTTACAAAGGGGAAATAATGCTTAACCAACATGATAGCCTTCTACAATGAAGTGACTAGCTTGGTGCATGCGGGGAGAGCAGTGGGTATTGTCTACCTTGATCTTAGTAAGGTTATGGTCTCCTGTAACGTCCTCATGGGCAAGCTACAGGGTATGGCTTAGGTAAGTGGCTAGTGAGGTGAATTAAAAATGGCTGAATGGCCAGGCCCAGAGGGCTGTCGTACAATGTCCTTGGAGGCCAGTCACTAGTGGAATACCCCAGGGTCAGTACTGGGGCCGGAACTGTTCAACATATTCATTAATGACCTGGATGATGGGGCAGGGTGCATCTTCGGCAAGCTTGTAGATGACAAAAAACTGGGAGGGGTGGCTGATGAGTCAGAGGGTTGTGCTGCCATTGAAAGGGACCTTCACGGGCTGGACAGAGAGGAATCTCATCAAGTTCAACAGAGGGAAAAGCAAAGTCCTACATCCAGGGCTGTCTGAGGGTAAGCCTCTGCAGCAGTACAGGCTGGAAAGCAACTTTTGCGGAGAAGACCTTGGGGTCCTGGTGGACAACAAGCTGACCATGAGCTGGCAATGCACTCTTGTGGCAAGGAAGGCCAACAGCATCCTGGGCTGCCTTAGGAAGAGTGTTGCCAGTGGATTAGGATCCTTCCTTTCTACTTGCCAGAGGTAAGGCCATATCTGTGGCACTCTGTGCAGCTCTGGGCTGCCCAATACAAGAAAAAGAGGACTTACTGGAGTGAGTCCAGCACGGATCCACAAAGATGATGAAAGTTCTGGAGCACCCTTCACATGAGGAGAAGCTGAGAGAGCTGGGACTGTTGCTCCCTGGAGAAGGTTCAGGGGAACTCACCAATGTGTATAAATACCTGTTGTGAGGGAGCAAAGGACAGGGAGATGGAGTCTTCTCAATAGTGCCCAGTGACAGAACAAGAGTCAATGGCCACATGAAAGTCAATGCGGACATCAGAAAATAGATTTTGACTGTGAGGATGATCCGACACTGGCACAGGTTGCCCAGAGAGGCTATGGTGTCTCCATCTTTGGAGATACTCAAAACCTAGCTGGACACGGTCCTGGGCATCTGGCTCTAGGTGTCCCAGCTTGAGTAGGGGGGTTGGACAAGATTACCTCTAGAGGCCCCTTCCAACCATTCTCTGATTCTGTGATCCTTGCTGTGAGCACAAGACACATAACTGGATCGCACCTTAAATTTCCTGCACTGCTGGGACACATGTGCTGCTGCTGCAGCCCATCTCTCACCCACAGCCCGGCGCGTGGCTGGTTGGCCCAGCCCGTGCCTGGTACATGGAGCGAGTGGTGTCATAGCACAGGGGAAAAAGGGTCTTGAGCCTTGTCCTCATCACTTAAAAGCAGCAGGAGCATAACCCCTGGTCCTTCTTGGTTGTGAAGATCAGATCTCCCGGCCCGTGTCCCACCTCCCGTTAACATCCTTGGAAGATCTGTGCTTGTTCTCCCTTTTTTAGGGGCCATTTTAGGGGCTTTTGAAGGAAGGCCATATCAGGAAAGAGGAAATGTTTCCTTTTTGGTATGGCTGTGCTCACTTCAAATCAGAATGGCGTTTAGGCTTGGAGCTTATGTCAGTGCTATTCAAGAGCCAAAATTTTCCACAGGCACATTGAAGACAATGCGGTTGCCTTGTCTCCAGCTCAAAATAGTGAAGAGAATGCAGACTCTTACCATCTTTTATGATGTCTATTCTGTCTGGTTAGGTGTTGAGTGCCTCCTGGCAATTGCTGACTGCCTTTAGCTCTCGTTGGCTTCACTGTGAGATAGTTGTTGATACTAACGAGTGTTCCTAAACACATTTCATGACTGACTTGAAATATCTAGTCCCATGGAAAGTCAAGAAGTGGATTAGTGTAAGCCGATCACTCCTTGGAGTAGATTGATGCATATGTTCTTTGTTTTGCTCTTCAGAAACCAAAAAGCACTTAAATAATAGTGTCCTGCAATCTGTCCCTCACCTCTTTTTGTAATGCAGGTCTGGAGCCTGGATATATTTTGTGGAGCACGTTGAAATCTTCTAATGAGACTGACCATCATTTGAGCTGTACTTCTGGTCTGACTGGCTTGCTGGCTCTGGGTTGCATCTCTGCTGTTCTCACAATCTGTGAGATATTGTACTGAAAATGGAAATGGCAGTGCCCTAATTTTTTTGTGCCTCTAGTTTTTATTTGCAAGATATATTAACCTGTTCCCTTCAGCACAGATGCATAAAGAACACTTGTAACGTTTGATCATGTTATTGCTTTGCAATTCATTTCTCTCTCTCTCTGTGCTACAAACTGACTTCTAAGATATATGTTGAACTGTATCCCAGACAGTTACATATTAATCATTTTATTGCTGAAGTTCTCTGGGAACAGGAATTCCAGAGGGAAAAAAATACAGTCATCATCCAGTATATCATGATAAACTGGTCTCTGGTGAAGGAACTTTGGTATTTGTCACTTTTAAAGGACAAATAATAATAATATGTGTGTCTCTTTCCTACATTTGTTAGTATTCTTTTTCAACAGGTGAATTCTAAACTCTGACTGTGCCTTCTGGCCATGCCGGCAATATAGTGTAGCAAACATGGTATAGCTTTGTCTAAAGTTGTTGATGTGGTCCCCTTTGCACCCGTCCTGTGAAACAGCATTATGTATGATCAGAGAACCCTCTTTAGAAATTGCATGTAAATCTCATGTTGTGAAATGTATGCTAAGAAATGAAATCTTTGAAAGAAATACCTCTTGCCACACAGTGATTTTTTCCTACCTGTGTGCTGAGGCACATCTAAATCAAAGGAGGCAGAATCTTTACTAATTGCTTTTGGAATTGTTTTAATTGTGAACTACACTTGAAAGGGAAGGCAGGTTTTTCTACCCTGTTCTTAGGAGCTGAGCAGATTCTTCACTGACTGGTTGGTATCTTGTATTTCTTGTATAGGTACCTCCTACTTCTGAGGAATATAACACCTCAGATGAATTTTCCAACCTCGTCCTTGGATGGCTCACATTGTTCTTTAAGTTTTTTCTCAGTTTTTTTTAACCTTTTAACTGAAAAAAACCAAAAACTTATATGCTTCCATGAAGTTGAAACAACTGGGACTAGCTTAAAGGGTTTTTACAAGTGCTTCTTATTATTTGGATGGTACTTGGTTGGATGGTATTTGGATGGTTGTGCTTCAAGGATCCAGTCCTTCTTATCCTTTGTACACAGTAAAAAAGTTCATAAAGTTAATGGTTAATCTGCCAATAGGCAGATTTAATATTTCTGTGAATTAGAGCTTCCTTCTTGATATCTACAGTGTGATTGAAACTGACAACTGATGATAGTGAAGGTACCTGAATAAAGGAGACTCCTTTTAGTCTTTGGTGATTAGAGAAGTGTTGTCCTCGTCCCACCTTTATCCAAGAGCAAGATTCAACGCGTGCCGTGACTTCTTTTTGAGTCTTCCTATAGAGTGAAATTTCATTAAATTTAGTTTTCATTTTCTCATGAAAAAAATAGCTGCGTGTCTTGCATTGCTTCAAGTGTTCTCCTAGATTATAGGGTAAATGACATGCCGGTCTCCTCCTGATTGTTCAAGTTACTCAACAGCTGAGTCAGATGACTCTTTGCTTAACTGACATAAAGATTCAAGGAACCGAGATGGACGGTCTGTGGCAGCCTGCGCCAGCGTGGTTACAAGCTGCTGCTATCCTGCCTGCTCAGCCTTTCCTATCCTTTCCTTTGGAGCCCTAGTTTCTCCCTCACACTCCCTTGCTCACCTGACCCTGCCTTGTGTGAAAGGCAGAGTCAGAGCAAAGCTATTTACTTTTATTAGTATTTCGCTTTTCTGCTGGCTTAGTACATTGAAGTGGCTGAGCAGAGATGAGTGGAGGAGGCAGTACATGACAGGGAGTGAAATCAGGGTGGGAAGGAGAAGACAACGAAGGCCATTCCTCCTCATGAAACCATGGCTTAATGTAGACCTAGTGTATGTTGACATAGATTGGACAAAACTTCATTAAAGTTATCTCAGAATTGAAGAACTGGGCCAGAAGTATTTAAATGCTGAATTGCAGAGATCATTGCTTTGTTGTCTTCTAAGAAATGCGGCATCCCAGAGAGCTCTGCCATGCACAAGATGCAAGACTTTGTGCGTTTAGGATTCCCCAGTGGCTAGGCTGCGAGACCTGGAGAACAGGCATGGTACAGACAGAAGCACTAAACACGTGGGATGCTACTATGATGTTACACTCCCAAACCAGAGGGCAGGAACATACCTGGGCAGACAGGGACTGAGCAATATCTTGCATTTTTAAAGGTACATATAACCTCCATTCTTGGGAAGCAATGAGCATGATCTAGCCTTGCACCTCAAAATGCTGTCTTCCCTACCCTGTATCTGTTTCAAAGGTGGGAGGAGATGTAGGCTTACTCTACTGCAGAAGCCTGTCCCTGACTTGAACTGAGGATCACTTACAATGCGAATATCAACTACTTGGACTACCACAGTAAAAATAATGGAGCCAGACCAGATCTTAACAGTGTCTTGACCACTTGTGTGGGAACGGATCCTGGAGCACTGGGTTTTCTCTTTCAAGCCACCTTTTTGAGGTGGTTCACTGTGGTGACATTGATGTGGCTGTTTATATGGAGTTTGGCTAAGGTGACAAGTTTTTGTGAACTTCTTGTGAAATTCTTGTGTGTGTATAGAGCTTTTGATTGCACTTGAGGATGTGTATGTTTAGCCTGTCCACTTAGAACTGAGCAGGTGAAACTCAATTAAAACTACATCAGGAATAAATCTAAGCTACGTTGTTGGGGTGCTGTTTGGGTTTTATTCCTTTTATCTTAAGAAAATTATTCTGATAATGGATGCAGTTGGTTAGGAGTTTGGAAGATGAGTGTGTGGGAAAGAATGCTGCAGTCTTGAAGTGCTGGCTTCCTCAGATAGTTTTTTAATATCTTGGAGAAACACTTAAAATGTGAATCATTACTGCTTCTGGATGACTTTGGACGAACTAAAAATTACAGTGGCTGAAAACATGCATTGACAAAATCTGTAATAAGAAAATCATAGAATATTTTGATATATCCTTGGTAGATTTATTTTTATCACCTAGGCTAGCCAGGCTGTTAGAAGCAGCAAGATTAGTAAAATAAATGAGTAGCTTTAGATTAAAAAGAATAAAATAGCTTTTGTCCTTTGCAAGCCTGCAACTGAAAGTTGTACAATAATGCTTTATAGTTTTATGTGACAGTATTAACATATCGAGGTTTTATAACTATTGTATTGGGGGTGAGGTGAATTAATCAGTTCCTCCAAATGTTTATATTATTTGCTACAATACTACCTGATAATCTGCTAATATTCCTGCTCTGTAGGTGGTAGAAAAGGAAAGGTAAAACTGCCAGCTCAGTTGCAGCCAGGTCCTCTGATTTTGCATGTGAGAACTCTCTCTAAATGGAAGTAAAGGCACATGTGTTCAAGGTCATCTTAATTTTTACGGCTTTTAGTGATTTCCTTCTGAAAGTCCGTGGACTTTAGATGTTTCAGTTGCTGGCGCAGCTCTAGGCATTCAATGCTGCTTCTGTATTTGAGACCTCTTGTATTGTACATAGAGACTTCTTCAGGTTGGATTCTTCAGCCTAAAACTACTGCTTTCCTTCTAGCAGCTGTCTCTTTCCCCACTCTAAATGGTTGTTTTAGCTCATGTAAAAGCAAATTTTAAAACATTATTACCATGCTCCTTACTTTGTCCTCCATTTTGTTGGGACTGTCCGATTTACATTAGATATTTGCCTTCTGCTTCTAAGTGCCATTTTGTTGTGTTTAAAATCATCTCCACAGCCCTCTGAGCACCATTGTAAAAATCTTTAATGTGCCTTTTGCCTTTCAGATCTCACTGCTGATTGGATTCATCAGTGTAAATAATTCTCCATGGACAGATTACAGTGCATACAGCTACTTTCAGATTGTCACCATGTGTGACTTGGTTATGATTTTGTTCTTCTACATTATCCACATTTTCAAAATCTACAGGAAGCTCACTTGTGTTAGCTGGCCACTTGCGGTAAGCCTGTTAAATGGTCTGGGTTCCTTGCCTCTCTTGTGGGTTAATATCTCGGTTATTTAGTCCGTTTTTTTTTGTGCTATCACACAACGTTAGGCTGTCTTTCATGTAATTATTGTTTGCTTTGTATACAAATCCTTTTGTTGCTTTTGTTATTAGTATTCAGTTCAGCAGATGCTGATTTGGATTTGATCCTGTCCTCCTTCACACAGATAAAAGTCCCGATTTACGCCAGGGAAGGCGATAGCGTTATTCTGAGACAATTGAAAAGAAGCTACTGATTATCAAGCCTTCAGCTGACAGATCCATGGCTCAGGCCATTTATAGCAGCTAAAGGATTGCTAGAGTACCAAATCATAGTGTTAGAATTCATGTACTACATCCTGTCCCAAAATAAAGCCTACAAGCGCTATTTAAGTCGTATGTGTCTCTTTTTGGTATGGCTTTAGGTAATTTAAACAATAGCAAGAAATAGGAGCCTCAGCCTGATTGCCATAGTTTTGCCACTCCTGGGATATCCTGTAGGATGTTCCTGTTTCATTCCTGCATTTCCCCTGCACATCCATCTCTCATGTCCTAGCAGAGAAGTAACAAGCAGCACAGGGAATGTGAGACCTGAACTTCCTCAGTAGCTTTGGGTCAGGTCAGCTAACAGAAGAGTCCTGTGTCCTAGTGTGGGATGGTGGATTTTATTACCTCTTAGAACATGTCTTACTTATGCATAGTGACACGTTAGTTCTAGAGAGGAAGGACCAAAGGGTTGGAGAAAGCCAACTGGAGAGATATAGAGGGATTTTGAAATCCAAGAAGTAGTTGGATGGTGCTTAATGGAAGCTGTGCAAGTAGTTTGCAGATCTAAGATCATGGTTTGTCCATCCATCCACTTCTAAAGAGAGACAAAATACAATTTGCTTTTTATTTTTGGCTGAAGAGTATGATTAGACTTGTGCCCCTTTTTATTTTTTCAAAATTAGGCCACCACTATTTTTCTCTGGAAAGTATTACTTTATCTAGGGATAATACAGATGCAGGGATTGAAATAGGGGATTGAAATAAGCTAATAAATCACAGTTTTGCAATGTTTTTTAATGCGTGCATTGCTGCAACAGCACAATGTAATTTTGACCTCTGCACAAGCTGCTTTGGCTTTTTGTTGTGTGTTTAATCATTCCTAAATGTTCTAGAGTCACTAGTGAGTTTAGGGCACTGAAGTTTGTGGCTGCTCAGCTTCAGATAGTTTTACGGGATGTGATGCTTGAACATTGCTGCTCTTTTACAACCAACCTCCTTTTCAGTCACGTATTTAAGTATCTTTAGAACAGAATCGGAAGACCTGTAAGGGACTTTGCGAAACTACGGCTAGTGTTTGGCTGAGTTTCCTGGCAGGATCTCTGTATTGCAGTCAGGGGTGTGATTTGCAGTCAGTAAAGCTGCAGTGGTTCAAGAGGTTGTTCAGCGCTGACACCTTTTAGAGCTGAGAAGTGTTTCTCCAGAGGGGCGCTCTCATGGCCCTGGCAGGGGCTGGATCTTCAGCTAATTTAGCCTTTGGTGTTTCGTTTGCACCTTTGCCCATCCCTCAGGCTCCTCTAAAGTAGTGGCCTGTGTGCACTGCTTTATTTGGTGTCTCTAAGTAGGCAGTGCCATGCCTAATTTGGCTGCTGCATTGTGGACTAGCCAGAGAAGCCTCCTTAGGGAAATAATTTATTCTAGCAAACGCAAGGGTTGAGACCTTGGTTACTTGAAACAAGGTTACAAATGAAGAAAGTAAGTTGCAGTCTCAGAGCCTACTTTATGGCAAAGATCCTCCTCAGCTATTTATAAACACCTGAGCAGAGGGAAACTGTGGTATGGTATGATACATTATTTCCCTTCTGGGATTTGCTTGAACAATTTTCTTTTGGGACTATATTCTCTCATCTTTGGTTTAAGACAAAATGTCTCCTCTCCCTTATACATGGCGTTTGCTTGGCTCGTGCTGGTAGTGCAATGCAGATAAAGTTAGCAGATAACCTCCTGCCCACCCCACCATGCAAAAGAAACAACCCACGTTCAGTTTGCAGACACCCATATTGGTTACCATAAGCCTTCTGAGGATTCAAAATCTAAATCCACAGATAACCCCTGCTTATAACAAGGTAAAATTGACTCCTAGACTGATACTTATGATGCTAGAGAAGAGCTTAAATGTGGTGCCTCAGTGCTTTCTCAGGAAAACCTGTGGCATCATGTTTTACTGTGGGACAGCTGCAGTCACCCATACCGACTTAGCAGCCTGGTTGTTGGTTATGTCTATGTAGTTGTGCTTTTCATGGCTTCCCTCCCGTTTCATCTTGGTTGATGTAAGTTGTTAGTAAATCCAGCAGTAGATCTGTTGCTTAATTTCTAAGATTATCAAAAGTAGGAGCATTTAGGTTTCTACTTAAGCCATTTGCTGCCATTTATTGCCATTTTGTATAGGCTAGAGAAATATGCCCTTAAGGCTTCTTCCTCCAGAAATGTCTTTATGGTAAAGTGCATACTTGATGCAATAAAGATATGTGTTTCACCCTTAGTAATGTACCGTGTTGAATTGAAAGGATTGCATCCATGTCCAGTAAGTAGATCTTATTCCAGTGACATTAGTAAACCTGGAGATTGTTTGCCCTCTCTCCTTTTTTTTTTTTTTTTTTTTTTTTTTAAAAAAAAATCAGGTTATATANNNCCCCCTCTCCTTTTTTTTTTTTTTTTTTTTTTAAATAAAAAGTCAGGTATAGTACAAAATCCACTGACAAGGTGGTCTTTTAACTTTTTTTTTTTCCCCTTAGCTTTTTTATTTTTTTTTTTTTTTACTGATGTTTTGTCCTCTGCCAACTTGTTTTAATTCTGAGACATATCTAAATGCTTTCCTAGTAAGTTTCCCTTCTGATGCAGGCTGCGCTTGTCTTTACAGGAGTTTCTTCATTATTTAATTGGTACAATTCTGCTTCTCATTGCATCGATTGTAGCAGCATCCAAGAGTTACAACTTGACTGGACTTGTGGCTGGAGCGGTAAGACTGTGTTTATTAGCCTTGACACTTTTTTAATTGCAATGTATATTCAGTAGGACATTGGAAATGTATTGCTTCTAATGTTATTTGTAACAGACTTGCATTGCTTGTGTCTTCGTTGGGGGAACTACCTTCTGTCTCCTTTCAGTGAATGTTCTGTAACACAATGCCAACAAAAATATTTTGTTGTGAGAGTCCAGAGTCACTCCTGAAGTGGGTATTTGTCCTGTCAGACAGCTGAAACCAAAGGCTCCTGCTTTAACTCATAGGAACTAAAGTGTTTAGAGGAAAAACTGACACAATTCAGTTTTGATGAATGGCTGTTGTAGCAGCTAGAAGTTACCTAAAGGATTTCACGCCAGTCTTTGGCTTTTGATGCCTTCTGCTTCTGAACAGAGCCCTGTTCAAGATAATTTCTCCTGACCTAAAACCCACTGGGATCCCAGGCTGACTTACTGGAAGATACTCTCTGCCTCTGTTGGCTGGAGGGATTTATAGACACAGACATGACTTCTGAGTGTGGGCAACAGTATTTTCACAGTAGTGGGGCCTGAAATACAACTCCTTCAGAATAAAGAATTACTTTCATAAATTTAGTCCTGATGATGCAAATAAACTAGAAGACTTACCTGACTTGTTAATTTGGCAGATGGCAGAGAAATACTCCTTTGAATGGGGCAGTAAAAAAGCAGTATTCAGAGGTGTTAGAAAAAGTATTTTCTTTGTTGCAGAATCCTAGTGAGAAGTCTGGAAGGTGAGACTATGCTGTTGTCCAGCTTTTTGTCCCCTGTTGTATATGACTCTCAATCTATCTTTCAGTTGTTATTTTGACAAGACATAAGCTGCTACCATAGTACGGAAACTTTTTTTTTAAGTATATTGTTAGAATGGAGTATTTGTGTCTGTTAACATCATAAAATATGTAGCTGAATATACAAGAGTGTCCATACCTTCATGGAATATGTGTCATCTAATGTTCTATAAGTATTTTGTGGCTTGTTTGTTTTCTCATCCAGACTTTCGGGTTCCTAGCTACGATCCTGTGTGTTTTAAGCATATGGTCATCCTACAAGGTTTCTTGCATCACACAGTCAACAAGTAAGTATCATGCTTAGTAACTGCCAGAATATTTCCCAAAATTAATATTTATATTTTCTGCCACAGGGCTGTGTCTGCCTGGAAGGATTTACTAATGTCCTGTTCCTTGTTACCCAAAATTACTCACAAAGCAATAATCCCATATTTTCTGTCAACACAGATGTATCACAGCTACTGACAGCTGTTAACTAACTACCAAGAGCAAAATAACTTGCTTCTAGCAAGTAGTGAACGCATCAGTGTTTTCCCTCCTCCCTCCCCCACTCCCTGCCAAAATATTTCCTGTGTGTTCCTTGATCAAGTAGATTAATCTGTTTGTGGCAATGCAAGTGACGCTGTCTTTCTTTTCAAAGATGCATCTGTATGACTCCTTCATCTCTGCAAGACATCTGCCTTACAAAATAGGATACCAAAGAGGAGCATCCACTACTGAGGCAAGAGCATGAGTATTTTGTTACTCGCCTGGACAACCAGTAGCTTCTGAAGATCTACTTGAACGCCTATGCAAAACAATGTTGTGAACCAAAGTTTTTTTACTCCCCCCACCTCCCCCCAAAAAAAGAATTTCATAATGGAGAACATGCTTTTTATGAGCTTTACAGAGAAGGACAACTTCTGTCTCACAAACTGGGCTGTGATTATTTCCAGCTATTTGCAATAAGTGCATTTAAAACTCATTTGGAGAGTCATGTGGTTCTCCTTTCACAGGGATGGAAAAAATGCTTCTGATTTCCTCCATCTGTTTACAGAAGGGAAATCCTGCAAATTCCTACCTGATTCTTAACTTCCAAGGATGATTGTTTTAACGAAGGAACTGTTACAAACCAATTTGTGCCTGGATAAGCTGTGTCCTAGCCCCAACAGTACATGATGAAATCAGGTTTTTTTCTTCATGAATTTTACAGGTTATTATCAATCAAAGATTATTCTTAAAAACTTTCTTCTGCCAATGTCCTGGTTTGAGCTACACGGGACTAATTCCTCTTCTAATGCTTGGGAAAACTGCACTTTTAGAAGACTCTAGTGTCTGAATTTGTGAAAATATTTACTTTACAGTCAGCTCTGGTGTGTGGGTTTCAAAGTCTCAGCGTTTTCAAGCTCGCCAGGTGAAGGGATGAGGAGAAGCGAGACTCGGGCACTTGACCCAAACTGGCCAACAGGATTATTTCATACCATGAACGTCACATTCAATATAAATTAGAAAGTTTGCTGTGAAGTGCTCTCTCCCTTGATGGCAGTGATCCGGAGAACTTCTTTACCCCAGTGTCAGATGCCTGAGGCCTTCTTTCCCTTCCTCCCAAAGCCGTAGCACTCGCAGTGTCCGACATTTGCTGTCCACTGCAGGGAGTGCACAGCTTCCTCTGATATAATTGGCTGAGTATAATCCTGGTATATTTTATATTGGTATCGGGATCAATATTGGTTCTTTAGTGTTATTAATGTTAATTATCTAGCCTTATTCTATTAAATCTGTTTATATTTCAGCCTCTGGGCTTCCTTGGTTTTTTTCCCCAATTCCCCTTCCTGGGTGGGGAGTGGTCATCAGGTGACAGAATAATTGTCTAAATGACAATACATTGTTATGGGTTACTCAAACCGTAACAGCCAAGTACAGGAAAATACATACCTAAGAATATCTCTATAATGTTTTGTGGGATCTTTTTTTTCCCTTTCCACAAATACTCGTTTGTAAAATGGGTATCTGTAAGACCTGTTCTGTAGAAAATTTCAGTGCGTTTCCTGTAAATTATTCTCTTTGGAGCGTTCATGGAAAGCCCATTGTGAATGGAGCAGTGTGCTGCTTTCTCTCTCTTACATTCATTTTGTCCCTTCCTCTGCCTCTGCTGGGATCCACGCTTTTGGAAACTGCCCACAGCCTAGACAGGCAGAACAGTTCAGTTTTGTCCAACCTCATCTTGTTGTGGAGTTCTAGGTCACTTTGAGGCTGAGACAATACCTTCTTGTCACCTTTGTCTTTCTCTCCTTTTGCAGTCCATGTCTGGTGAGCTTGAAATTTTTTGCAGGAAAAAGGTAAGCGCAGGACCTTCCTTCTTGGTGCACTGTGAACTAGAACTTGTAAGTTGGGTCTTTTCTGTCAGGACAACTGCATGATGGTGCAGCAGGGTTCTGCAAAAAGTAGGATTTATCCAATTTACCAGATCCAATCTGGAGGAAAACAAAAGCATTTTCTGGCCTGCTATGCATTTTCCTATTTGTCTGAAATTCTGTGTCAATACTTCTAAGTGATTTAATGGTCCTCAGAAAATTCTTCTTGTGCCTCATAGCAGGTCATCATACATTGCAATTTGCTGCCACCTTATTTTTTCTCTCATCCTAATATATGTGGTTTTACTTTGATTTCTTTTTTTTAAACTCTTTCACAAGAGAATTTGTCCAATTGCTAAAGTGTCAAAAATTTGAATAAGTAAATTAAAACAACTGAGCAGATAACCTGGAAAGGTAGAAATCCCCCTCCTCATGGTGAAGTTTCTGTGATTCTTCTTGCTGTTCCTTTTCATAAGTACCCTACTCACAGCAACATGGAACAGGAAACATTTGAGAGCTTAGAAGTCCGCTGTTCATGGGTGAAGATACGTATATTCACTCCAGGATAAACTGCTTTGACATTCATATAGAGGATTATTTAAGTAAAATTATGTAACAGGGAGTTATAATGTTATTAATTTCATATTGACTTTTTTTTTCTTTTTTTTTACAATGGCCAACTTTGGCCTGCTTTTCTGCCCCATACCTTCAGATGACATATTTAGATGTGTTCAGAAATGGATCACTTTTTTCTTTTTAATGACCTGAATCAAGCATGCCTCAAAGGCTCTCTGGCTTAAGAGAACAGACATCCTTCTCACCTAGAAATCCACTGTCAGCAGAGTCAGTGATGGTTCAGGCTTCCTCACACTGCCAGCACAAGACCAGTGCGAAGGACATACATGACAAGGGACTTCATTCTGGGTGCTTTGAGTGAAAATACCTGCAGAAGAAAGTCTACACACATACACGTGCATGCACACACAAACGCTTGCTTGATCACCAGTTCTCCTGCCAAGACTGACTTAACCACATTTTTTGAAAACCAGCACTCTGACTTTAATTTGGACTGACATGGTAAGATATTTAAGGATATGACCTCTTGTGTTCTCCTAGAGGAAAGAGAAGTGCTCTACTGCTCCTCCGCCTCCTGAGATATCACTCAGATATAGTAGGCACCTTTCTACAAGCTTTAAACCCTCTTGGCAATCTTGTGGGAAACCAATGTTCTGCTGCTCACAGTGAGAATGCAGCTGAGCCCTCAGTGCTGCAGTGGCAATGGGGAGAAGCACTCGCTAAGGATTAGGGTTCGAGACTGAGCTTGCTTCTGAAAAAAAGGCTGTTTCCACTCTGCTGGAATCGTGCCCCCTCTCCTGGCACTGCACTAGTATCTTTTTTCCAGCCTCCCACATCACTCTGTCACTTGTCGCTATGTGGGGGAAAAAAAACCCCAAAATTTAGGGAGAATCTGATGCAGTCTGAGAAGCAAATAATTTCTGCACTCTCTGATCATCCAAAGAATATGTTTTGCTGCAAGTGCACTTGTTCATATTGGATCAGAAGAAAATTACAAGTTCCCTTTTGGGTTTTGTGCCTATTGACAAGTCTAAGGTATGCCTGCAGCTTTTGCTGTTATGACAGTGCTGGGTCCACAGACCCACCAGATGCTCTTAATGTGGGATGCTTTCAGGCTGGCAAACTGATGTCTCTCTGCTGCCAAAGCTTCCTTACCACTCCAAAATCCTCCTTGTGAAACATGTCTACCAAGAAAAGCACAGGTTTTGCTGGTATCACCAGCCCCACTGGGCATCTTTGAATGACAGGTCTGTCTGGCAGAGACTTTGGCACCTCACTACTGTAGCTTTGCCAGCAAAAGTGTTTTAAGTTTCCTTCAGTGTCAGCCTGGTTCTGAAAGCTCCATCTGCCTGCAACTTTGTCAAATATGGGATTCCAGCTGTTTTAGTAATAAACTGTGTTCACTGTTTGGGTGATGTAATAGCTTTGAGTACTCAGATTGTTGTCTTGCTCATTTTTTTCCTTCCTCCGCTACAGCAGTGACTTTCTCTGGGGAGTATCAGAATACATCCTGTACTCGAGGACGTGAGGTAGGAGCCACAGAAAAAACTGTTTCCCTGCCGTTGTGTTTGGATGTGCTGGTATCTGACTGTTCCACCCAGAAGTTGTCCATTCTCTTCAGCTCTGAGATAAGTGTAGTATATCCTTTCAGCCAACACAGGTAGAGTTTGGGGTTCCGTTTGACTGAAAGTAAAAATGTAAATGTTGGGAGAAGAAAATAGGTAGTGCAAAGTGTTTCATACTGAAAAAAAACCCCCAAACCCTGATATTTGAACTCTGGGGACTTCAGATAAGTTAGAGAGTGAATAGTGCTTTTGTTGGGTAGAAACTGGGAAGAAGAGAAGGGGAAATGAAACTTTTCAAAGCCACCCTTCCTCTTTTTTAAAAGTTTGAGGACCACCATGCTGGATGAAGAAGCTGCAAGTTATGTGACAGCTTGCACACTTTTTCTGTTGCTCTAAAATGGTTGTGTTTTGCGTTGTGTGAACTCCAAAGGAATGGGTTCTTTGCTCCTAAAAGGCTTTGTGGGGTATAGAGGGGATAGCAGGACACTAGGATAATGATAATTTCTAATGAAGTGGGGGCGGGGGAGGGGGATTGGGGTGTGTGTGGGGGGGAGTGTTGAGTCCTCCAGGGAAGAGGATTAGGAGCTTATTAGGACAAAAAGGATCAGAAGACAAGGAAAAGCAGGTGTAAACATTAGTAGAACGCTTAGGAGAGGACAAACTAATGTGAGCACATTATGCCCTAATAGAAATGCTGGCAAATGTCAACAGTTTCTGGCTGCATCAGTACTTAAAGGGCAGACCTGCCTGGAGTGATAGAAAAGTCTATTTTCTGCTTGCCTGCTATGTACACTTCATACCCCGTGTCTGGGATTTTCATGTTCTGCTAAAGCTGTGGGAGGATGCACTAAACCTGACCCGAAGGTGGTATCAAGTTGTCACATGTTCTGCCCTGTTTAACTTGAAATTGCTCAGGGCTCCGCTCTTCTTAGAGACAGCATGGAGCGAAACACTGGTGCTGAGCGAGAGGCTGCGTGCTGGCCAGTGGCCTCGGTCATCCCTCTGGCTAGGGGCAAAAGTACAGACCTGCTTTTTGACTGTGTCCCCTGAAAGCCAAGGGAAGCTGGAGTTAGTATCGCTGGGCCCTGCTGATGAGCTTGACCCTGGGCTGGCATCCAGGAGGTGCTGCTGGTTGTGTGAGATGGGGAGAAGCGGGTACGAGAGAAAGGGTCTGTGGGAGGCTCACATCCTGTCCTTTCTGCCTGCAGAGATTTACACCCAGGTGGGAGGAGAGAGCCCTCACCACAAAGCTCTAGGGTATTCTTAAGCAACCCTCCTGTCTAGGCCGTTTCACTTTTCAGACCGGAGCGCAGGTGCGGGCGCCATGCCCATGGCTTACCTTCTGCTCCTCTGCAGATGCACAGGGCTGCACACTTGCAAGGCCATCCCATTGGGAACAGACAACTCTTGGTTTTGGTCCCTGGTCCTAGGGCTTCTTTAACCCTACTACATGGAAGTGGGTCAGAAAGTCGCACTGGTGCTTGTCATCTCCCTCTCCTGGAGAAGGATGATTACTTTTTTCCAGCACAATGGCAGCTGGAAAACAGGAAAAGCAGTAAGTGCTGTTGGCTGCTGCTTCCTACGCCTGTCCCTTCTGGAGGTCACTGACTACCCACAGCTGGCTACTCCAGAGTTTGTTTCTGTTCTACCTGTCGCTGAGCCCAGGGTCCATCAGCCACAGGTAGTCCCCTGGGTCAGCGCTCTGGTTTCTCATGGCCAGAATGGTATATAGGTGCCGTTGTTTATTACTAAGGACTGACTAGTATACACCGTCCAGAGACTTGCATAAAAAAACCAACCAACCAAACAAAGCCCATATTTATAAACAACTGATAAGTTTTATCCTCTTGTTGTCTCACATCTGCACTGGTTTACTGGGTTAATGACTTGCCAATTTATTAAGTATCAAACAAGCTCCCATCACCTGCCTGCACCAGCCCCTTTGCCTTAGGCAGTTGGAAAAAAAATGTCTGCTTTTTGCCCTCTCCCAAACTTCTGTCTGAGCTGCCCTGACAGTGAAATCGAAGCTGTCTGGCCATGCCCAGAAGCAGCACTTCATGCAGGTAGGAAGCTTGAAAGCTGAAAAAAAACAAAACCAAAAAACCAAAAAACAAACCCTCCAAAAAAACAAGAAGAAAAAAGGGAAATAAAAAAAGAGTTGTAGCACCACAGGAGCTTCCTGCTTCAAGGGCGAGGTGACTGCCAAGACAAGCTTTCAGTTTTTACATGGAGGCAGAATTTAGATACCAAAATCTTTGGCACTGTTCTTGCTTACTGCTGTGAAAGCTTGGCTTTAAGAAGCCAGACTTGAGTAGCCAAAGGCATGATATTGTGGCTGCTTGTTAAGTGCTGGGGGGGACAGTAGTATGATAGGGAGGGTTCATAAGAAGGAAGTTGAGAGGGACCACGCCTTGGGGGCAGGGGGGGAATAAGGAGGTCAGAGCTAAAAAAGAAAGCACAGATGAAGAAGGTAAAATCAAGGGGCCACTGCAGAGTAGCGGTGCTACCTGACATTTCCCGAGTGAGCAGCTCAGAGCAGTGCTGTTCCTCAGGTTAATGTTTTCATACTGCTTCCTGAACACGACATGACCTCCAGGAGCACCTGTTTTTTGCATGTTGCTGTACTACAGCTTTACAGAAAGGCGTGTAAGATAAATATTTTCAGAAGCAGTTTTGTAACTGGGTAAGTGCTAACCGGCTCTTGGGTGAGACTTGTGTTTGAGCAGAATATGTCCTTCAGAGCACTAGCCAGCCATGAAGGCCAGAGCTTTTGAAGCAGAAAAAAAAGGATTAGGATGTAGATAAAATTACCTTAATTAAAATGCATTTTTGTGAATCCTGGCTTGAACGGAGTTAAATTCAAAATGCCCAAGATGTAGCTTTCATGTATCACTCTTTAGGTGCTTACAGACCTAGAATAACAGCACTGCACAAAGCAACCATTTGAAAGGAATAAACTGCAACCTCTAAAGCATTAGCAAGAGCAGCAGCCCTGCCTTCCTCACTGTGACAGGAAATTCAGCCAGAACTGTGAACTAACACAGGAAGGCACAGGTGTCCCAATGCTGCAGAGCCCCCAGGTTACTCTGACTGGCCTTAAATGGTCTCAGCCCTGCCTGGTGCACAGATGCACAGCCACCTACGTCACCTTCAGAGCCCCTCTCGCCTGTGACTCCAGAGAGGTGCCCCCACAGGCGGGGGACCCTGCAAAGACAGACGGGCAGCTGTGCGGCAAAACCACGCACCTGGGGAAAAGGGGGAGTAGCACAGAAGAAAAGGAACAGACCGAGTGCTCTGTGCTTTGCATGTGTTGGTATGTGTAGAAAAAAAGTAATGTGTGGCGCTGAAGGAAACACCTGCATGTTTCTGTGTCTGATGAAGGGGCTACCAGAAAGACAATGAGAATATGCCAGTGTTTGAAGTGGAGCTGACGTGCGTGTGGATGATGTGGTAGGCCAAGCAGAGTGGTGGGGCATGTCTCCCCGCAGGGGTGAATATTCCCCAAGCCACTAATGTAGAGTCATTGCTAAGTTAAGTATGTCTGAACCACTTGTTCTTTTTTTACGTGTCTGCACTTGTGCAGGAAGAGCAACAGCAGACAAGCAGCCCTCTTGGCATAGGAGAAATTGTAGCAAGGCTCTAGAAACCTTGCGGAAAAAAAATAATCCCACAGGTGTAGACTTAGAGGCACCTAACACTTAGGCATGTAAGACCAGACTAGGAAATTAGAGACAACACTCATCCTGCACCTATTTTTACACCCCCAAAGAAAGTAAATACCATTCTCCCAGGGAAAAGCACTGTGTGTCTCGGAGGCTGCTTGCATGGGACTAGCCTTAAAAACCAGCCATTCTCCCCCGAGAATTCGATGAAGAAAGAGAAGGTCAAGAGTGAATCACAGCAGCAGTGACTCAGAGTGCACGAGTTACCCTTCCCCTCTGATTTACCCTCTAGATGTCCCTCTTCCTCTGTCAGCTGCCTGGGGAGCCTGGCCTCCCAGCTGGGACATCTCAGGGCAGAGCTGAGGAGATATCCCTTTTACTTTCCCTTGTGGAGCTTGGGCAACACCCACCTCAGCACCCACTAATTCCAGCACTTAACAGAGCTGATGTGGTAGCTGGGTGGATGGAAAAAGACCAGGCTAGAAGTTGTCTATCACCTGTAGCTAGCCAAAAGCAGCCATTTGCAGCTTCCTTTTATTACATCTGCTAGCCAGCTGTGATGGTAAGGTATGATTACCCCCTCTCCCCCAAGTACAGCCTGGCCAGCACACACAATTACACTAACAAAACCTTCTTTTATTGACATTATTGGGGGTTGTATGAAGTGGACCGGTGCTGGTGGCTTCGTACCACCATGAGTACAAATCACAGCTCTGCTGGCATAATAGCTCCTTTTAAATCAGAAGTGCTTTGTCCATCTAACACAGTCTACTGTTATTTCTGCATCTGTAAACCACTCTTAACATGAAACTTCATGTTCTGAATCCCCCTTTTTCATGAACCCCAGCCGAACGACAGCACAATGCTGCAGCTGTAGCTATTAAGCTACGGTGGCAGCAAAGCACTCCAATAATACCTCATGCTCAGCAGTTTGTGATGCACAAGAGCTGAATAATTATGCCCTTGTTACCCTCAAATGAGAGGCACAATTGCCAGAAACAAGCATTTACAATTAAAAAAACTGCATCAAGTCAAGGACAACATTTGTCCATTCATAAACCGAGCCTTTCTGAGCAAGAGGACTATGAGGCAGAAAACAGACAGACTTACATTGACGAGATCATTGTTTCTAGAGCTGTATTGTACCCCTTCAGATAGAGCTCCACAGCCACTTTATCTCAGCTGTTTTGAGAAGCCAGCAGGCAGCGGTTTAGCCGAAGCTCTTATTGCCATGAATTGCACTGATAGGGAGGCTCAATTTAGATTGGAGGGACAGGAACGGGAAGCGGGGCTTTAACAACGCGAGTATCAATAACCAGTGATCTGCAGCCTATGAAACAGAGCAGACAGGCACAGGAGTGAAAACGGATGTTGCGTTAACGATAAAACCAGAGGTGGTGAGGGTTTGTCCTCCTTTCTGAGGACACCTTGTTGCTCACACCAGGGCAGCAGCTCCGCATCTTTGGCGAGGGCTGTGCAGAGACTACAGAACAATTAAGTAACTGTTCCCTCCTTACCTACGATTCAACATGAGCAGGGATTTCAGAATCATGTCTGCACTGATATTTTTTGGAAGAGTGACAGCTGGTGCAAAGGAAGTACTTTAAAGGAAGGCTGTAGTGCAGACAGACTTGCATGATTTTGAGCAACATTCCACCATTCTCTAAGCAAAGGTAGGGCATACGGTAATAAAAAACCTTGTCATGCTTTTGTCTTACAATATTATGCTTTCAGTAAGTCCAAGTGAGGGCTAAAAAGAGACTTCTGAAGTACACCCCAAACTTAGCGCTGCAGAATACTACACCTTTTAATGCAGCACATCTGGCATCAGATACCTGAGTGGGTATTTGCTGTCCTCATCTGGCTGCGCATGAATCGCGCCACCCAGGAATGTGCTTATGCTGTCGCCTCCTTGTGAAGCCCTGACTCTCACCTCGGGACTTGCCAACTTCAAAACAGCCAAGTCTGTGTTATTTTCCCAGCCCTGTTCTAATATTCAGCCAAGAGACAATAGGTCATAAGAAACAAACTGAATGAGTGATTAGGACACACGGGCTGGTCAAAACAGGTTTCGCTGGGGAGCCTGGAGAGGACCGGAATTACAAGAAGCCCTGCAAGGGGCTACGGTCACCAACATTTCTGTTGTGGACCCTGAAATTTTTCCAGCATGCATAATTAGCATCATTTTGATAATAAGCTTCTCTCATTTAACTTCCCCAGAGTCCAGGAAGTGCTCAGGTACTCCGCATTCCTTTCTTCTTCCACCTGTGATCCACAAAGCTTTCATTGAAAACCACAGCATAGTACTGACTACAAAAGTCTTCCAAGCTGCAGTACAGCGTTATAGGTGTAGGCATAGTCATGCAGCTGAAGCTTGGCTTGAATTTTTAAAAATGTCTCTTTACAGGTTACAAAACAAAAGGAATAAAAGTAAAAAACTTTCAAACTGCTCAGGTAAAGCATCTCCTTGAGACAATAATGATCAGATTATATTATCAAAACTCCTTCAGGCTACATTTAGAGAAATAAGCAAATGATTGGAAACAGTATCACTAAAATAAACAGCTCAATTTACAGCCACACTGACAACAGAGGGCAAGGGGACTTCAACTCGACTCAAAATATAGGTGGGAAGAGAGTGAAGTCCTCCAGGCTAAGTATTTCCAATCACAGGATCATCTTTGCCCTCTTGTGGACGGACCCTTCTGCAGCTTCTCAACAGACTCCTCTGCAGACTGCACCTGCGCGGACGGCAGGAACGAATGCAAAAAGCATGGCTGGCCTTCCTTGTGCTTTCCTGAGCGGGTGAAGAATAGCTGTACTGAATCCAAAGAGAAGTCCAACCCAAAACCCAGCCAAGTAATTAACTTTGCTCGGTTCCTGCACGACAGTACAAAGGAGGCAGTGTGATGAGGCAGGTGGCTGGTCACGCTCCTCGCTGTAAGGAGAAATCCCACCCAAAAGGCAAGAAAACAGGTAGGTGCCTTCAAGAACAGACATACAGGCAGCAGCAACCAGGTGGTGCCTGTGCACTCACAAAGGAGAGCCACAGACTACCAGCCTATATTCTGCCCTGCTGTGCTATTCTGGTAATTTACAGTGACCTACCTTGGACTACGCTCCTGAGAAAGGAGTCGTCACGATTCTAGCAATAACACGACTTAAACTGTGTGGTCACGCTCCAAATTATTAAGTCTTCATTAATCTTTCTTAGGACTTCTGAGTTATTTTCTCACGCTGTGTAAATCCCACCGCTGACATACCCTTTTAATACAACATTTTGCCTTGATTGTTTTCTTGCATCTAGTTTTCAAATGTAATTAAAAGCATTAGAGACCTTTTTCCCTTATGAATCCTTATGGTTACACTCGTCTCTGGCAACTTCATCAAAGAGGCAATTTCACATTTAATGTTACAATATAAAGAAAAATACACAGTGGCATTCTAATTTCAGTGCCAATAATGAAGAAAATGCCATTTTCCTCCTGCTTACAAGATGACCACCAGGTGATAAGCAATCTGCAGGATTATGAAACAAGAAAGCTACTCTGCCAGAAAGCCTACAGAGTTTATTTCCTTTTCCTCACCTCCTACCACTGACAATCAGACAAATATTTTTCAAGGATCCAGCAGTTCCCCCTCAACCAAATAATTCAATCACCTGCATTTTTCTACACCAGAAGGAATTATTTGTGCTTAACGCCTTTTGCTAGTTCGTGCTCCTTCCTTTAACAAGTCTGCCACTTTATTTTTTTTAGCTCCAAATAATCAAGACAGCAGGAAAGCAGCCCTTGAATTACGCTTGTCAGAGTAACCTATAGACCATGGTAGGTGTAAAGGCTATTGCAAACTAGTTTGGCTGGAGGCTGGACCTGTGGTAAGAGGCAATGCTGACCTTATCGGACCTTTCCTCCTGGAAACCTGCAGTGAGAATATCCAGCTTTGCAAGTTGGACCCTCTTCCCCAGTAACAGGCGAACACAATGCAAGCTCTTTCCTCCAAATCAGGAATAAAGAATGATGTTATTTCCTATGGCTTGCTCTGGCAGAACTACATAGTGACACTAAATCATAGCAGCCGAAATGAGAAACACTTAAGTTACTTACTAATACTTTATTTAAAAAATTATTACAAAATATTTTAGAAAGTCATGAAGATCAAAAAAGCATAATACATTAGAAACAATCACAGGTTTAGAACAGAAAAAAAATATTTAAGCATTTCAAAATTATGTCACTGGAAATTCAAGGCAACATTGACAAAAAAGGTATAAAATTTTTATTTTATGTATATAAAACTACTGTATTATCGTCCTGATTTAATAATCATTAAAAGTCACTTACATTCTCAAAGGTATTTCAAGTGACAGATAGTTTTGAACAGCACAAAATTTAGTATCTAGCGATCCGCTTTGTGTTTATAGCAACAGACTAAAACAAAGATTAATTTCCATTTTAAAGGCACTACCAGCATCTTAATTTGTTAAAATTTTACACAACCTTTCAAAAAATTCCATAAAGTATTTCCCTTCAGTGTAAAAAGCTTGGTATTTTTATTGCACAAATTTGAACGAGGATCACCATGACGGCCGTTATGCAAAAACATCTTGTGCAGAGCTCTGAGAATTGTGTGAGATGATAGCTCATTGCTTTTCAGGTTGGAGGGTGCAAAGGTAAAACACGATTGTGACAGACCCCAACCCTCCCCCACTATTTTTTAGGCACAGCGTCCAAGCAGTAAGGCACATTTCCTTCACATATTTACAACCCAAAGGGCACTGGTAGCATTGTGATTTTAATGTGGGCCAAATGCCAAACGCAAAAATTAACAATCACAATCTACACAATGCATGTGCAGATTTTCAGAGCGGAAACTCGCGGTCCAGCCACTTAGCAACAAGTCCTCGCATGTCCTGGAGAATCCTCTGCAACAGTTCTCAAGGCACTGTAAACAAAGCCTGAAAGTGGGTGCAGAGCCTTTAAAATATTTTTGGACGGGCTCAACTGGAAAAGACAAAAGCTTTTAATGTGTCTGAGCAGGCTCGCAACACCACCGCCGAGCACCACAGTGAAGAAGGGAGAAGACAATCCCCAGGTAGCTGTACCGGGCCAATTGCTTCTTTCCCCAGGTTTTACTGCCAGTTAAGATTGTACAGAGATGGTTACTTTGCAAACAGGTGAAGAAATTAAAGCCAGTTTCTTGTAACAGCACTTCTGCCAGAGCTCCCGCCATTCTCCTGAACAATCCCCTAACCCACTTCAGTCAAAATCAGCCACCTTAATGTAAGCAATTTAAATAGCTGGTTTAAATAAAGCAAGCTGATTTCATCAGAAGCGGGCTGGGAAACAAGCAGACCACTTTGCTGACAGAGCATGGGAGGGGTAAGAGGCATCCAGCCACACGCGCAGAGCTCCTGCGAAACCAGATGTTTAATGCAGCTCCAGCGCCATTCTCTGGGATCGGCCTAATTAAAAGACAGACGCTCACAGCCTGGATCCGACACCAGAAGCATCGAAGGCGGCATGGCAAGAGTGCAGGAGACCAGTCTGCTCAGCCACAGCAGCGAGGAAGCCTCTCCCCCACCTAGCCTGGGAGGGCAGCGGAGCCAGGAGGGACACCCGCTTGTCCCTGTACCTTAGGAAGCTGATAAAGCACCCGGGGGAAGGACCCCCTAGAAGCAGAGAACGGCATACATGCTAGCAAACCTGCTTCTCAGCTATTTTAAAACAGAGCAAAAATAACACCTCATGCTTAGATACCAAGCATTACCAGTACCACCATGCAGAAACTGTTTTGTTAGCCAACAACCAGCTTGGAAGCAACAATTTAGCAATTGCTAAATTGGCATAACCAATATGTGGCTCGTCTGCTCCTAGTATTTAACCACCATGTAACAGATTAATGCCAGCTAGACAGCATCTGGGCTGGAGCACTATGTATTGTTTTAAAGAATAGTAGGACTTCTCCTGTAAGTAAACGCCTGTGACGTATGGGAAAACAACTAGCCAGTTTCCCAAAGCCTACCATGTGTTATTTTCATTAGCTGATGGCAACGCTTGCATCCCTTTCAGTCAGAGATGGAATCCGATCCTCAAATCATACATGGATCGGTCACGGAGTTGGTGAGAGAATGCGTATAAACTACCTCCTCGGAACAGCTAAAACAAAAACCATGCCAAAACCCCCTCACTCTAACAACCTGTGTGTACACACCAGGGATGCCAGCATGTATGTCATAGGAGAGTCCATCGAACCATTCTGCAAAGCTTGGCAGTATTTGTTTCAAAAGGCCTAACAGACCACGGGAGTCAGGAGGTCTTAGTCAGAATCACCTTCTTCTGACACCAGCTCCTTGTGGCATCTTTTCATAAAAATAACTCGCTCTGTACTTCAGTTTCTCTGTGAAGTATCACCAGAAGATACCATAGATAGGGAGGCAAAGATAGAGAGGACTTTACAGATCCTTTAGGTGGGAAAAAGTCTATAGCAAAACAACCAAACCCAGGACTCTCATATTTTCAAGCTGAGAAAAATTACAAGAATAATTACTTCAAGGTATAAGTCCCATCATGGTGCTGCACTGCTTAATAAATATCAGCAGCACAGTGTTACTCTTACGCTGTATTTACAGCTTTTAATTATAGATCAAGATTTAGAGACTACAGACATTGTGATATGAAAACAAATTCAGTAGAAGCCTGGGAAATAAAAACCAATAAAAACCTGCTTTAGAATGTTAATCATAGACAGGGATACAATCCCCAAAGTAAGACACTGCAAATCATAGCAGAGATATTTCTTATTATGGCAAGTTACATATACATTGCTTGTAAACAAAACATCTCTAATCTACCCAGTTTTCAGAGACAGCTACAGCAAGCTCTGTACACCTAGACTGAGATCAGGTTTTAGTGCAAATGAATACCAATAAATACAAGAAAAAAAAAAAAAAAAGCCAGTCCCAAATAGCATTTCTTCTTCACAAACCAGGAAATTCTATGAAGGAAACTATGTCTTTTATGCATGGCTCCGAAAACACGCTACAGCTTAAACTGGATGCTTCACACCACCTGTCAAAATTTTACATCCTCCAAGCAAAGTGTAGTGTTAGGCTTCAGTTTCAGAGCTTAGAGAGAGAATGTCACAAACTCGCATGCATCACAAAGCGGCAGCACTGGAAAAAAACCTCTGACCTTCTTTTACAGTCCTTTGTCTTATAACAGCTCCCTTGTCCTTTTCCAAATACAGCTTGCTCAGCCAATTTCTGGAGGGCTTAGCCTCAATGCTGCCACAACAGGTTACAGGACTATAAATTTGTCAGACTAGGATATTGATGAAATTGAGTTAATGCCTGGAAGACACGGCAAATGTCACGAGCACTCAAACAAGAATTGTTTTTGCATAATCAGCTTTTTCTCATTTGCTTTGGTATTTTGAAACATCTCCTGGCTTACAGCAATTTGCCCTGCTTTGGAAGGCTTTCCTCCTAAGTGAGGTCTAGCAGTCTTGCTTCTACCTCAGATATCTGAAAAACGCCTTTTCACAACTTCATTCCTTTTACAGCCATCAACCTCTGGTATGTTCGTCACTTGTCTGATACGTGTTGCATCAGTAGTGTTTCTTGCAGTCCTACAGCCTGTCGCTTTTAAGATGAATCAGGGGTACAAGTGCTTATTTACCTGTTTACCAACTGACCTCCTCAGTAGCAAGAAGTCTCAAGCTAGTGCTGTATTTATAAACAAAGAAAATGGTGGGGTCCCTGACTATTCTGGCAAAACTTACCATTTACTATGCATAAACGAGCTGCATGTGCGATTAACCCTGCAAGTAATATTCAACAGGATAGTACCAACGTGCTGCGATGTTTTTCCCATTGATGTTCAGATTGCTACTTTTGTGGTTACTTTGTGAAAAAAGGTATTCTTCACCTTTTTCCTCTCAGAGGTGGCTTTTCAAGGTTCTTCCTGCAATTTTTACAGGTTTTGAAACAATCGGAAAGACGATTCTGGCATAGAAGTTCAAACTTTGACAATCACGGGGTACAAAACTCTCTCCTTTACATAGCATTACATTACCCTCCCCACGAACCCCCTACACTCGCTGTTCCGTTCAACTGATCACAGACAGAACTGAGACACGTGAACAGTAAAAACAAAACCCCTTACATAAGGATAAACATTTCTGTAAGGCTCCAATTAGGGATCCCTTTTACATTCACAGTTTGACTAGTAAGTACAAAAATGAATTCTGCTGTACTAATTTATAACCTTTAACAAAAGTATTTGGTCCATTTAGACAGAAAATATCTTTAGGGTATAGCTCAGAATTTATGCATCACATACTAACCTTTATTAGTCAACTCTGCCAAAACCAAATCAGCACAGTGTTGTCCTTAAGTTAGTCTATTTAGACACTAGTTTTTTTAGGTATGTCAGCTAGACGGGTGACAGGACAAATTATTAAGCAGGACCAGTTACCCTAGAACGTGATGTTTAAGATGCCATTACTTGACCTAAGGATCTATAAAAATTTGCAGTGTGTACAAAATTGATTAGAATGAAGAGACAGAAGGTGTTACCTACAGTGCACCAAAAGTTCCTTTTAGCTTGCTCCATTCAAAAATAATTAATTAATTCCAGCAAGTCAGCTTTGTTTGTGCAGGGGATGGCTTTCTGTGGCATTCTGAGCGTTGCCAGGGTTTTCAGAGCGTCTGTCAACATTTTGTTTCCGACTGTAAACATACTCTATGACATTTTCAGCTAAAAATGCAGCACTTGCAAAAAATCCAAATGCCTGTGAAAGTGAAAGGAATATATGATTTTAAAATGTACAAACATTAACAATATTCTAACATTGTCTGGAGAGATTTGCTGGATTATTTACATAAGTTAGTAATGCCTATATATTAAAAATACAATCCTCCTTGAATCGGTAGTTCCATTTAAATTAGAAAGAGATCAGAAATCATGATTCTAGCATATTTAATGCAAAAGTTTTTACAGTTCTCATTCTCTTAATCGAGTGTGAACCTTAAAATACAATCTAAACAGCCTTTAATAGTAGAAAGTATAGTAATTTTATTGCAAAAATTAGTTATTAAAGCAGCATGGCTTTGGTGGTATAGCAGAGTATTTATCCAAGAGATGGCAGCTGATTGAAGGGAGTAAATGAAGAAGAGTAACACAAGGACTGTGAAGGGAGTTAAGATCTGCAGAGGCTAAGCAAGTCCTTACCAGGTCAGTAAGGGGGGATGAAATGACATTTTGTTAATCATAGAATCGCAGAACAGTTTAGGATGGAAGGGACCTTAAAGATCACCTAGTTCCAACCCCTCCGCCATGGGCAGAGTGGGACACCTCCCACTAGACCGGGTTGCTAAAAGCCCCATCCAACCTGGCCTTGAACACTTCCAGGGATGGGGCATCCACAGCTTCCCTGGGCAACCTGTTCCCGTGCCTCACCACCCTCAGAGTAAAGAATTTCTTCCTGAGATCTAATCTAAATCTCCGCTCTTCCAGTTTGAAGCCATTACCCCTCGTCCTGTCACTACATGCCCTTGTAAAATGTCCCTCTCCAGCTCTCCTGTAGGCACCCTTCAGATACTGGAAGGCTGCTATACTTGCTGTGTACCTGGAGCCTTCTCTTCTCCAGGCTGAACAACCCCAACTCTCTCAGCCCGTCCTCATAGCAGAGATGCTCTAACCCTCCGATCATCTTCATGGCCCTCTTCTGGACCTGCTCCAACAGGTCCCTGTCCTTCCTATGTTGGGGGCACCAGAGCTGGACACAGTGTTCCAGGTGGGGTCTCACCAGAGCAGAGTAGAGGGGCAGAATCACCTCCCTCGCCCTGCTGGCCACACGGCTTTTGGCACAGCCCAGGATGGGGTCGGCTTTCTGGGCTGTGAGCATATATTGCCAGCTCATGTTGAGCTTCTCATCCACCAACACCCCCAAGTCCCTCTGCTCAGGGCTGCTCTCGATCCATTCTCTGCCCAGCCTGTATTTGCGCATGGGATTGCCCTGACTTGCATGCAGGACCTTGCACTTGACCTTGTTGAACTTCATGAGGTTGGCACAAGCCCGCCTCTCAAGCCTGTCCAGGTCCCTCTGGATGGCATCTCTTCCCTCCAGCGTGTTGATTGTTCCACACAGCTTGGTGTGGTTGGCAAACTTGCTGAGGGTGCACTCAGTGCCAACATCCATGTCGCCAACAAAGATGTTAAATAGTACCGGTCCCAGTACCAGTCCCTGAGGAATACCACTTGTCACTGCTCACCACTTAGACATCAAGCTGTTGACTGCAACTCTTTGAGTGCAACTGTCCAACCAGTTCCTTAGCTACCAAGTGAGTTGTCCATCAGTCAAATCCATGTCTTTCCAATTTAGAGACCAGGATGTCATGCGGAATACTGTCAAATGCGTTGCACAAGTCCAGGTGGATGACATCTGTTGCTCATGATATTTCATTTCTTGTCATTAAATGACATGTCATTCAATGACGTTTCATTTTTAGTCGTGGCAAAATAGTGGTAAGGAGAAGGTTGTTCTTAGCAGCTTCTTTCAAACAAGGAAAGAAACACATCCATTATTCCAACGTCTACTTAAATTTTACACGACTGGTTTGCCCCAAAGCAATTTGACACTAGTAAGTCTTAAATCACAATAGTTTTTGGTTTTCCAGCTCCAGAAAGAAAGCATCCCAAAGCATCTTCAATGCCTTGGCCCGAGCCTCTTCAGTGTTCCCCAGGAGACGCATGCCCTAATGCTCTTCTAACTATTTCTTCCACTGAGGAAACTGCTGCTCTTATTACAGTCTTTGCAAGTCAGCGTTCTCCACGTATGCTCTCTAACACCTGGCAAAAGACACAGTTTCTTGCTGACTTTGTGAGGGAGTGGCATTACGAAAGGCCAATGAAAGGAAAAAAAAAAAAGCATTTCAGAGATGAGGATGCCGGAGAACTGGGGAACCTGTGAGAGATGGCAGCACCGAAACAGTGACAGATGACAGGGAATAATACGGAGCCAAGGCAGTGAAGTCTGAGGAGCCCAGAAGCAAGCTGCAAAGTGAGTGCAGAGCTTTCCAGCAATCCTGAGTAATGCCTGCTCTTTGGATTTCCTACGGTAAGTTTCTGGAAGGTCTGAAATAGCTAATTCCTCCTGAAACATCACAATACACTGAGTTCTGTTCCCTGCTCAGTTTCTTCCCTGCAAATAGAATGAGGTTTAGAGGGCAGAGAAATTAACATACAAGATAAATACAAAGTAAATAATGCAATTTTAAGACTTACACATGCAGCTTTTTCAACAGCAGACCCAGAGCTGGTCGCAGCAAGCACTATTGATGCTAACAAAAAAGAGACACCTATGGCTATCATGGCCCAAAAATTCTGCAAATATAAAAAAACCAATGTTATACAAGTGTAGACATACTACCTGAAAAAGAACAAGCAGCATAACAGCAGCTGAGTTAACAGGCCAGTGAATTCATGCTTTGAAACTCTGATGATAATGGAAGCTTCAGAAAATATATTTCACAACTACATTCCAAACAACATTCAACTTTATCAACTATTTAAAAGAGTCTGCATTACATATGCCCCCATTTTTGTCTTCTTTAAGTATTTCATACACGTAATTTAACTTTTTTCACAATCAAATTAAAGCTCTGGTCAACCATGCTGGCATTATTCCCTATGTAAAACATTTGGAAAATCAGAAACCTGTAACTAAATGTGCTCATTCAAATCTCTTACTACACTGTCTTATCTGTACCTTCACATAAAAAAACTACTGTTTGCTCTGAAGACAGATGGGAAGGGAGATTCATAACACAGTATAATATTTTTACTGACTTTGCAGAGCAACTTTGTGCCACTGCCAGATCTGAAATATAAAAGCAAAAACTGTAACGAGCATGATTATTACCGAAAAGGAGGTAGGCTACACCCTGTAGGAAAACAGGTAGGGTAAACAGGCAAGTTATAAGTATCATGCTGGCAGTAAACTGTGTTCCGTATACATATGTGTATGAGATGACTATACAGTAGTATCAGTCTGCATGAAAGACTTCCACACAAGTCCTAAAATCCTGCAGGTAACCAGCATGACAATTTTGGAAAAGTTGTCAATATAAAAGGGACTCACATAGTTCACTCATTTTTTAACTATAAACTACTTTAACTACCCTTTAAATAGAGCAGAAAAGGAGATTCATTCTGCATAGCCTTTTCACTGCACAGTAGTCTTTAAGCACTGACAAGAAATGGTTTGTCTTTTAAAAAAAAAAAAAATCCTTACCATTCTCCGTACTTTATCTTCCCCAAATGTTTCATATACATCAGTGCAATACACACACAGGACGAGGAGGCTCAAAAGAAAGGCACTGCAGCTTGTGAATTCAAAGAAGTAAAGTCCGCTGCAATTCATACAATCCTCCACAATTTCTTCACAAATAACAGCCAGAAGAGAGAGAATCTGCAAACAAATAACACGTTTGAGTTGGATCAAGTCTCTAATATCTGCAGCATATCAGACATCTCCGATATGAACATTAATAAAGACAGCTGTAAGGAAAATCCTCAAGTTACAAAGAACCTAGTAAAATTCTGCACTATTTTCTTACAGGCAAAAATAATTAGACAGCGACGTGGTTTGCACTTGCTATTAAAGTTGGTCAATAAACTACATTCAGGTAAGCTGAGCACACACACTGTCTTGATTAGACAGTCAAAATTCCCAATTGTGGTTTTAGCAACTGGCAGTTGGAAGCAGACAGAGCAGGTAGCTGGAGAACACACATCCCACTCAGAACTAGCAAAAATGCTATTGCTTACTACTTAAACTGCACTTAAATTTTAAATGCACTTGGGTTCAGGACAGAGAGGGAAATTGGATGACGCTGACGCAGCCAGCTACCTCCCTGAAAGTTAACAGCTGACGTTACCTCCCTTGATAAAACTTCAGAGAAAGTGCATGTAGCTAATAGCTCACCTGCTTATGACCCAGTAACGACAGAAGCTCAGCTGTTCTTGTAGGAACCAAAACTTTAAACTATGTTTACACTACGTTAGACAGCATTTAATCTATGCAGAAGCTTGTGTTCACCTTCCTGACACAGTATGTTTTGAGAAAAGAAGATGCTGGATTTTCTACTAATTTATTGTACAAGAAAGAATATTGCTTTATTTAACTGTTCTCTCATTTGGCCACTTCTTGCTAGTTTCCTTCCTCCTACAAAGCTGACACAGGATTATAGATCCATGTAGTAAGGAGTTCACCAAATTAAAACAAAACCATTAGCAGGAAGCAGACTCTGTCTTAAAATTGAGACTGATATAAGGACAATGATCATATTTTTAATAAGAGTATATGGGCAATAATGATGTTGACAGTTCTTCTTTAAAAAAAAAAGCAACAAATTCTAAAATTCAGAGCTGTTCTTGGAAAATAACCACCACCCTTTGGTTTTAGTTTTCAGACAGCAAAAATAAGAACAACAATTTAGCACGTGGGAAGCGTAAATCCCCCCTGCTAAGTCAGAGCTCAGAAAGGCACTTCAAAACACCCTGTTTTGAGAATGCTGCAATCATATAAACAGGATCTCAGAAAGGGAAAGAACTCGAGCTGGGAAACTGCAATATTACTATCAGGCCTCCACACACTTCCCTTCCCTCCCGCAGTGGCTGGCAAGGCAAACTTCTCCCGCACCTGAACCACTGACTACAACGGCTGTCTGAGGAATGTTCTGAACTCTGAATTTCCAATTTTTAAGCATTTTTTTGCATTTCAAAAGATTTGCTTACAGCTGTGTCCATTTGACTTTCATTTTCACATTTTTCACTGTGTGAGCTGAAGTGTGAGACATGTTTTCCTGTACAGTTCTAGCTCCTTTTATCAGGGCTGAAAACTGAATGCCATCCCTTTCACATGCAATGAAACAAAACACAAGGGAAATAAACTTGTCCTTAAGAGAATTTACAAGCCCAGACAACTATAATAGGATCTAAATAACTGGAAAAAACCCTCTCCTCTGAGTGTACAAATAAGTAGAAAAAAATCCTGCTCAGAGTAGCTACAAATGGTTCAGCATCAAATAAATTAGATTTACCAAATGAAGTCCTATGTGGGACTTGTCCAAGTCAATATTCAATTTTTTATTAGTAAGCTGAATAACAAAATAGAGTACATCATTAAAAAAGCTTTGGTTTGAAGAGCTTTAATCAAAGTAGCGTATCAACAGCACATTTATAAGCTACCAGAGGGGAGTTCTTGGGTTTCTTAACCTGCTTCTTGATATCACCATGAGAAACAAAAGGGATTACTCTGTTGTCCTGCTACAAAACAAGAATAGTTTTAAATACCACTCAAAGAGTAGTTCCTAACTTTAGTTTATGTAGTAACAGCTATATAACACAGCAAGAAGTTTTTCCTAGTATTAACCAGATTATCCTATCATTCATCTGCATTTTAGTAACATCCCGCTATTAGATACAGCATAAAACATGAGCTGATTTAAACAAGCCAGGAGAGTCCACATTTCATTCCGCTTCCCAAAAACTGTTCTGCCGGAGATCCAGCTTCATCCGTCAGCATTAGTCCTGGGATGCGTGCGGACCTCTATAGGCTTATATAAAGCAGCCAAAACCCCTTCTGGTTTTTTTTACATCTGCCTTCTCTACACCAATCCCATGGAGAATCCCTAGCAGCCGGTGCCCAGAATACCACCACTGCTTTTTTTTTTTTACTTTTCAGCCACCAGTAACGAGCACGAAGAGGGGCAGCTCAGTAGTTCCTCATTTTCTTAAGCGCTAAACCTTCCGGGCAGATTTACTTTCACCATGAAGCTCAGGACAGGTAACACCTTAAGATAAAAGTGGGCAACCACTGTTATTAGTCTTATCTGTCCTTATGTACACCAGAAATTAAACTTCTTCACCTGTCCCTCACCAGCAAGAAGTTATTCATTGATACTGACATTACCCTCAGACATTGCTACACAAGCGTTGAGTTTCTAGATTTAGCAAGTGAAAGACTACAAAAGAATGCTACAACAAGAAAGCTGATCGATGAACTTCCCAACAGGCCTGTGAAAACACCGAGCAGCGGTACTCCCAGTACAAAATCTTCTAGTTCAGAGGGGCGCATGTATAAATTCTGTAAGTCTCCACAATCAAGGCCGCTATAGGAAGTGAACAGCTCAGAAAAAGAGCAGATGTTTAAGACTGAATCACAATTTTCCTTGCCAGTTAGGGCATTTTTGTTGAAGTCAAACAATAGTTGATGACAAGGATTTGTGCTTTAGATAAGAACTCATTTCTACCTCAGTCTTGGCACAATACATGCTGTGCCAGTTACTTTTGTGCAGAATTTGAATGAGTCATGGGGTAACAAAAACATTCCACCTATATTAAAAACAAAAAATATTTTTAAAAAATCTAGAAAAGCCTGCAATAAGCATGCCTCCCAGCATCCTTTTGGCAGTTACATTTACCTTATTTCATTTGCCCAAAAAGCTTTAATAAGGCAGGCTAAGATTACAATGTGTGCCATTATTAATCAGAAGAAAAGCATTTCTCAGGTCTAGAAATCAGTTTTCTGCAGGTGATTTCACAGGGCTTTGTAAAAACACTTTTATAATCAAGACCGCTGACTTTCTGAGCGCAATACCCTGTTGAGCAGTCCACAGGAGTGAGTATCGGTGCATAATCCCAATAACAAAGCACAATCGCTATTATAACACAAGGCTAATAGATATTTATAACTACCACCAGCATTTCCAAAAATCAACATGTTCCCAAAACAGGAACATTTCTCGTACTGTAAATACTGAGGCTTCCAGCTTCAGTAATTTCTGGGACTTCCTTAAAGTGTTTTGACCAAGAACCCCAAGATCGTTGCATTTTAGTAAAGGGAAAAGAAAAAAAAAGGGGGGGGGGAACCATTGGAAATTAGAAAGGTGAACAACTATAATCCCATTTTCTTTTTCCTCTTGTTGAAGGACAGGTACAGGCCATAAACTGCTAATTCTTTAGGAGCATATCAAGCAGCTATCCATCCTGTTTAGGATAATCATACTTTTCTCCTGCCCAGAAAGCTTTTTAAATGCCTCTGTTCAGGTAAATGGTTTAAGACTCTGATAGACTGGTAAATTTGCATATGTAGTAGTTTATTTTAGTCGGTGAAAATACTTATATAAACAATCTGCTTGTCTGGGAGCAACAGACAGCAGATCTTACTTTATTAATCGCCAGTAGGTGAATTAAGAGTTTATGTCCTCTTATATTATTTATTTAAAGCACTCTTGGGTGCAATTTTTTTAAAACACGTTTAGAAAACATTATTTTTGGCAGCATTACCCTTGCCAGCACTCAAGAATCTTACGTTTCTGGTTGAGCGTTTTGACTGTGTGTCAGACAAAGTTTAAAAACCGTATGTTCTCTTTTCTGCAGTGGTGAAGTAATGAGACAGGGTTGGAAATCACCTACAATCCCTGTGAGCATGAGACGTCTGACTGAAAAGCCGCTTTGCTGGCTGGAAAATGCACCCTGACACACATTTACAAGCAGCCGCCCTTTCCCACCGTCGGTTTCGCTACCTCCCTGCCGGTAATTAAGAACGATGCTCCTCACGCCGGGCTTATCAGCAGTCGCACGGGCACATTTTGGAAGAGCCCATCGCCGAGCAGAGCAGACAGGAGAGTGAATCCTGCCCCCAACTGCGGAATGCCTTTGGGAATAACATTCCTTGTTATTATACTACTATTACTACACTGGTGGGCACTGGAACGCCCACCCAAGATGAAGTGATGCGCCGCGGCGTCTCGTACGATAGGCCATGATGGACACCGCACGTTTCTGGTGCAACCTTCTACCAGGAACCACGGCAGAAATGAGTGCCCCGATGTGTCAAGCTCACAAACCAGCCGCGGGCGCAGCAGGAGAGGCAAAGCCGGATCCGATGCCCCTGCAAACCCTTCCCAGACCTACTGCCCAACCCCGAGGTTCAACCAAAGGCTTTTCCACCTCCTCTTTTCATCCAGTGTGGCCCTCAGGAGGCAACGCCATGTTTCCCGTGAGGGCTTCCCCCCACCCCCGGTTTTACACCGTAAGGAGAGCGGGCAGCTGAACCGCGCCCGCTGCGGCGCCCAGTGGGATGTCAGCGCCGGCTCCCGCGGCAGCTACAACGCGGAAAAGGAACGAGCCGGCCACTTCCCCGCCATGAAACAACCCGCGTCGCCCGCCCCAACGCCGGAGGCCACCAAAGCCGCGCCTGTGGCAAGCGGGGCCGCCCGTAATTACCGGCGGGGCGGGGGGCGGCGGTGGCTGACGGGGCGGGAGCGGGCCCGGCATTGCGGCCCGGCGCCCGCTCCTCACCCTCAGCCCCGCCGCCGCCCGGCCGCTCCGGTGAGACTTTCGGCCTTTTCCCGTCCCGGCTCCAGGCAGCCATTCTGCCAGCGCTCCGCGCAGGGCCCCGCGCATCCCCGGCCACGGCGGTGTGGGGGAGACACGGCCGCTGCCTCCGTCAGTCAGTCAGTCAGTCAGTCCCCGCCCGCCCTGGCCCCGCTGCCCGCCGGGCTGAGGAGAGCAGAGGGGAGGAGGAGGGGAGAGGACTCACGGCTTGGAGCGCCTTGGCGGGCAGCCGCCATCCCCGCAGGTGCCGCAGGCTGCAGCCGAAGGGGCGGCGGGGCGGCTTGGCCTGCGGCTCGGTGGTCTCGATGTAGACGGCGCCGTTGTCCATGGCCGCGCCGCCGCCGGCCGCCAGCTGAGGGGAAAGCGAAAGCAAAAGGGCGGTGTCGGGAGGGGCGGGGAAGGGGAAGGAAGGAGGGGGAGGCGGCGGCCCGCCTAGGCCCCGGCGGACAAAGGCGCTTGGTGCAGCCGTCGCCCTGGCTCCCCCCGGCGGCGTGAGGGGGAAGGCGGCCGGGGGCGGCCTCAGGCCTGGGGCTGTGCGGGGTTTCGTAAGGGCGTGCTCGTGAAGAAGAGTTTACGAGATTATTTACTTTCCCGTTGTCTACGCGCGATTACGATGACAGAAGGATTTTTTTTCAAGGCAAAGCTTCCCCCTAGTTACATTCCCTGTCAGTGAGAAAACACTGGCATCCCCGAGGCTCTGCTAATACGCTTCCGTACCTTTACCCAGATCAACTTTTAAAAGCAGCTACAGCTTTTGGTGCCTGTGTAAGAGTAGACAGAGCCTGTTCTACATAAGCAAAGGTGCATTACGTTCGCTTTTGTGTTGTTGATGTACTATCCACAGAGCTATTCTGGTCCTTCATAGGCAAGTTCAGATGTAATTCACTTAAATTCAGTGAAATGTGATCTACTGATAAAAAAAGGATGGTGATTTGCTTTCTTAACCTTAGCCCTATAGGTGCTCAGGGAACGGAGCAGGCTCTTCGGACGCAGCCTCTTGCTCGGAGCCCCCCTTGGCAGCAGAAGGGTGTGTGCCGCGGTGACCCGTGAGGTGGGTGCCATTTTTAACTCCGCCAAGGGCCACCATTAGCCGGACAGATGGAGTAAGCACGGGCTGGATAAAAGCGGTTAGGCCGCGCTTCTGTACGGAATGCACATCAGCAGGCCGTGCGCGTGACCTCTGCCAGTTAAGGCAACACAAGCCAGGGGAACACGCAGGGTCCCCAGGCGGGATGGTGCAGACTTGTCTGTGCCATAAACGATGTTCAGCTGCAGGAATTGGCTTGCGAGGCAAATGAGTAAGGCAAGTCCCGCAATTCCCAAGGCATGGGAGTTTCCGCTAAAATAAGTAAGGTATCACCATGGGTGTGCCCTAGCTTCTGCCTGGGGCTGGGATGAGTAGCTCTGCTGGCAGCATCCCAGACTGCAGGACCGAGCAGGTAGGTTTAGTCAGTAGCATTTACTGTTACCACATATGAGTCCCTGGTCCCTCCATTATCTTTTTTTTTTTACATTAGTACGTTATGAATAAAATTACATTGCAGAGGCTGGCATCTTGCTTCTGAAGGAAATTCCCTTTTTGTTTTGTTTTATTTCTTGGTAATATCTCAGAACTGGCTGAATTAACTCAAAAGCCACAAAGTGCGTGACTAGGCCACGCTGTGGTCTGAGGGAGACGGGACTGAATAGAGACAGAAGCAATTGCCAGTTCTGCTGAGGTGTTCAGTAGCATCTAAGGCTGTTTTGTAGTTGTTCCTGTTTGAATCTTTACCAGTGTCTTAACGCAACATTGCTAGATTGTGAACACAGATGTTAGTATTGAAGACAACTGTCTTGCGAGGAGACTGCTTTTTAAGGAGTCACAGAAATGCAAGACAAGCCTACGAAAGATAAAATATGTGGCGACATTTTTGTAGTTACTGCTGTCTTTAAGAGTTGTTTTTCCTGTTCAGGGCTTCTCCAGGAAATACATATCAATTATGTGTGAATTATAAAGGCTAGCTTGCCATTAGGCCTAACTCATTAGGCTACTTTCTTTATTTATTTATAAGAAGGAGCAGGAAAAGCACAACAGCAGCAAAGCCACAGGAACTGTAAGATCATGTGACAGAGAAGGAATGAAAACTGGACAACAGCACAGGACCTGATAGCTTAAAAATACTTCCAAGCATTATGTTAAAACATACAAATGCTGCTGTTCACACGAACTGCAGGTGTTCTTCACCCTTTTGATCAGCATTGTCTTGCAAGTACAGTATCTCCCCTTTAAAGAGGGAATGCAAATCAAAACAACAGTTATGATAAACAACAAGCCTGTTTAATGCAAATAACTGTAGTTAGCTGGCTGTGAAGTAATGGAAATCCCATTCCAGGTGTACATCTATTCATTTCCTTCTGTTTATGTACTACACCTGACAAGAGTTTTCCAAAAAGAGCAGTCTTTCTTAACCCCCTCCCTCCGTGGCCTCTGCCAGAATGGCGGGATCAGACCTAAAGGCAGGACACGGTGGCAGAGAAGCAGCCGCGGAGTTAGATCCTGAGCTACAGTAACATCTCCAGTCAGCCAGGCAGACTGGGAGATCGGTGGAAGCAGATTAGAGATGAGTGACCTAGTTTTCTCCCTCATTGCATCTTCTCCAAAGTTACCCACCATAGTGACCAAAACACAATACCAATTAAGTTGAGAAAGCCACCTCGTTAGGGGGGATTACAGCATAGACAGTATAGCTGTGTGAGTTACCACTCCTTGCCACTGATGTTGACATAATTTACCAAAAAAAAAGTGTGACTGGAGCTCCTTGAAGCAGTTGAGTAAATGCCAGCCACTGGAATAAGGTGGCTACAGGCCAGGGCTGCATCACTGCTTCCATAAAGCGATGCCCCAGCGGCTCCGTGGCACTGGCTTTGTGTTGTGTTACAGGCTGACGCTAGAGCCCGCATCCCTTGTGCTCAGAACTGGCAGCAGGGCTCCACGAGTGAATATTCTCCTTTCCCGAGGTTCATAAATGCAGTCGTGGGGCTTTTTGCTTTTCTTCTCAGAGGGCAAGGGAGAAGGAAGTAGAGGAATGGGAAAGCAGCTTAAAAGCCCCAACCACTTGAAGGAGCCCGGCTCGATTTCCTTTGAAGGGTGGTGAGGTTTATCGCTACTGCACAATTTGGGGAGCTCCACTGAAGTCAGCCGGGGGAGGCATGGCTGTCACCCTGGTCTTGGTTCTGGTGTTCCCACACGGGCATCTCAACAGCTTTAGTTCAGGACGCTAGCCCTACGTGTTACATGAAGTAAATCCAGGATGACTAGCTAGCCAATGGAATATTCCAAGTACTGCAACAAAGAGCTCAGGAAAGACTTGACCGTGTTGCGTCTGCTGAAGCTTCTTCAACTCTTGAGGGTCTGTTTTTGGGCTCGGTATTGCAACTGAACTTCACTATTGCCATACTAACATGCAAGAACGTGTGATTTTTAAACAGCTGAAGACTTAGCATTTTTAACAGCTATTTCTGTGTATCCCTTATGGCACAAGAGAACTCAACTCTCCGCATTTCCCAAATGCAGGGTTAAGCCAGCTCTCGTCAGTGGTCTTCTGCATGCATCTTCACGGCGCAGGGAGGCATAAAGCTGTAAGGTATTCCATAGGCAACAGTTCTGCAGGTGCAGATACCCTACTGCAAATGAAATTTGCTCCCCAAGAAGAGACTGCAGCCCAGCATGCTGGTACTTGCCTTTCACTGTATCACTAGAAATTTAAGGTTAGTATAGCATGGTGGGTAGTCCGTGTTACCTAAAAGTCATACGTACGTTTCAGAGACTGCCATTTTCAGCAGAAAAATATGACCCGTCTAGAAATAAAGTGGCCATTTACTCAAAACTTTCGAGCTTAAAATCTGCAGAACAGCTTTATTACAACCAGTATACTCAAAGAACTGATGTAGGAACATGGTAGAGAGGAGGAGGAAGAGGAGAGTTGCAAAATTCCCCCAAAACAGTTGAGTTTGAAGCTAATCAGTTCCTGGTCTACTAAGAACTAGCCCTGAAAGTCTAAAGAAATTTATTTGGTTTATTTTGTAGTGTTTTTGCAGTATTCATACTGCAGAGCACTGAAAAAGTTTTAATTGTTCTTTATCAAAAATTATCCCCTGTGGTTCTTGTATTACCTCTTTGCTTTCTGCGTCTTGTGCGCCAGACTGAAACTTTGCACCAAATGACACTGAAGTATTAGAGGCACACAAGAGCGATCAGAAGAAAAATTAAAGTTATTCATGCTGTTGTTCTTTTTAAAATTGGGGTCATCACAAACCTAACCCATCTCCAGTTTAGGGCATGAAAGCAGAATAAAGGATTATGCAGATGTATTGTTGCCAAATTAGCTTCATTGTTTTACCCAATTTATTTCTTATATAGTTTTGGTGCCTGACTTGATGGCGAAGAAAGGAGAAAGGTGAAGAAAGGGAAAAGGATTCACAGGCACCGCCTTTTGTGAAAAAGGCCTTCTGTCACCAGGAGACTCATTTTGCATGATAGTTCTGGTAAATCCCACCTTAATGGTCTACTCTCATCAAAGCAGTAGTCAAGGGAATTGCAACTCAAGAGGACAAAGCAACCAGCCCCAGTAGTGTTGGTCTCAGAGTGGAACAAGAAGCCAAAGCCATCCGGTTACACAGAAACACATTCTCAGATGTTTTCCTTCTGTGGTAAAGATACCCTAAATTTTTGTTGTTGTGGTTTTGGTTTGGTTTTTTCCCCCCCAAATAGGATGAGTGGGCTGCAGATAGCGACAGCAGCGTTAAGAGAGATTGAACTTTAAGCAGGGAGGTAGGCTACTTCAGTCTTACAGAATGAAAAGGCATGGTAAGAAGACAGCCTTTTTGTAAGTAATAATTTGTAAATAATAATTAAAAAAAGAACAAAAAGAGCTGTTAGGGTTTAGGGAAGAAATACATTTAGAAGCTTTAAATACGCAGAAGTGACATTTTGCCAACTTTTTTTAAGAAGTGAAATTAAAATGAGTCATTAATAAGGTTTTCCCCTGTTCCAGCCTCTGCAAAAAAAGGGCACCTAGTGCATTAACTCTTTAATATATTACATGTCTCGTTTTCCAGCTTTGGAGAGGGTGTTGTGCTTTGACAGATGCACAAATTAACTAAATTAAGGACTGCAGGAGCTGGAGTTTTCTTTCAAAAACCTGAACAGTACCAGCTAGTTAAAGATGTTGCCCTAAAATGCAAAGTTTCACCCTACCAACACATCCCACTGCAGCTGTCTGAGGAAGTGTACCGGCGATGATATGAGCACATTTCAAATTCTCTTTGAGGAAGTTTACATACAGAATCTAGAGAACTGTTCCGATGCTGACGCATGCCGTGCATCCATGATTGGAAGCTTCATTTTTTTTTCCCCCCTTCACTTATTCTATACAGTTGTTCATCAGCAGGTCATGCGTGTCCCCACATGCCACCTTTACTGAATCACTGCCATAAGTAACATTTTGAGGGCTCCAGTTTGAACAACTGATCCATAGTGGAGAATCTCCACTGAAACTTGTCAGTCCACAATTCAATATTCTGAGTTAATTTTAACAAGGATGCTTAACTTCAGGGAGTTCAACGCACAACAAAATGTATGTTGTCCTTAAGTAAATGTAGGTATTTTGAAAATACAGAGGTAGTTCACTAGTACCACTACAGAATGCAGGAACTGGAAAAAGAGTACCACCACACTCAAAATAAGGAGGATTTATCCCCCCCTCTTCAGCCTTTCAGAAGTTTTCTAAGTAATGGGAGAAATTAATGTAAGACTTACCAATTTAAGAGCTAGGAAACCTGAACTCAATAAAGAAGTCTCTTGGCAATCATTTGATCAGGATATAATTTTTACACTTCCTATTCTGTGGCTGTCAGCAGAAAGCGCCCACACACTTTGCACCCAACAGTAAAGCGATGCTCAACTGTGTACTGAATGTTAAGTGCAGGCCTAACCTCAGTCAAGTACTTCTTACACAATATACTGGAGTCATCTGCAGGGTCCTCAGTGTAACCAGTGTGCTTTTAAAAGACATTACAGCAGAAACCACCCAGGTCAGATCAGCTAGTTTTACTCCTAGGAACAAGCACTGCAGACTTATCCGCTCGCTGCCTTCCGGAAACAATGTTTTAAGGAAGCTTAAGTATCTACCAGCGATACTATTCGCTGAGAGGTAAAATATGAAAGCATGTTTTAAGACGCTTTACACCACATCCTTAGATTTAGCTGTAAACAAACAAGAACACCATGGCTTCAATGCAAATTAATTTAAATTTGAATGCAAAGAATACTTTATTAACTGATTACAGTTTTGATGACCAATTTTAAACCATAACTAATGTGGGGAACATAGTGGGGGACATTAAGGCCGAGCCATATATATATAGACAAATCTGGATACTGATAATCTGTACATTTAACCTCTGCTTTTTCTTTATACAGCTTTTATTCAGTGTCTGAAATTAATCAAAGAGAAAACAAAAAAAAACCCCTGGCCACTAATTTAGTCTTATATCTGGAACAAATTTTTGCATGGGTTTTTGAATGCAGTGTAAATCTCAGTGGAGATCAAACAGATTTTTTTAACCATACTCCAAATGAAGCGTTCAAGTATAATTGGAGTTTGTTGTCGCCGTTACAGCTTTCTGCAATTAATTTTCCTCTTCCAAAAACTAGTAGTTGTTCTCTCCTGTAGAGGTTAATCTATTTAAGACAGTATTAAGCTTGCCTAACAGGTTGGGAAATCAATATAAATTAAGTGCCTGTGGTGTGTATCAGTTTTTCTGCTCTAAGCAACCCCTATCACTTAAAAGTGGACATACTTGCAATTTTACAGAATTACACTGACTTTTCAACAAAACCCAGAAAAAAATTAATTTACTATTCTTGCACTGTGAACAGTACTCCTACATGATGTGACAACCATTCCCCATCTGTACAGCTCCCTTTTGTAAAGTTGGGCAACACATATGAAAGAAAGACAGACATCAACTGTTTGTGTTCTGAAAGATACTTCAGTTCTTTAGTTCCAGTCACTGAAGGAAGAGGCAGAGGCAAGTTTTAATTATCCCAGAAAAGTGAACAATTGGTTTTATTTGGTGTCTTCAAGATGCTTCACCTTCTGTGGGAGATGTAGGTGTTGTAGGAGAGACCATTTCAGGTTTTCGTGAAATTCTGTCCAACTCTGCCTGAACATCTGTTAAAACTGGCTTCTGACCTACAAAATAAGCGCATATTGTTCAGTCACGTTTATGAAACAGTTTAGGAAAAGTCTATAGTATCTTTAATTCTCAAATCAGACAAATCCTGAAAATTGTTACTGCGCACTTCGGGTGCCGAGTGAAGGCATAAGGCCAAACCCCAAAAGAAACAGAAAGGAAACAGTAGAGAGAAAAATCACATGCTTCTGTGTTTCTGGTTTCTCAAAGAAACTTCCATAATTATACACCAATTGTCAGTATATGAAGAGTTAACGTAAAGTATAAAATACAGAAGAGTCTATTTAAGACTAGCAGTTAGGAATACTTCTGCAGAGTTTTCTGCACCATATGTATTTTAAAGAATTCTGAGTGTGAATCAGGGGTTTCACCACAGAGCAGTGACGTCAGCTCTACACGCCTGGGTCAGCACAAACTTGACGCTGCTGTTCATGGGTGCACACAGACCTGCAGATGGCAACTCCCTTTCTCTCCTCACCTGCTTACCTTCTCCCCAGCTTGGAGTGGCACAGACGTTTGTGGAGTCACACTTAGGCCTGATCAAAGCTTAAAACACCTTCCTCCCCCGATTTTACTCTTGACTTGTACTCCCCAGTCTAGGAGTTTCTATCCTGCCATGTTCCATCACAAGAATGGAGAAGACAATACGTGAAAAGACAGAGCAGAATAGTAGTCTGATGCCATAAAAAGTGTGCATAGTATCTCAGGCTGTAAAGGAAAATTCTGACACACGTGTAGTTTTAGCAGCTTCCCAGCATCCTTCCTGAAGATGCAAATTAACAGGAACTATCCACATTGCCAGATGTGCTATGCTGCTCTTCAGATCATTTAATGAAAGCTAATACTGCATCAGAATCAAAGCAGCTAAAATTCCAAATAATAAGCAGAGGAATTTCTCATAGCTGCTGAGGGGAAAAGTAATTCTCAAATCCCAAGGTATCGTCTTAACAGCCAGTTTTCAGATGTGTCATGGATAACATTAACCACAAGACAACAAATACCGAGGGGTGAAGAGGCCACATCTAAGCCAAACTTCTTTGTATTTATGGTAATTCCTTGAAAACATAGTCCTTCGCGTTGTTAAACTGTCTACACCGTAACCCTTAATTTGTTGCATATAGGAAGTTTCTGAGAGCGTTTTTGCTCCTTAACAGATTAATTCTGTTCTTGAAGTTTCTGCCTAGGTGCCGGACACAACAGGTTTCTGAAGCGCTGCCTCCAACTGCCTGGCATCACACACGCCAGCTGCTGGCCACTCCCCAGCGGATTTTTCAGTGGGTGCTCTCTGCACCTCATATTGCATCAGCTGCCTCTGTTTGAACAATTTCCACATGCTGTGCAAACTACCACTGCTGACTGTGCCTGCAGCAGATCAGGAAGCACTCATAAACTTTGCTCAGCCAACTGAGCTTTGCAATTCAAAACGGGAAGTGCACACGTGTAAAAAAAAAAATTTCAGGATCAGTCTACACAAAATGTTACTAGGAAGTGTTTTCTTTTCTCTTAATACATAAAAATAAACAGTAATGTCAAGTACCAATGAAATGCCAGCATTCTCACTTAAGTGCAGCATTACTGACCTCTGGGGAAGCAGGGAGGGAAGATGTCTGTATAGGTATGTTCTTAAGTAATACAGAACCATTTTAATCTGGAATAGCAAGAAGCACCAGAGTATTCTTGCATATAGTTTTAGAGCAGTCACCATTAGACATTTTTAGATTAATACTAATTAATAATCACATCATATAAAAAGGGCTATCAAAAGAAAATACGTAAGTATTTTTACAGGTTGTCACCAAACTCAAATAAAGCCTTCATCACACCAGACCTAGATCGCTAGCAAAAGAAAATTTAAAATTATTTTAACACCGATGGTATTCTTAAAAAAAAAAAAAATCAACTTGAATGAAGTCCCAATATATCTGAATAATATTAAGAGTGGCTTATAGCATCAGCCATTTTATTGGGATGGTGGGGAACAAAGGAAAAAATTATGAACTCATGTGGATACAATTCATGTTTAAACAGCTACGTGAAAAGTTTTTCTTTGATCCTCTGAGAGCCATAAAAAAGCGATACTAAACTGCTGTGGAAACAAAAGCAAAAACCATATCCAATAAAACATTCAGTGAAATATAGTGGTCTTCATACTTCTGATAAACTATACTAAGAGGAATGATCCACCACTCGCAATTTAGATTGAGCTGATCTTTTATCTATATCTATCTATGATCATACCTGACTTTTTTGCTGATGGTGGTAAGTTGCTGCCAGCAACTCCAGTGCCACCTCCTCCTGGACTGCCACCCACACCACCGGGGCCACCAGGGGAACCAGTTTTCTTATTCAGGAGGCTGTTGAAGAAATTAGCCAGGACTCCTTCACTAGTAGCTCCAGCTACAAAGGGAGGGAGGGAAAAAAAACACAACACAAAATGAAAACAAAACAGATTTTCTAAGTAAATACCGATTTAGTGTGTTAATCAATCTAAATAAGCATATTAAAGAAAGCAGACAAAGCAGCTATTTTACTTCCCCAACTGCATTTGTGCCCTCGTAAGAAAAGGTACCTTTCATATTGGGATCAATTTTTTTTGACCCAGTAGGGATAGGTGTAACACTGGCAACATTTGATGTTACGGATCTATTTGGTGTCCTAGGAGATCCACCAGGAACTCTTGGAGAGGCATCCTATGCAAAAAAAAAAAAAAAAAAAAAAAAAAAAAAAAAAAAAGAATTTCCAAAGCTGGACTTCTACAGAATGAAATCATGCCGTGTAACAATGCACGAAATGAAGCACTTTGTTATTTCTTACAGCTCTTTTTTTTTTTAAAATAATGTAGTATCCCATGCAACTGAAATTACACAGGATTAGATTTTACTGATTGTGTACGAGTGTTTTCACACTTGCAAAACATTCTTGAAAAAAATAATAAGTGCAACTAAATCACTAGAGAAGCTTTTCATTTTATCCCAATGAGAAATCTGAAAAATCCACCTGTTACTCTGTAGTGCCTTCGATTGCAATGAGAACTGCACTGATGACATCATAGAGAAACTACACCGAATTTCTTGGAAAGACAACACATACCACCAATACTGTGGAAAGGACTAAACACAGCCCAGAATAATTACTTCAAGGATAAGAAGTCATGTTTGCAGTTCATTTAAAGAGGTAAAGCTACCTTTATAAGACCACATGCTCCCCATTAAACTTGTGTTACTTTTTAGTTATTTTATTTGCATTTTAAGTGTGGCTGATGTCATAGTTTTCATTTGACTTTAATTTTATGCCAGAGTCTTAATATTCCTAAAGAGATAGTGCCAAATTTAGGATATAAAACTCACCAAGGCAATTCAGGCAAGATTGTTTGCTCTCTGGCACGCTCTTGGGACAGAAAGGGGAGTCAACTAACTACTTAGATGCATTCTAACATATGAGAAGTAAAGCCATGGTATTTAACCCTTGCTGTCAATAGAATTTGTCATGACTAGCTGTGAAGTGTCACAGGTTTAGAGCAGCATACTACGTAGATTTTAAATACTAAGCAGTTTAAAAAAAATAGATCAAAGAATATTTGATAGTGCAATAAAACAAGCAACCCTGTAAATAAATATATGAACGTGGATCATTTTCAAGTGATGATATTTCAATTTTTTATTACTAACCACTGGCCTTCCTGCAGCAGTAGGTGGTTGTTTCGCCAACTGTGACTGCAAAAAACAAAAAGACCCATGTAGTGTTAGATATTACAGTGACTGAGAATACAGCCCCAAATTTCTATTGAGAATGTTGTTAAATGAAACACTGGCCACTTGTTTTATAGACAGAAAATTACCTGCTGCTTCATAAGAAACACTTGGTCATCTTCTGCTACAATTTCTTTTTCATGAACAAACTGCAATACAAAAACATTAACATCATTTTGACCAAAAGAAAGAAACGTATTTCCTTTTATACCTCCTGGTGAACATGACCAGGACATTCAATAATGAAGTAAATGTGTAAAATACTATGTTGCCTGCAAACCACATTTTCTATACTTAAGACTGCTACCTTGTGATTCCATTTAAGCCAAGTTAATTAGAAGTATCATTAACTCCTTTGATCTGGCAGGCATAAGTCTCTAGATATAGTCGTAGAAAGACACATTAACGAGTTCATTAAAGCGTTCAGTAAGAGAGGAATGAAGTAAATGGTTACAAGGCACATTCAGGTGTCTCAGGACCAGTAAGAAACATTCACAGCTGCACACTCTGCAGCACGCTCACGCCTCTGTCAACCTGTTGAGGCCCCACCTTGGTATTATTTTATAGAGAACTATACCAAAAAGTGACTCTTCACCTGCGTTGCATGAGACTGGTATGTGACCTGGACAAAGACATCTCAGATCCCAGTTCTCTGCATCCAGTCGCAAGCACTCTCCCTCCAAATAAGCTCACCACAAAAACTTTGCCAAAACAAGCGTGGCAAATACCAGTATCAAAGTTTATAAGCCAGGCCTCGAGTTTATAAGTATGCGAAAAAAACTGGCAGTTATATTTTCCTTAGACACCTATTTAACACACATTTAATATTTATATAACATATTTAATATATGTCTTGATTTTTTCCCTAAAGAACGGACAGAGTATTAGTTTTCTCAGCTAAAAGAATTCACCCTTGGAAACGTGATCAGTCCCAAATTCTTAGCTTTGTTAGAAAGACACAGAAATAATTGCCTTCAGTAACTTCTTTACACATGGGGTCCGGTGCTGCTGGTATTTTGTTCAACCACCTCATATATGTTTTCAGGTTGTTCTGTCAAAGTCTTTTGTTAAATAGTACGAGAGAGAAAATATACTGAATATACGTAGAACCTGTTTTCACATATTTATTTTTGATTTTATACTGCCTCAAGCTTTCTTATTTTAAATATTCCAATAGAAATAGAAAGCATTACGAAGTTATGAGCAACTCGGAGCAAAACAGAGTGTTCTTATGAAATACTAACTCAACCTGACCAACAGGTTAGACTTTCCAATATCAAATATGCATTAAAAGCAAGACAGGTATATCTGTAGTCTTGAACAATGTAACAGCAGCAGAAAAAGAACCCCAGCGTGAGCTGGAGAAGAGCTATACAGAGAAAAAATACATAATGATATTTTGATAACTGAAGAAGAACTTTAACAACAAAATAAAAAGACAAAAAACCCCACATGGTTTATCACACTCGTGATAAATTGGAAGCAAAGTCTCAAAGAAAGAGAAACAGTCAAAAAACTAACAGGTAAATAAATAGGTAAGAAGTTGAAGGCCAAAATATCTCAATTTACCTTTCTGACTGGTGGTTTTACTATGATATCTTCAAAATTGTCTTCTGCTTTTAGTGTCTGGAAGTTCTCGTGCAATATTCCTATCTTCTTGTCATTATCCCAACCTGCAGGACTAGATAAAAGATTATTTGGCTTTAAATTCTGTTGTTACTTCAGGTTATTCTTGTATGCAATCCTGAACTGCACGGAACTGAAAGCCAAGACAGTTGTCATTAGCTGCTGTTCTCCAGTGCAAGTTATCGATTAGTACAACCAGTTAGAGATTGGTTCACCGTAACAGGAGAGTAAAATCTCTGGGTTTCACATTTCTCTTTGGGGCAGCGAGTATTTGTAATCTCAGTCTACTGGTGCTCACCAGACACTGACTCACAAGAATGTTAAATGGAACTTTAAAAAGCATAAACAACAAAGGCTCTAAATGCTGTTTAGGGTCTTGCACAAATACATTTTGTACGCATATACACATAATAATACAGATAACTTACATAAATACCGCATCTTTTTCCACAACAACAGCTGGAACATTGAAAGGAAATCCATACAACTTCTGGACTATATATTTATACACTAAATCAATGTTTTTGTTCTCCTTTACTGAAGTGTAAATAAGTGCTGCCCCATCTGAATAAACTTGTTAAAGAAAACTCAGTTTAGTTGCTAGTAAGAGATACTAAAATTACCCGTTTTTGTTAGTTTAAAGGTTATCTACTCTGTGGAATTTAGAGGGGGAATGCAAAATCAAATAGGTCAAAAAACTTCCAATGCTTAATTTTTGAAATAAGCTATTTAGTAATTTAAGTCCGTCTTTCTGCCTGTTTTAGGACAACTCAGCTATTGCTTTTAAACTACAGGCTCTTCTCACTTTTAAAACCCACAATACCAACAGTTTCACCATGATGCCTTCAAAACTGTCTTCTGCTTTTAGTGAACAAAATTTTTCATGCCATATCCTTATATCTTGTCATTATCCCATCCTGGCACCACAGATGCTCCAGCATTAACACTAGTAGCTTCAAAAATGCTGAAGATCTTCCACTTTCCCACCTGGCTTTTTAAATTAGGGATGAAAGTTCTTAGATTATATAGTGATCTGCTTTTGAACAAAATGAAGGCAAACACATTGTGCTGTATATCAGTTACTAAAGACCAAGAGAGTGCTTACTATTCCAGCACAGTTCAGTATCAAATTAACACAGCTTGTGCACAGGATTAATAAAAGCAGCCAGGGAAGTTTTGAGTAATTTTTACTTTCGGATTATAAAAATGCCAAACCGCCTAATGTATTTCCACATGCGTGCAATTCAAATTCTGGAAGGAAGTTATATAATGGGATCCTATCCCCATTCAGTGAAGTTTAGAATAGAATTCCATGTTGTACATGGCATGTACAAACACAGGGACTAATTCCTATTGATCTTTTCTATTCTCCATCCACAAGACTTATTACAATTACCCATAATTCCATTTTGAAAAATTAGGTGTTGGAAATCTTTTGAAGGATGTGCCATCTTGGTACTCAACTGAGGTCTCAGGTTCTTGAACTAATTTTTCCATCTGTTAACTGCTGTCTTTCCAATAGGACTTACAGAATTGTTTTGGTTGGAAGAGACCTTTAAGATGATCAAGTCCAACCATTAACCTAGCACTGCCAATTTATCACTAAGCCATGCCCCTCAGCATTACATCTACATGTGTTTTAACTACCTCCAGGGATGACGACTCAACCACTTCCCCGAGCAGCCTGTTCCAATGCTTGTTAACCCTTTTTGCGAAGAAATTTTTCTTAATATCCAATCTAAACCTCCCTTGGTGCAACTTGAAGCCATTTCCTCTAGTCCTATTGCGTGTTACTTGGGGAAAGAGACCAACCCCCACCTCACTACAACCTCCTTTCAGGTAGTTGTAGAGAGCGATAAGGTCTCCCCTCAGCCTCCTTTTCTCCAGGCTAAACAACCCCAGTCCCCTCAGCTGCTTCAACAAGACTTGTTCTCTGGACCCCTCACCAGCTTCGTTGCCCTTCTCTGGACACGTCCAGCACCTCAGTGTCTTTCTGGTAGCAAGGGACCCAAAACTGATCACAGTACTCGAGGTGTGGCCTCACCAGTGCTGAGTACAGGGGGACGATCACTTCCCTAGTCCCGCTGGCCACACAATTTCTAATACAGGCCAGGATGCCATTGGCCTTCTTGGCTACCTGGGCACACTGCTGGCTCATGTTCAGCTGCATGTCAACAAACCCCCCCAGGTCCTTTTCTGCCCAGCAGCTTTCCAGCCACTCCTCCCCAAGCCTGTAGCGCTGCCTGGGGTTGGTGTGACCCACGTGCAGGACCCACCACTTGGCCTTGTTGAACCTTATCCCATTGGCCTCAGCCCATTGATCCAGACTGTCCAGATCCCTCTGTGGAGCCTTCCTACCCTCAAGCAGATCAACACTCCTGTCCACCTTGGTGTCATCTGCAAACTTACTGAGGGTGCACTCAATCCCCTCATCTAGATCGCTGATAAAAATATTAAACAGAACAGGTCCCAGTACCAAGCACTGGGGAACGCCACTTGTGACTGGCCACCAACTGGATTTAACTCCATTCACCACAACTCTTTGGGCCCTACCATCCAGCCAGTTTTTCACCCAGCAAAGTGTACACCCATCCAAGCCACGAACAGCCAGTTTTTCCAGGAAAATGCTGTGGAAAACGGTGTCAAAAGCTTCCATAAAGTCCAGGAAGGTAACAATTTAAACTTCCCTTTACCACAGCATAAATGATGATGACACACTGTAGCATTGCTGGCATCTGAAATCTAGATCTCAGCATGTCTAGCTGACTAAACAACACTACGCACTATTTTACACACTTTTAAAGAATGAAGTTTAAAAATAGTAATAGAACAGTGACATCTTATATACATTGTCTCTATAACCAACACAAGAGAAGCCAGTGGATCTTTCCCATAGCAATTCACACTTCTTTCCTTCCCTCATCACCTCATCCCGGGGAATTACTGAACACTGAAAAAAATGCTTATTTGGGTCAAAAAGAATAAAATGCCTTATGTGCATCCGAAGGAAGATCATACTTAAATAAATTATCTTGTTGTTATTTTAGGGATCTTGTCATCCAAGATGTGCTGATTTGCAAGCTGACTCCTAAATATGGAAATGAAGGCAAGTAAAGAAATTCATGGTAAGGGGACATGCTAGGCTCTTGCAGCTCTGTTAAAAAAAAAAGTTTAACTCAGCATTGTCATAAGGGGCAGCTGAAGCAGACTGACAACTACAGTAAAGGAGTTGCATACTACTTTGGTACAGATGCAAATATTCTTTTAAGCTGGTCATAACTAATGCAAAGATTTAATTGAGTCATTATCATCTTTATGATGTGCTGAAGGATACATTGCAAGCAAAACCGTCTGATATGCGACTGAATGAAGTCAAAGTGTTCATCTCTGTAGTCATGCTCTTTTTCCAGAACACTGATGGCATCGCACTGTCAAGACAAACACAAAATTAATATACCACTTTCAGTTATCTGTTGAAATAGCAGTGCTGCTACACATCCAGTTCACAGCTGGGAAAGGGGGATGGAGAGGGGTGGGTGGTGCAGAGAAAAACAAAAACCCGCTGAGATGGTTTAGAAACATAATTGGACAAAATATTATTTTTTAAAATATATAACTTGATGTGCACGTACTGTGGTCAGTACTGACTTGGGAGTTAAACTGATTGCCATTTTTCATTCACCCATCCCACCTCCCCATGCAATAACTCAAAGTCTGTTGAAGAATTACCCAGTGATTTTTTTGTTCTTTTGTTTTGTTTGTTTTTAAATGCACCGTGGTATTACAGGACATAGTGTTTTTTTATCCAGTTACTAACTAGCCCTTTGCAAAGGGAGGCAAAAGCAAGAAATGTGGAAGCAGAAAAAAAATAAGGGGGAGTGGTCAGGGGGAAAGAGAAATATTAGAGAGCCAGCAGGTGAGAAAAAAGATGCTTTACAAATGAGAGGATTAGCTTTCTAGTGAAGGAACAGCATATACATCAAAAGGTTTATTCTTCCACTGTGGGCCAGCAGAGGCTGCAGATGCAGTAAGCTTAATGCCAATGAGAACTGAAGAGCTAGGGGGGAAAAAAACCCAAAAAACAAAAAGCCCCCCAAACAAGCCACAAAAGAACCGTACAGCTTTTTCTTTAGGACTAATAATATGGTTACATATCTAGCAGAAACCAAAACAGATCACAGAAACACCCTAAGAACTGCGGAAAGTTAATAGAGCAGCACTTTAGTAACTAAAACCCTCAAATATATTAATCTTCATTAAAAGAGGAAAAATATTAAAAAACCCCAAACCCTACCAAAACACTATTTGCAATATAAGGACAACTGTGGAGATCAAGGGGAATTCTAGTTGCTTACTGACTAGCTCACTTCTGTGAACGAAACCAGGTCTGAGGTATTCCTCAATTCCTTGAAAACTGGTAGAACTAAAGGAAAACTACTCTGAAATTACATGCAATCAGGGCTTCCAGAAAATAACCAACCTTCAACATTAAACGTTTGTAAAGAATTCTTATCCAAGGTATTCAAAATGACTTAAGAACCACGTGTTTCCCACCCCAAATCCACAATTGACAGAGTTGCTTAAGTAATACATAAAAAACCTAAAACATGAAACAAACCTTTGTACAAACTACTACTACTGGGATGCCTAAGTTACATGTTAGTGTATCTGCACCCAGGGGTAAAATCACACTGTCATCTTTGTCTTCCTGTAATGAAGTATTTCTTCTCTGTGGAGAAGCTGGAAAATCCTCGCCTGGTTCTACATATTCCTGGAAGTCTCTTACCACTGAAAGTAAAAAAAAGTTATATTAAAAGATCGGCTACTGTATTATTCCAACAATGATTTCCACTGCCATTGATCTCTAGCACTTTTGATTGTATAGTACTTCTGCTTCTTTATGTTGAAAAAAATGGAGCATGCACCAAGCGCTATTTGTTTGCTCTGTGCAGCACAAGAGAGAACTAGTAAGTTTGAGATCTGTTTGATCAGCTGCCAGAACACAACCAGATAAAACTGTCCATACAGACAACATTACACCATTTTTATTTTATCATTGTAGAACCACTAGGCAGCTGCTATTAACTATTAATCCTTGATACGTTTCCTAAATGGCATAAGTTTTCTTGCATTCATCTTGGCAAAATTAATGGAACAGTCTGTTAGAATAAACAGAATTAAGCCTTACACATACTGCTTAGCTGCTACTGTATACCAGCTTTTACCTAAAACCCCTTTGTCTATACTTCTCCCTCTCTCTGTACAGTGAATCTACAGTAGTAATAAGCAAAAAGAATAGACAAAAAGAATACACAAACATCAGTTATGAACTAGCTTTATAATTCGTTATTAGCATAGTAAACATTTGGTACGCTTTCACAATAGATCAGATGCTACTTTAAAATTTAGGAAGGAGAGTAAGTCAGAATATAACAAGAATTAGAAAAAAGGTAAAGTGTAACTCTCTTGTCAGGTTCCGATGCATACACACAAGCCTCTACAGTCACTTACTATCCCTACCTACAGGGATATTGCAATATTAGGCATAAAAATATCTGTACCTTTCACATCACAGGCCCGATTAAACACAGCAGAAACAGGATTCTACCAAAAGCCACCACTGATTACTTTTCCATGAGTAACACATCCTGATTCAGCCAAAAAAATCAGGCAGCAAGACAATTTAGCTGAATCATGCACACAAGCAGCTAACTACTCCAGTACATTCTCACTGCTTTGTCCTGATTTATGGTAATCCACTCCTACCTTTACTAAACTGATTGAAGCCCTGAGATTATACCTAGAAAAGCATTAGTTGAATTAACAGAATGAGACTTATTTCAACACCCTAGAGAAAAAAAAAAATGTATTAGGCCAAGATTATTCAACTTTTCTACAGATCTTCAAGTTCACAATAACAAACAGCACGTGCAAAGATAATCATCTCTACCATGACAACAAACTCAGGCTCTTACTCAGGGAATGCTGCTACTTCAGTCTGGTCTGGGACACTCCCAGATTGATGGTGTTTTAAACCCAGAGTTCTCAAGATACACCAGCCACTCAAGGGAGTCTTTTCTACACAGCATCCTGTCTATACTGGGATAATTGCATGCTAAAATTAAAAAAAAAAAGAATAAAAATTCACACTACTCTAGTGCTAGAAGTCCTCCAGTGGATTCCTAAAATTCCCATTGTATGATCATGGCATACTAATGTTCATATAAGTGCAGAAAAAGAGTAAAAAGGAGGACTGATGTAGTATATCACAGCTCAAAGACTGTGGAATACAATCTCAGGTCTTCCTTGGAGAAACAAAATGACCAGGCCACAAAACTTCATTAGACACGGCTGAATTCAGTAACAGGAAGAGCTATTCCAACCTGCCACACACAGCTGCTACACATCCCCTAACGCCTTCGCGTTAGTCCCCACAGGGTCTGTCTTTGGAGTAAAGTTGCTAGAACTGGAAAACACACACAGCAGTACATCTCCAGAAAACGCCACACACAAACCCTCAGGAGATTTCAGTCCTGTTAGGAAGTTAAATCAACTCGCAGGAGCCTCTCAGGAGCACTGAGCCTGACACAAGAATAAAGCAGGACCATGTAGCCAAAAGTCAGGCAGGCGAGATTCCTCCCTCCTCCTCTTGGCAGCGTGAAGCCGCTGCCCGCCTAGCAATGCATGAAGTCACATCACAGGAGGTTCAAAAAAAAAAAAAACAAAACAGCTTCCAGTCACATCTGGATTCTGTCCAGGGCTTCTATTATACCCAACACACAGACCGTCAATATCTGTAAGAATTAGACCAGATGATAAAAGAACAAGAGAGCAGACAAAACTTTTAATGAGTAGCTGCTTTTCTTGACTCACTTCATCACTTAAGTTTTCTGGATTTTATAGGGTTTCACTATTCTGTTCACTCAGTCAGCAAAGAAGCAAAACTATCAGCCTACACCTTTTTGATAACAGAGATACTGTGTCCTTACTACTTCCGTCCAGTAAAATCCTATACTGAAACTGTTTGGGGGGTTGTGTCTAATACATACACACACTCCAATACCACCCCCAAAACCAAAACAAACCAAAAACCCCAAAAGGGCTCAGCTCCTCCCTCCTGAACACGTTCTTGTTGTGGAAAATACGATTCTCAAGCATGCTTCTTCCCTTAGAAGACTCTCTCTCAAAAGAATAAACAAAAAAACCCAACGCTCCCCCTGCCCCGATTCCAGAGTATCTACAACCGTCGCTTTACGGGCTACTTTATCACAGCGTGGCTACAACCTGCATTTCTGAAAAAGCTCTTCAGCAATCTGGCAGCCAGCTGCTTAGGAACGTGCCAGTTCCAGAGCGACTTCAGACTTACAAACAAAGTTTAATCATGCTATTTGATCTTAACACACAGCTTTCTCAAACGCTCTTCCTTGTAGTAACTCGCCGCGAGATGAACGGGAGAGACTCATGTTTTAGTACCCCAAGGGAAATACAGCGGCTACCCAAAAGTAATACAGAACTATGATTTGTAGTTAATGAGTTCAGTCAAATACTTTAAGGAATCCTACAAAATCTGTGTGTTCTGCAACTTTAAAACTAAAAAGACAAGACACTGATAGAGCTATATCATATCTATGCCAAAATAAACATATAGCTGCATTAGTGTCAATGATAATTATGATAAAACTCTTCAAGTAGAAAGGGCCCAGACATTACCATGTTGTCGTGAATCTTTTCAACATTTATACTTTTGGTAGGTAGAGAACAGGTCCCAAATTCTCTAGACTGACTAATTACAGGAACCATTAAGAAGCTGATGCAGTGATGTGCCTTTTAATTAAATAAAATAAAAAATTGAAAGCCAATAAATTTTTTTTTCACTTGGGAGAATCTTATCTAGAAAAATCCGTAAGAAGCAAGATTGTAAATTCAACCCAGCTGTGTTCATTCTGAAAGTGTCCCCCCCCAGTTAAGGTACTTTTGTTAGAAATACTAGCATTTTTCACATTGCCACTTGAGACTTATGTGAAGCTGGACCTGCTTGATAACCCCGGATTTTAAATGACATTTTTAAAGAATGAAAAAGCTGCAATGGAGAGATTAAATGGTGCAGAAAGCATTAAGCATACTTGATTTAAATGGATTCCTACGTATTTGCAGAATACTCACACTTTTGTTCCATTTCTTTCATTTCTTCAGGAGGAATTTTTAACTTGTCAGTATGTTCTCTTACAACACTTGCCCATTTTTGTAAAGAATCCAGTGCAGTCCAAGGCCTAGACATGTCTACTACCAACATAATTAGAGTGTCCTTTAGAGAGCCTGCCTCCATTGCAAATTTAAGAAGACCCTTGTGATACAGGTCACCATCCAAAATCCATACATTACATCTTGTATGGTCTACCAAAAAAAAAAAAAAAAAGAAAAACATTTTATGAGACATACTTGAAACAGTCCACTACATAATGGCTATTAAATCTTCTTTAGATATGTAAAATACAAGGAAGAAAGCAGATTACACGTTTTATCAGTCAGTTGAACATACTAACAACACAGCAAACTGCAGCTTGTAGAGACCCCCCCCTCCTCTTCCAAACCCTGATGTTTAATGGCTAATAACCGAAGATCTTAAATACATTACCTGAAAGTGAAAATCCAGAGACAGCACTCAACATTTCCAAAATTAACATTCACCATTTTAGACAGGGAAAACATTTTCTTCAAGATGCAGCTTAGAAGGGAGGAATTGGGTAAATTCAGCTATCCCTTCTTAGCCCTTGGTCTACTCAACTCTCAAGGACTGCCATCTCCCCTTCAAAACTCCAATGGGATATGCCTATATAACTCTTAAAGGACAGAATGTACCTTGGCCCTTCAAAAGACTGAAGCAGAACTGAAAGTTTTAAATGATTTACATGGGCTTAGCAGGCAAGAAAGTTTTTCTTCAGATTTGGAAAAGGACAATCACTATACAAATAGACCATCCCACTGCTTTTTTTCCCCCCAACACACCATACTCCAATATTCAGAGACACTTCTGAAGTAAATGAAGAGCTGGCAATTCAAAATTAGATAGCTTAATATCACTACATTTTGCCTTCAGGTAAGTTTTTATTAGTTGTTACAGAAGTTTTAAGGGAGCCATTTAGATCAGACTCCCAATCCTCTTAAGAATCAAGGTCAAGGCATTTTTGATACCAATAGCCAGACATTGAAGTCAGGAAGGCAAGTGATTTCAGGAAGAAAAAAACCAAACCAAAACAAAACAACTTCTTCTGGTTCTCCTATCTCTATTTGTTCTTATAGTATAGATGAGAGTTCCCATTTTCTTCACAGCTCCAGGTATGTTCGTATTCACACCCCACTCCTCCTAAGTATTGCCTCTAGATAATTCATTGCACCTCTACGGTGCCTGGTCATATTCCTTCCCTTCTTCTGCCATATATAAGCATCAGTTAGCCATTCTCTAACTGCAGGTATTTGGGGTCTGGATCTTAAACATCTTTTTTACCTTCTAGCCATAAGCCAACTCAAGCCAGCTGAAAGACAGCTTCTACTTTACTTTCTCCTTGCTTCAAATTTTTGGGTTGGTGGTTTGGGTTTTGTTGTTGTTGTTTGTTTTTAAAATCTCAGTATTGCACACATTTTCCTACCCATCAATACACAATACATAATCTTGCAAATTCTGATACCACCAAGACAAAGGTTTCTCTGTATGTTCAAAAAGATAAATACTTATTCCAATAATTGAGATCCGAGATAAAAGCCTAGGCACCTCTTCCTCTAGGCCCGAGGAATGCACTTTTGCCTACCATCCATCCGTTCAGAATGTTGCAGCTAAGACTGCTTCCCTGGTCTTTTCAGCCCTTTCTTTTGACTGGTTCCTCTCCTCCTCTACCACTTAAGTGGTCATTCATGGTACCTACTAAAGGAATTACACTGAGAAATTTCCTCATGATACGAATCACTCAGGGACTAAGCTGGACTCCTGCAAATTATAAAGAAAGCAAAACATCCCACTGTAATTCCAAATACCACTCTACTGAGCCATTGCTTTCAAATCAGTTTAAGATATTATTAGAAATACAAACTTACCATCTCGATCTTCATCATGCACATTTAAATACAAGTACTCCATTCCTCTTCCTTTTTTGTATTCCTCTATTCCTTGAATTTTTCCTATTAAGCTAGTTTTACCTGCTCCATCTTCACCTGGAGAGACAGAAGTTGGATGCCACTCAATCTTTAATCACAGTTACATATTAAAAACCACATGGGGCAAGAAGGAAACCATATACTAAAACAGGGTGACCAAGCTCATTAAACATCTGAAATACAGCAGGCTTTGCCCAACTCATCCAGCTGTTCAAAGCGCACACCTCAGTCTCAAATCTTATTTCTAACTACTGATAAACGCAATTATGCCACTAACTACCCTATCTGAAACAGACTCTTATACATACCTTTAAAAAGATACATTTTAAAAGATACCTTAAGGACTAATTAAACATAATTTCAGACTTTCAACTGCAACAAAAGTGGTAACAAAATCTTTCTAAAGTAGAGTTCAAGTCACAGGAAGCTCATCTTACAATCAAGAAGAATATGATTGAGAACTGTCATAATCAAACAGCACAGGACACCAGGCTCAGTAAGGCAAATCTGTTGGCTCAGCATTTATGGGTGGGTTTCTTTGACTCTTTTCTGTTACAGGTCTAAAGAAACCTTAAAAACAGGTGACAATCAGTAAGCCCATTGCCTTAAAATACCTGTGTATTTGGGTACAGGTACAGTGACAAGCCCGCAATCCAAATCCACTCACTCCTCTCTCTTCCCCTCCAAAGGGAGCTCAGATCACCAGTGAACCTTGACAGCATAACTACAGTGTAAACACATCAACTATTGCCAGTGACTCTTCTTGAAAACCTTCTATTTCTAAACATATGCCCCACAGCTGGAAAAATCCATGTGCAGTTTTTCCAGTTTGAGAGAGTAACCAAGCTGAATTTGGACACAAGGCGGGGTTTTGCCGCTTAATTTGGCAGCATGATGGGCACATAGCAGTTAAACATGAGAAAATTCTTGTAACTCACTCACAGGTTATAAAATTCAGATTAAAACCAGGTCACTAAGAAGTATCTTATCAGTGTTATGCCAAACATGTTTGTGGGGTTTTTTTTCTTTTTTTTTCTTTTTTTTTTTTTTTACAAGTCTGTCTTATACATGGAGAGTATAAACACTTCCTTTTAACTACATAACAAAGAGAAGAGTTCAAGGACAGCAATTTTCACTGCTAAACGTAATTAAGTTTTCCCTTTAAAGGGAACTGACCGTGATCTTATAGACAACATTATGGATACATTAAGAAGATGACAGATATAAGCACAGAAAAGAGCAGAACAATCCTAATTTGATAGACTGATTTTGCATTTATTCAACAAATCATTCCCAAAATTTCCGTACGAAGTCTTCAATTTAGAGTTCAGCTTTATTTTTGGATTCCACTAGTCTAGAAGATAACAGAAAGCATAAGACTGTTTACTCTAAGTAGCCCAGGGAATTCTACTTCATGGAATGAAAAGGATTTTTTTTTTAAAAAAAAGAAGAGACCAAAAAAATCAGACCAGAACTGAAGTTTAAGATAGTTAAGTATAGAGAAGTTAAGTGAAAAAGGAAGTTGTATCAGTTAGACTTTTTCAACATTTAAGAGTTTGTTTGCTAGTTCCTTAACTATATTAAAACCAAGACACACCTAAGAAAACAATTATAGCTAATTTAAAATAAACATTGGAAAGCACAGCTATTTTTTGTTCATAAAACAAGCTTTTCCTTTTCTTGTGAGAATATACTTTTAAATAAAAATTTTGCCCAAGAAGTGAAGAGTTCAAATTTTGTTGCCAAAGATAAATTACAATTCCTCCTCTGCTCTCACCCAAGTACTTATCCAAGCTTAAGTTTGTCATCTACAAGTAACTGGGGAGACTTTACTAAGAGCTGCTGCACTGACACGTTATGCTGCTGAAGTTGCTATTACTTTTGCCAAAAATTTCTGTATGATTCATTTTGTTATTTTACCTTTTTGATCAGGCAGCTTCAATGAATTTGTGCCAGAAGGTGGCTCAAAAGGTAAAACAAAACAAAGTTTGCTTTTCAAGAGGGGTTGCGCTTAACAGCTTCCCTAGTTTCTCAGAACAGCTGACCTCTAGCTATGTTCCCTTGCATACTAATTTGTTTCACACAGGTAGCAATAAAGATTACAATTTGTTTGCATTGGGAAAGTTTAGCCTCTTCTGCAAAGACCACCTGCCAGTTTTAACACAAGTGGCTGCAACTTAAGTCTAAGAAACATCTGCGGTTATGAAAAGTTCTAACCATGACAAAAGATACAGTTAAGCAGTCTAAACTAAAACATACTTATTCAAATGATAATATCTATGCAACTTTATTGCTTGAAAGTGCTCGTGCTAAACAATCTAGGTAAACTTGAAATATATATCCCACAAGCCCCTTACTTATCATAACTGTCTGTTGTGTGATTTCCTCCCCACCCCTGTATTTCCAAATGCCTCAAGTAAGGTGAAGTTCATACTGCTAAGTGAGTATCTTATGGTAAAATATAGGCTGAAATTTTATTTTCCCTCCTTAAGTTTTCCAGCAATTATCTCCAGAACCTACACAGAAAGAAATATTATCAGTACAACATAAGACAGGTTGATTTGATGTAACAGTAGTACCTTTGGATGTATATGCACACACAGTAGTCACTTCGGCCTTCCATCATAGAATTACTTAAGTTTAATCTGTTCTGTGAAGAAGATTCTCTACTCCCTTCTCCTCAGCAATTATCCACCCATTTCAAAATACAGGTAGGTGGATCACCAACATACATAACTGTATAAGTTACTGCATGCAGACAGTGGTGCTCATAACTGACTAGAAAGCCAGAATGATGCATCAGTGAAGTTTGAAGAGATTGGTACTACTTTCATTGGTAATGAAAGGTAAACAAAGACAACTGTACAACATACAGTTGGCAGATGACACAAGAGAAACCAAAAGATCCTGGAGAAAAGGGTGAGAAGCAATACTGACAAACATTCAGTATTTAGGTCTAAAACAAGTTAACAATGCATAAACCAACTAGTCTACAAACAGGATGACTCACTTGCAAGGGTGCAAGATAGCTGCCTGTCTGAATGTGCCCTATTCCACAAGATATCCAGAGTTCTCAACAGATTTAAGCCAAATGAAAGTCAATACTACAGAAAAAATGGCCAGGAAGTAAACCTAGGACCATCATATAAACATGATTCCATATCAACATTATGAGACAGATGGCTTTTTTTAAAGTGCTAATGAAGCAATATATAAAACAGAGCCTCATGCACCTTCAAAAAGAGTCATCATCATCCTCCTCCTCTTCCCTTCAAAATTTTCAGATGGAAAATCCTTTCGCTGCATCTTTATTTCTAAATGTTCCATAATCAAATTAACAACTGACTTCCATACATAAGCTCGCAGAGCAAAACATTTCCGACACACAAGTCTCGATACAGAATTGCACGGTAGACTAAAAATCAAGTAGGTCGTTGCAAAGTTACAATTTTGCATTCTTCTTTTGCAAGTCACATAAAAGGTCGTCCTTTTACAGAGTAAATCCTAAAGAACTAAAATTCTCTCTTACATCAAACTGCGCTTACACATTAATACTACAGCGAGGAAACAGAAGCGATGCTTCTAGCAAGCAACGCTACACGGCAAAGCCGAACACAAGCAGAAGAGGGACCACAGATTTAATTTCGCAGAAAAGTCAGGCTAGGAAGCAGCTGAAACACAGCCAAACCAAGCTGCTTCCACGCCGTATTTCACCACCTTGTTAACAAAATGGAAAGTCTTCTGCTCAACTAAACAAAAGCTGGTTTATTCTGTTCTCCCCACGCTGATGAGCGCCTCGAGTTTGGGCACGTGCTCCTCAAAGCTTCTCTGTCCAAGGTGCTACTCGGCCGGCGAAACGCGCTCAGGACATCCTCGTCGCTGCCTTCCAAGAAACAGGAATAACACAAAACCCTGCCTGACCCTCTCCTTTCTCACTGCTCCAGGCAAAAAAGGTACATTTACTGAGCAGAAAGCGGAGTACGGCTAAACATTCTGCTACGATACAGAATTTAGCAGAAGGGTCGCCCGTAGGTGGGAAGGATGGGCAGTGAGGTGAATACATCGCCTTCCGTGAATGCGGGCAAGCGGGCGCTTGTCTATAAACCGCTGCTTAAAATGTTCAACCATAAATTATCACATTGGAGATGTGATCGGAGAGGTGAACTTCGGCTCTCTATTACAGAGGTTCTCTAACCTTTCAATTAAAAGTTTGAAAACCTTTAATATTTAAAAATAGTCTTTAAAAAAGAATAAGTCCTACTCATGTTATTTCCACATTTCTTTCAGTTCAGAAAATGAAAACAAGTACATTTTCACTTGTCTTAAAACAAGATATTTCTTACTTCTCACAGAAGTCTGCATGTGGAAGAGCAATCAATGTGTTACCTCCAGAACTGACATGAGTTCTGACTTTTTATTTAAATTATTTCTCCACAGTAAAGTGTCGAGTGTACTTGAAGTGTGGCAAGGCAAAAAAGCAAGAGGCGAACGTTTCTTTTGGGTCATCAGTATTGCTGGCCTGCCTCTCCCATCCATTTGGGGCTCTGATTTCCCCCCCACCCCAAAAGCTCTTTGAAAAGACCTGCCTGCACTTAATTCTCTGTAATCTATAATCCTGCTGGTTCCTCGATGGAGTTTTTGTTTGCTTTTTAAAACCACCAATTAAAATTCAGCTTGATGTGGGAATTATACCACTCATCTCTAAAGGATATGTTCAAGCAAGGCCAAGAAAAACTAGAGATAATGGTCCTAATTAACCCCACACCCCCCCAAGGCTTATTTTTGTTAACTAGCTTTATACTTTTTATATTAAAAAAAAAAAGAAAAAAGAAAAGAGACAGCTTCTGGGTAGAAAATTTCACAACATCTAATATTTCTAACATAAAATATTGAATAGTTTAATTAATAGAAAAAAACCCCACCTCACTTAAATACAGTAGAATAAAGTCATCAAACCCAAACCTGAGTTATGAAACAGGGCAAAGATGCCTGCCCAGGAATCACAGAACAATCCCTGTTCCACACCATGTGGAATGTCTGAATCCTAATACAGTGGAGTGGAGACGTAACAGTCGTCTTCCTACTAGAACCAAGCACATGTGTACTATAGCTATTTTCACAATAAAACACATGTCACAAGCCAATAACTGTCTTTTCCACAGCCGCATATTAGTGAGACTTGTTCAGACATACTATACTAACTGAAGAATGCCTTTTGCAAAACAATACCAAAATAATCACAGTAAGCCAAATTTAGTTTCCTTTCAGAGAACTGAAGAACAAAATTAATTGAGATCCCTTCTCTAGTATCCCTCAAAACAACAAGAAAGTTTACAATAAGTAGGTCATATCAAGTCTTCAAATAATTACGATTGTACTCATTGGACACCCCCCCCCAAAAAAAACCCGCACACAACAACCCCTTATCCTCCTCTAATTTTGTTTTACTCCACCAGATAAGTCTTTCCCCTCACATATGATTAATTTGGTATTTTTATGGCACTGAAAAATTAAAGAACTTTTCTGAGGAGCACTTGTAACTTGCAATTGCTCTTCTGCATTACAACATGATAGAAAGCAGATTGTAGACCACTGTTCCAGCATGCCTTTTGTCAAGTCCTGCACCACAAGAATACACAGCCTGACTGTGGGAGCAGGCACGGCAGTAACAATGTCCCTTATTCTTGGAGAAACCCACAGCCAGAGAAAGCCAAATATTGCAGAAAATTCTACAGTGAATGTGAGTGCCATACATCTCTAATGCAAGCCTTCTCCTTTAACACAGCAGTAAGTCATCTACTGTATTTTTACCCAGGTCCACTACCAAAATAGAATAATCCTGTGTTACTATCAAAGGGACTTCTTTATTTGTACTCCTGCCACTAACCTGACTGGAGAACACAGAAGCGCAATTCCTTTCACTGTTCCTCACCTTTGGAGCTATTTCAGAGATAGATCCAGTAATCAGCAGCACCTCTGGCAAAGCAGAGATAAATAAACGCAATTCAAGAACTTCCTGGGCTGTTCTAAGTAAGTTTTACTATGCAGCATCCAAGTAATTCTGACTTTTTGGAAAGGTATTATAGCAGGAAGGACAATACAAAAAAGTCCTACTTGGTTCTAAAAAAAACAAAAAAAAAAGGTAGCTGCAAAACAAGCATTACAATTTTATCTAGGTCAATGCCCCATCAAAACAATTGACACTTCAGCAATATAACTCTGCTGACCGAAACAAAACTTGGCTGTAATGACAAAATGATGGCAGCAAAACTTTCAGCTATTTGAATAGGAAAAAATAAAGTGGAAACGTAATTTTTATAGATGTTGAGTATACTATAAAATGTTACTTAAATGTAACCATAAATGCTTACTTAAATGTAAGCAGGTTTTATATTGATTTTACATACTCATGACTATTTGCTGTATCAGAACTTAATTTTGACGTTTGCTATATTCCATGGGTCCACTAAAAGAAAGTAGCAAGCTAGAACTGCTCTTCAAGATTTCCGTTTCCTACAACAGCAGCCATTCCCAATCCACGTACACACAGAAAAGTGTTCCTGTAAATTAGCTGTAGACTGTGGAAACTTCTTCTCAAGCATCCTGACAGCCACTGGACAGGAGCAGAGCTCAAAGATTCAAACAAACAGGCCTGGCCCTGCAAAGTGAGATGTCTGGGGTAAAGAGAAAATGTGGACACAAGACAGCTGAACATTCAGTGCCCACTAAATTTAAAGCCTTTATCATCAAGTGGGTAAAACTCATGAAGAAAACCAAAATGCTGGTGATTCAGTAGAAGCGTAAGTGTGCAATACAGACACTTGGAGTCAGGTGCATGTGTGTCACTGGATGGTTTGACATCACTAGAATTGCAGGCAAAGGATCTACTGTGCTTCAGAGAAATAAGAATGCATGAAATACAAAGCCAGAGAGAAAGCAACTGTTCCATTCACTAGCAAGTTGGGAGCCTGTTTTCTTGTGCGTCTTGGAATGGCTTTCAACATTACTGCTTGAAAGCGTGCTACATTTTATCGGATAAATGATTAGTTCAGGTCTCTGAATCCAAGCCTTCACACATTCTATAGCACTATGAATTCCTTCCGTAACCTGTAATGGTGACTTCTTAGCTGCTCCGCCTATTTCACTTGCTGGTTCAGATCCAATTACGTCAGGAACAGAATGAACAAGGGAGCTCCCCAGTTATAAGCGTCAGTTTTCTCAAGACGCTCAAAAAAAAGCATCTCCTCCGATCAGCTTCCTTTATTACACAAGCAACCAGAAAAGACAGTCCAGGAGAAAGCAAGAGAAAAAAAAAACCAAACCAAACCCAGCAACACCAACAAAAGCACACTCCATTGGCCATCTGCAAAACATAGCTAGAAAAGTCACTGAGAGCACCCAATTTCCTTAAGAAAGCAGGGACATCTTAAGTTTTCTGCTGGTATAGTTTGCTAAATGAGGTAGCTGTGGTCACTACGACAGAACTGCCTAGGAATCAGAGCATATTTGCCTTACAGAAGAGTTCATGGAAGCTTGCATTTCTATTATTTGTTCATAGAACAACCGAAAAATGCTTTTATGCAACATGCGTTGCCTATCAAAGTTTAAAGTCTTCACAGAGAAATAGTTATTGAAAAATTCCCTGCAAGTGAAACACTTTTGGTGAAGTAAAGCTATACCTTTTTTTTTTTTTTGAGCAGAGAATTACCAGTATTATATGTTAACCTCCACTTCACAGAACTGTGTGCCATACCTAGAGATTAACATTTGGCATTCCAGTTTCTTTTAGTTATTTTTGCAATGCCTTGAACTGCTTTCCAGGTTCTTAAAAATGAGATGTTAACATAGCTAAAAATAAATACTGAAATAGCAGAATTAGCATGCCAGACATAGCCAGGTTCCCAGAACAACCAGGCATACGAGTATATGCAGTGTTTGAAAAATATAAATGCTGTAGGCAAATTAGAAAACTTGTCCTAGCAAACAACAAAGTGGTGGGTTTTTCTGGTTGGTTTTTCTGTGAGGCTTTTTTGGGGGGCAGGGTTGGAGGCTTAGGGGATTTTGGTTTTTTTAACGCAGTTAAATGAATGAAAATAAGCATTCGTTTGTCACTATGTATCATGTTTCAGAGGGGAAGTTTTGACCAATACCAGTGTTTATACTGCATATAACTGTTTATAAGAGTTATACTGCATCTAACTGTTTATATTTCTCTACCACAAAATGAGTGAAAACCATCAAGACCTTGGCGAGCTTTACAACTCCTGCTTAAAAGTACTCAAAGAATGATGAAACTGGAAACAGTCATGGCAAGAAGTGATCTGCATTAACAACAAAAGCTAGTACAAAACTATTTAAAGGAACAAAGCTTAAAAATAGAGGAAATGTGAGATAATGAAGAAATTGCAAACATGCAGCTGAAGAAGCTGAAGAACCTGAAGAGAAAGAACTTCACATACTGAATCAATACAGAATACGTAAGACCTTTCCTTTTTCTATGCCAGCGTGCTTCGGGAGCAGCATCATGACTTGCAAGTGAACAGCAAAGTGGATTAGGTATTTCCACAAAGGACATGGCCATGGTCCTCACTGGCCAGTTCTTGGATCTGATGCTCTTTTTCCTAAATACATAGCAAATTTTTTTTTTTCCTTGGACCATGGCCTTCTAGAAAATACAATTCCTAAGAATGAACTAGAATTTCTTCCACAAATCTACACATCTTTTAAAAAAATGCATCACTCAAAAAAAGAAATAAAGTGTTATATTAAGGCATTCTATGAGCTCTACATAAACAAGTAAAAAGAAAAAAATTACACAACAGATTAAACATCATAAACTAAATGAGCATTTGGAAACATTCTATGGTGCCCTCTCTAGTTATGAAGGAAGCACAGACTCCAGTTAGTGAATACTAAGGACTGCCTGGCTACAGAGGAGAAAAACAGGAGTGTAATCTTGACAAGGATCACAGATTGAAGAAGAATCTTCCATCTTCAACAAGGACAATCATCAATTTAGATTTAAAATATCACATACAAAGCTGTCAATTCTGAATCTTTACTTTAATATCAACAGAACTTACGATCTCAATATCCTACTTAATTACATAACATAAACCCCACCAAATTAAAGGGTAGCAAGTTTTGTAACAGGTTCACTAGATCATCCCATCATCCTCGCACAATTTTCTCCCTCATAGTCAGTTTTAAGCCACCATTCATCTTATCAAAGCAGGAAGAAAAGGGTCACAGTGATTGCTTTAGGATTATGAGAGAAAAAAACCCAACAACCTAACTTGAAAAACCTCAAGAGAGTACAAATTACAAGACTACATAGAATCGTAGTGTGCGCAAGGGTCTGCGTGAATATCTTTACTAGGTTTTAACCATGTTCCCAAATACTAACGCATGGTTCTTTCTGGGGACAGGGAGGTTGGCAAAGGAGGGAAGAAGCGGCTGGTTCACAAATAAGATTCATTCAGATTCATTAAGTTGTCGGCTGGTAATAGTATTTAATAGCCTGCAAAGGAGGGAAGAAGCGGCTAGTTCACAAATAGATTCACTCAGATTCATTAAGTTGTCGGCTGGTAATAGTATTTAATAGCCTTTCAGAAAAAAAACCCAAAAAACACCAAACCACAACAAAAAACCTAATAATAATAGCAATGATATGTATATACACACACACATCTGAGTGCCTCCATTTCTCCCCTTCCCCCACGAAGTGTGAAATTTTGCTCGACGGCACCATTTTCCTTCTTTCCCTCACCGCTGAGCAATAGCTGGGTCTCCCATTATCGCCCTGTCAAAGTCCCATTCCGCAACCCCCTGATCCCTGCCAAAGGCCGGGTTGGACTAAGGCACTGGGTGGAGGCAGGAGAACACAATGAAGAGCCAGCAGCAGTGAACGCCGCCGCCGATGACACCGCCGCCGAGAGGCTGGCTGCGTGGGGGCAGGACACAACCAACACGCCCCACGCAGCCCACGCCGCCCGCCCGCCCTCCGGCCGTCATTGATACCGGACGGGCCACGGAAGCGTGGGGGTTTTTGTTTTTTTTTTTTTGCGTTTTGCGTGACGCGCCATTAAGGACCGGCGAGCAGCACCGCTTGCGCGGGAAGAGGGAGGTTTCAGAAAAGGTGGAGCGACCCGCAACGCACCCACCAACCCCCGAAAAAGTCAACACTCATCGGGGCAGAAAAGACAATAAAACCCACCCTTCCGAGCCGTCTCCACCCACGGAAGGAGGGTTGGGGGAAGGACAGTAAGGGTCTTGCGGCGAGGTGCCGGCGACGAGGGGGATATTGGATATTGGGATATCCACCCACAACGAAGCAAAAACACGCAAGGGAAGGAGCGAGGGGGTTAAGCCAGCGCCTTGCCACCATCAAACCCTCCTCCCCGCCCCCCTCGGGCACTAAACACGGGAAGCTCCCGGCGCGCAAGAAAGGGTTAAGGACCGAGCCTGCGTGCGGCAGGCAGGCAGGGAAGGAAGGGATAGAATGGGATCGGGATGCTCCTCTCACCCAGCAGCAGGACGTTCTTCCCCGAAGGCAGCTTAGAGCGGGACCGCGTGGACACCTCACTGAGGATGCAGGACCTGGCGGGGAGAGACGGCAACGCTTAGGGGTGGGGTTGGATGAGATGGGATAGGATAGGATGGGATGGGATAGGGGGTCCCGCTTCCACCCGGCCCCCCACCCTCACCACCTGCGGGGAGGGCGGCAGGGGGGACGGGGACAGGGCAGGGCAGGAGCCGCCACCGCCGAAGGGAGGAGCCGCCCTTCACCCCCCCCCAGCCCAGCCCAGCCCAGCCCAGCCCAGCCGGCTGAGTGAGGGAGAGGGACCGAACGCCAGGCGGGGGGATTAGCCAGCCCTGCC
>VZSF01006722.1:99796-126688 GCA_013398295.1 Chionis minor | reverse complement strand
GCGGGGTCCCTTCAGCCGCTGCTCCCGCGGCCTCCTGCGCCTCCTCCTCACAGCGAAGGGCCGGGGGTACTGAGGGCTCCGGGTGTTTGTCAGCTGCCCCGGGAGAGGGGAGGGGAGGGGAGGCTGGGGGGTGGGGAGGGAAGTAAGCGCGTTTCGTTCGGATTGTCGCCAGGGTAGGTGACAGCCCCCGGCCAAGGCAGGGCCGCCCCGGTGAAGCGAGGGGAAGCGGCCATCTCGTCCGCCTTTGGGCCGGCCCGCTGCTGTGGGGCAGGGAATTGCCGCCGCCTGCAAGGGCACCGTTTGCTCCCGGGGCAGCCCCAGCCCTGAAGGAAGCACCTTGCATCCGAGAAAAGTAAGTGCGGCTGAGGGTATGGGGGGGGGGGACGGACGGACGGACGGAGACAGGGGGGTCTTAGCTTCTCCAAGAGGCCTACCCCTTACATGTTCTTCTCTCACAAGGATCGCTTTGGAGTTGGAAAAAGGTGGGTCAAACTACTATCGTTTTCACAACTCAACTCTTGCGAAAAGTCCCAGAAGAAGCAAGCAACTCCCCTCAATTTACAGAGGTAACACGTTTGCTAGGGTAATACACGGATGGCTTTAAATTCCGTGTAAAACTCGATGGGTGAGTTTTGTCCCTTCAGTTCAGGGAAAATCTAACACAGGGTGTTTCCTTGTGTACCTCTCTTTCAAATAAACGATGTGCTTTTCCAGAGCCTCTGGATATACGGAAAAGTGGCAGAATTAGCAACTTTGGTATGCCAGCAGTTTGTACATAAGTTTTTTTTCCTTGCTGCTGTGTTTAATTTTTATTTTCCCAGAAAATGCTGCTTTTTAAGTATATTAAAACAGGAAAAAAATGATCCATTTTTTTAATCCATGTGTTTCTCTCAGTGGCTTTCTGTTGCCTTGCAACCCGAACTGCGGACGTTCCTTTCATGTGTTGTTTTAGTAAAGATCAGGTGAAATCTTGTTGGAACTTGTAGTTCATCAAAGTAAATTGTGGTAATTTCCTTTAGGTATAAAATAGCTGAAACGGCTGTAGCCATAGACAGACTTACAGGTGCTTGTCATAATGGATGCGCAATTATTGGCCAGAAATATTTTGTTGTGGACAGAATGCAGATGTAGGCAACTGGCTAAGTTTTGGTGGAGATACGTCATCCAGTAAACAGGGACCACTAAACAGAGGAACACTGCTGAAAAGCCACCAAGAAAAAACACTTGCTGTATGACCCTAAGTTTTCCCAAGACAGCAGAGCGAATTATCTTCCCACAGTTGGAAGAGTTTCTGCTGCCATCTCTTCCCCTTTCTCCACGTGGCCTGCTATGAATTCCGTTCTTCTGTTAGCTCTGTTTTTCATCACTGTTGGGTCAACTGATTTAAATCACTAAAACAGCAGAACATTGATTACTAGGATGGTGGAAGAACTCTTCCAGTTTAGTGAGTTGAATAAGCTTATGGAAATGGTTTGACCAGTGGCAGAGCCAGAACAGAAGGTGGGGAACAGAACGGACTAGAGAGTAAGGAGAGAAGGGAGCGCAGAAGGAAGAAGGAGTTTGAATTTGGGAGAAGCAGTGGGATGGGAATGCCCTTTCAGTGACAGTGAACAGTTAGGTCATCTCAACTGTAGGTTGTGTTGCGGTTCTAAGAGAAAGGGGAAAAAAACAAACAAAAAACCTCAACAGATTCTGTAATACATTTCCTAACTGAAACAGTTTCCAAGAGTCCAAACTTTAGCTATCTACTTCAATCAAAAAGGATAGTATTAGCTTTAACACCGTTTGACAAATAGGCTGCTATTTATCCTGGTGTATGGTCTTGAGATTTTTGTGAAGCTCTGTGAGAAAGTGGAAAATCTCTAGAACTCGATGAATTAGCTTGTAACACCTCACTCACAAAGGCACTGGAAGTAATGAGAGTTTTAAACTACTTCATGTTGGTTATTACTTTAAACGATGTTCATGTCATATTATTTGCATGTGATCTATATTAAAATGAGGTATGCAAATGATATTCCCCTAGGACTTTTTTGAAACCAGAACGTGTATGACACAATATTTAAATATGTGAAAGTAGTAGAAAATAAAGGGATACATGGAAGAATGATATTAAGAGCATGTTGTTTTGTGCTGAGGAGGGAACATATTGATGTTGAGAAAGGACGGTGCAATTTTCCTGCTTTCCTGCTTTTACAGAGGCTAATGTTGCCAGCTGGAAAAAAAAAAAAAATCTGGTGATTGTAAATCTACCAAGGATTATTGCAGTGAAAGAGAGACCACCTCTTTTCTTTCTCCCCTCCTCCTTACCCTGACATCCATTCACTCTGAAGTCTTTTTTAAGGTGGCTTTCACTGTCTCATCGTCTTTTAATGGAGAATTTTGCTGTGTGCATTTGAACGAGGTGTGTACAATCAAGATTCTCTGAGGATTCACTTACCAGATTGTCACACCTGATAGTTCTGATGATGGTTGTGTGGTATATTTGCTACCTTTACCAGAAGCAATCCCTCCCTCCTATTCTGCTTCCTCTCCATTTTATTTCTCTCTCCGGAGCTGCAGAGGAGAAGGTGAAAATGGAAATGCTTGGTCATCATACTCTCAGGGTTAAAAAAAAAAAAGTAAGATGGAAACAAAAATGTTGAGAGAATCAAGTCTTCATCAACTATGCAGTATACTCATACAGTATTTCAATTAAATTATTCATAGAGTTAGTTGTGCAGCATGATGGGAAGAGGAAATTTAGGAAAAACCTGCAATGAAAATGAAGCAACCATAGAAAAGAGGGAAAAAAAAAAATCAATAAGACATTATTTCCTTTCCTCCTCTGTAAAGTAAGTTCCTGTGTGGCAATATAATCTTGTGAATGTATAACTGTTCCATGCAGCTTTTTCCAAAAGGTAACTGAACAGGAACTGATGTTAATGATGCTCAGCAAACATAAAAGCCTCCAGGCACATTAAATATAAGATCTTCCCCAAGTATCAAATTGTAAGTTAGAAGTTTAAAGTATGTTTTCTTACTTAAAGCTACCATTCTGATTTGATAGTGTCTTATATCCAGTCACTGTTACGCTTGCAGAGGTAGGTGTGACTGTACAAGACAAACAAAGATAATGAACGATCAGGTCCATCAACTATGATGAGAAATAACATTGTTTCAACTGTTGATTGTTTGGGGCAGTTTTAACTTAAAAAACCATTCCCAGCGGCTTAACTACTTGTGTACTTAAGGACAAACTATGACAACGTTTCACTGGCAAAATAATGTAAAAATTTCCTAATACGCGTGCGACCTCCATCACTCTGTGAGCTGCCCTGGGGTGATGCCAAAGTGCAGAGCCTGAGGGAGTCAGTTTTGTAGCTGTGCCGTGCTGACCAAGGAGGGACAGACGGGGAAAAACACCTCTGCACAGCTGGGTGGCAATTGCAGGAACGGAGACTTGATTTCTCTCATATTCTGTGCCTTTGCAGTTTCTGATGTGCTTTGGTTATTCTGTACCCCTCTGCTTGTTCTTAACATAAGGCTCCTTGTTGGCTGTCTTGACATAAAACCTTTTGTCTGAGTTGGCATTGTATGAAATTCAAAAAGTAATGGGCCAGCTTCTCCATCTGCATGTATTGTCAGTGACCAAATACTATAAAATTGGTTGTGAATTTAGAAGGCTTTTTTTTTCCCATAAGCCTATGGAAATGAATTTTTATAGTTCAATTACATCTAAAAGATACATTTCGGATTGTTAGAGAGATTTTGCCTGTAGCAATGTTGACCTTGTTGTTGAAACCAAAATCATAAAGGTCACAGTGCTAATACATACTAGTAGATCACTGTGCAGAAAACGTCTCTTTGAAAAGGCAGCAATGAAGAAGCAGAATACGTAGAATTTCCAACAAGATTTTTTGTTGCCTTTGGCTGTGGTTTATCAAAAAGTACAAAACTAAGCTTAAAAAGAGAAAGACAAGTATGATTTGTCATTGCTGATCTAAATTTGTGTGCAATTACTATTCAGAAAGCATTCATGAAGATTGCAATGATTTTTGGAAGTGTCTTTTTCTAGTATTAAGAGCTAGTCATCTGAAACTTAATCTTGAAAGTGAATTACTGATTATTTTCTTGTTTACCATGCTTAAGTTGTTCCATCAGGAAGCAAAAAAATATTGGATGACTTAGCTGAATAGTTGACAATAACAAAAATTGCAAATGCATAACTTCAACACAGAATTAGTATTTCAATTTGTGTGCTGAAATTTGTTAATATAAACTGTATGGATAATACTTAGGAATAACAGACACATCTCAGGAGACGTAATGGGATGAATCCATAAGAAATATTAGACTATGAGCAGTTCTGTGTATCACATTTCTATTTTTCATTTGACCAAGTATAAGTTGCTAATCTAATAATGTTTTTTGCTGGTCGGTAATATAATCTGCAGACCATGCGGCAATGTACCACTTAATTCTAAATTTATGTTCTACATACTGCACTGTAAATTTTTAAGAATGTGCAGGGCTAACTAATTTTATGAAGCACAATATTATGGCCTGCTGCTAAGGAGACAAAGACTGTTTTATTTCACAGGCAGGATGTTTTATGTCTTTAATCTAAATTTGTTGCCATTCTGCAGCAGATGCAGCAGAGCACCTTAAACATGTGTTGAAATACACCCTTAAATTTGTTTGGAATCAATGGGATTTAAAACGTGCTTTACATGTTTGGCTGGTGATTAAAAATATGTGCTTACTATGCATTTATAGAAGATAATTATGAAGGATCTGATCAGCCAAGAGATGAATGCCCTTACTTTCCATTGGGAGACCAGGTATATTACCTCTCAAGACACATTTAGCTCTTTCAGGGCCACACGGTGTAAGTATGATTGTTCCTTTGGTGTGGCCAGGATTATTTCTTTGAAGAGAGAAATGTCTTAGCTAATTTTATTTTTTTATTATTATTTTAATGCAATACTGTTTATTCAGAAAAAAATATATATGCGTGAATAATTTCTCTGTTTTCTGTAGAGACAGTCAGCAGCAGGCACTTCCTTGTGCATTATTTACAATTCTGTTCCTTCAGTCAGTTCTTTACCTCAGGGAGCTGAGTGACTGCTTCTCAAATAGCTGGTTTTATACTGGCTTTTTGGTTGTGAGGTGGCATGGCTACTTGGATAGGTTACCATAAACCAAGGAAGGATGTGTGTTTGTGGTGTGGTAGCTCCTTCATACGTCTTGTCTGAAGGTATCCGTGAAGAAATTTGTATTTGCTCCATCTTCAGTAGGAATAAGGTAAGGTATCTTCCATTTACTGCAAAATAAGAGACAATTACTGCAGAGTAGCTAAAAAACTGTAAACCTGTACTCAGGCTACCTTGCAATCATTTATGTAAACATGCTTTTCCGAGCAAGGGTTGCCAAACTGTCACCTCGCTGCTCTGTTGTGTGGCCTGAGAATCTCTCATCTACAGGACTTGGTTTCTAATTGATTGTTTCCCTCTGGCCCAGTCCTTGGGTGGTATTTCCAAAACTCTTTATAAAAACCTTAAAAGAGGGCATTGTTTCAAAATTAGGGGTCCTCCTTTGAAGACACTGAACAGCTGCCACCTAAGTAAGCACTCTAGAGTGCTCAGTTTGGAAAGAAATATTCTAGTTATGCTAGTATTCTGTTAAAAATATTTGGGTTAGGTTTTCATCATCTCAGTGGCTTAATGATCTTGAGACCTACTCCCATTTTATCCTGCCTCTGCACAGGAGAGATTACTTGTTTTGTTACTTGCTAGAATACATCGCTATTTTCTGTTTGCTATTCACTAAAAAGCAAAAACTTTGGAATGTGTTTCATTTATTTACACAAACTGATGTGATTCCCTCCATTTTTCCCTTCAACACTCTAGTCATCGAGGTCTACAGAGTTTGGAAATACGCACACACAAAATATTTTCCATATTTCTCTGTCTGCGAGCTGTGACTAATATCTCTGGTACAGATGATGTCCTTTTCAATAAAACTGCCTGTTAAAATCATCCTCATCCTCAGAAGTGAGTAAATGAATCTTTTTGGCTAGTATAATCAAGTTGTGAATGTAAGACTAACCTGTACTCTACTCTCAGGGAATTGATAGAAAAATGTAACCCAACTAGAAAATAAAGAAAAATTTACAATATGAAAAATTGCCTTAGAATAGCCTCACAGTGTCTTAGGATGTTTTGTTTTGTTTTTAAAAGTTATTAATATGATGAGAGGGGAAATAACTGGCACTAAGGGTTCTCACTTGAAAGCAAACCTTAAAGAAATAATGTATTCAGTAAACAGGATTATAAAGGTTCTTTAGAGTGGAAGGATGCCTGGTTGTTCTGGGGACTTTTTTGGCTTTTATTTTAAGTCCTGAAGAAATCTATCCTTATGTTGTATCAAGAAATGTTATGTGCAAAAACATGAGCACCCAGAATGCCAAGAAGATGTATTGTCCAGGCACATTTTTAAGATATAAGGCAACATTTAGTAAGTAAAGGGGGGAAATCAAGTCATGAGAAGAGAAAGTCAGATCTCAGCACCAGGCGTTTGTAGCTGTCCTTGAGATAAACAGAGTAATGGGACAAGTCCATGTGATGGCCCTTTGCCTGACTGGCTAAAAATAAACAGTGTACACACTTCATATGCATCTCTCCCTTTTACTGTGTGGGAGGACAGGAAAATATGCACAGGAACAGATGCTCCACTCTTGTGCCTTTCACAGTACCCTCCCAGCTTCTTATCCCTGCCCTTCGCTCAGCGAAGCTGCACTCAAGTGAAAGGCCTCTGTTTAATTCTTAATCCCTATATGATGGGAGCAGGTCTATGCGTGTAGCTGAGGATTAAATGGTCTTTTAAAATAATGTTAATTTTATATGCGTTTAAAAGTATGTGGTTCAGGCTTTTATATAAAAATAAAATCATTTAAAAAGCCCGACCAGAATATTTTAAATATTTATTTACTGGCAGTAAAAGAAGAAATTTTGCACCTCGTGGCTAATAAAACTGATTTCTCATTACTTCAGTAAGAATCTTGCCAGTGTAAAGAAAAAGGATTGAATCTTACTTGAGGGAAGCACTGTGCTGTGAAACTGATTCACAGCAAGAAAACCTCAGCGAGTAGAGGTGTCAAAGAAAATAAAGGGAAGATTCTTGTTTTATTCAATGTAACATACTTTATAAGTAATTCAGATTTCTTTGTCAAAAAAGTGTTTATTGATAGTCGTCCAGAATTCTGTTTCTCGTTGAGGGTTGCTGGGTTTGGCGGAATATTTTTTTCTCCAAATTTTTTGCAAACTGCTAATGTAGCATCCGTCTTTAAGACGATTATTTATGGTGGAAACGTGCTGATCCTTGACTGGAGGCGTACAGTAAAAATATTTTAGCTAGGTACTCTGAAGGCTTTGAAAGGAGTATTGATGTTTATTAATGTTCTGTGCTTTGGAAAGACATTAACAGTAGCAATTCAGTTGAAGAATTTGTCTGTTTCACATCACATTACATTCAGGTTGCATCTGAAATCTCCGATTGCTTTGCTTTGCCTTTGGACAGACATTCAAAATGCTAGTCAGGAGCGTTAAGTAAGGGCCTGTTGCGGAGGTGTAGGGATTCAGAGGCGGGGGGGCACATTGTGGGGCTGATTTTTCTCTTGACTTGAACTAAATCAAGTGAAACCTCTCTTAAGCCAGAGGTATTGCAGCAACGCAAAATGAGCGTGAAAGGAGAGTCGAGCACAGCGACTTTCTGCAGGCAGTTTCCTCTTGTTGATTCATTGCTTCGGCATGTGAGGAGCACAGCAGTCGGGTACAGTGCCAATACGACGTCTGTCGTGATAGCAGAAAGAGAACGAGGGAGTGCCACTGCCCTGCTTCCTCTCCTAAGCAAATACAAATCTCTCTCTAATTGCATAGTCTGGTTTCAGATATGGGTTATAGATTTCCAAATACATGTTAAAGGCTGCAAGTTGTAACTGTCATAAATTACTTAAACGTTTTGTGGCTTTGTATTGTAGTAAATACATATCGTCTGCATGTTTGACTTCAGTAACATTTTGGCTTGCTTTCATAAGAATCAATATGCATATACAGCTATTACTGTTATGTGGTTATATTCGATAACTAAATTTAAATTTGTGTGGAAGGCCACGCTTTCTAAAAAAAATGTCCATTTTGAATGTTTTTCAGTATGTCCTTCCTCCAAATCCACTGTGTCTTTCACAGTCCTTTTCTTCTCACCATTTCTAATTCATCTATAAAACATGAATGCTCCTCATCTTGTCGTCCAGTAAGTCACTCTGGGCCATTAGGGTCCTGCAGGTTCCTGGGCTTTTGCTTTGCTCTTCCTACATCCCTGGGTTTTTGATCCCTTTTCTGTCCTTGAATCCTTTTTTAAGATTCATGTTGGTCTTTGTGCTGGTCTTTCCTTCGTTCTCATGTCAGGATAGAGTCCGCTGTCAAAGCAACTGCTTTCATTTCCATTCCTAGACCCCTGCCCTTCCTCAGTTAAAAAAAAAAAAAGCGCTGAGTAACGTGACAGTGAAGCGTCCAGTCGGATAAGTGGTAGACTTCCCGAAACCATTCCCTGTGCGGTGTCTGTTAGTGAGAGTGACTCACAGTAACAAATCTGCAGTGTGGAACAGAGCCAGAGAAGCCACAAAGAACGAAAGATGTCCAGGCTACTGACGCAAATTGGATTGTATGGGGGAAAGATAGGAATGTGCAAGGAATTGAGATTGGTTATGCCTTTTTTTTTAATTTTTTTTTTTTTAAGAAGAATCTTTGTCAAGTGTTTTTGTCAGTCTTTGTTTCCTACTGTTTTAACTGCATTTCTTCTCAGGCTTCTCTTAAGAACTCAGTGACGATGATACCAGTTATCTGCTGCTACTATATTAAGGAGATGTTTCTTCCAAAATGATAAGAAGTGATGTAACTCTCACCATAGAGTCGTCACTAAGCTTCAGAGTCATTGTGGTGACTTGTAGAGCGAAGCATTCCAGCAAAGCTGTCAGTGCAAACTCACAAAGATCTTGTCAGTTTGCATGTCGAAGATTATCATAGACTTTGATATGTATAAAAAAATTAGAGTCTGATCCGTGGAAATTCTGCATTCCAGAAAGGCAAGTCAGTACAGAGTCAGTGAGGAGTAAGAGTATGGTGATCTGTGGGATTAGAAGTGTACAGTGTGAGGTTAGGAGCATAATTACACTACACAGTGAAGTATGGTATAGAAATAATTGATCTAACCACCACTAAACTATTTCCAGAAGTGAATCCATACAGCCGCATTAGTTTGGTATTGAATACGTGTCGAGGAATATGGGCCGTCTTGGTGTCGGGACACATCGGCTTGAAAGGAATGTGCTAACGTATCTATACAGCTCTTGGAGCTGGGGGCATGTGGGTGTCTCGGTGTGCTGCGCTGCCTGGCATGGAGTCCCGGTCAGCTCAACCCTCTTCACGTTGCGTACCGTGTTGTAGGATAGATGTGCTGTAAAAGAGCTCGACTTGATTATCCCGGCAAAATGAGTATTGGTGGAAGGATATGATTTCTTTCTCTGAATGTGCCACCGGAGAAGTGAAGCTCCACTTAAGGGACAGTGTTGGTAGAAGAGCGTAAGTCGTTGACTGGCCAGGAATACATTGGGTCTAAAAATAAAAAAGAACCAGGGCAGAGATGCTTTGGGACTACCATCTGATAGAGTAGTTATAAAAGGCGATTTGGTCAGTTTCTGAAAGGGATTAAGTAATAAGACTGCAAGTGTAAGAGTGCATAATTTGCAGTGATTTAGGAGTTCCCTTGTCCTATGTTTCTGTGTCTCACAATTTTGTTCAAGTGGCAGAGCCAACAGTAAGTTCTACTGTTGAATAATCTGGGAAGAGCAGGGTCCTACTTATAACCTTGTGCAGCAATAATCTGCTTTTATCTTTATACTTATATTTCAGCTATTGTGTATATATAGATGTATTTCAGTTACCAGAGTTGAAGAGTAAAAGGAGTGGGTTGTCTGGTAGCTGGAGTATATAACCTTGAAAATGTGTAGGGAATTAGCCTTCTTCATTTGTACAGTTAATGAAACAATTTTCTTTAATCTTGATTCTTTTTAAATAACAGTGAGAGAACCAGGCATGTCCTGGTCAAATTTCTTGTAAAAATATGCCAAACAATATATATGATGATTTCAGTCATTCTAGTCACGAGGACTTGAGAACTGTTGAATTAAGCCAGATAAAAAGTCCACCTAACCTAGTATCCTGTCTTAGTGAGTAGGTACTTATGGAAAAACTGTACGGAATCAGTCATGCTTACAGTGATTTTTCCATCATGCTCATCTAGCCTTCAGTGGATAGAAGACTCTTTTGTTCAATAGTTAGTGCTGACCTGCTGAATAGAACTGCTGAATTCATGAAGTCATGATTTTTTTGATCCATGTACAATTTGGGCCTCAATATCTAATGAAAAAGTTTAGTTTATTATTACTGAAAAATGTGCATGCCTGCCAATATTTATGAGAACTGTGAATAACTGTTCCCAGCTCACCTTTTCCATAAAATTTATGATGTAGTACATCTCTATCATATCCTTTGGATATTTTTCTAATTCTGCGATAATCTTTTTGATAATGGAATGACTTAAACTGCATATGGTATTCAGAGTGTGTCTGTGGCCTGGATGTATGCCGGGCAGACTTTTTGCGTTCTCTGATAATTTTTAAGTAATTCCTAAGTTTCTGTTTGTTTCTTTAAGCACTATCTGTTTTCAGATTTCTTTCCTGGTGACACTGACTAACACCCCATGTATATATGTATATGTGTATTTTTCCTTGTCTCTTGATGTGCATTACGCTCACTGACACTGAATAGCCTCTGGCATTTTATCACCCGTTCAGTATTGAACCATCCTGTGAAGCTTTTCATAGCCAGCTTTAGGTTTCCTCAGCCTAATAGTTTTGTATCATCTGCATTTTTCTTTGCTTTATGTGTGTACTTTTCCACATCATTTATGAATATATTTAAGGGGCCAGAACTCTCAGTTGAGCCTGTGTCAGTGAATTGTAATACTTCCCTAATGTGAATATTTCTTTATGAAGAAAGGAATACAAGGAAAATAAAATCTGACCTATAAAAATCAGTCATCTTTTTTTCTTCTTCCTAAAATGAATTTTTATCATTTTAGTTTCATTGTTTATTTATTGCATAAGTGGATGCATTTTTAATTAATTTTCAGGGTGTAGTTCTGCTTTTCAAGTGATTTGTAGGATAATGGGAGAACAAGAAAACAGAAATTCACTGCTATTTGATCATTTAATTATCACACATGTTGAGTTTAATGGCTCTAGCATTTTTATTTCATCAGAGTATGGAATTCTGACACATACCAACAATTGAGAGGGATTGTCAGGAAAAAATATATAAAAGAAACTGTTCTTTTTATTTTTTGAATGTTAGCATGTAAAAGTTGTCTTTGCCTGTCTACAAGCTTCTACTGGCTTAATCCACTGTGCTTGCTTATTAAACTATGAATACCTGCAAATCCTTTAAAGGATTAACTGTATTTGCCTGCTAAGCTTTCCAAGGCAGTTAAAAATAACTGCAGGCTGATTCTACTGACACACTAAAAATTGGACTTACTCTACATTTTATGTTGTGAACGCTGCCACTTTGATAGATGTAGTACAGTCTGGAGGTACTTAAATGTTCTATGAAGATCCAGGTTGATCAAGTGCTCTTGAAACCCCCATTATAACTAGCAGCTGGTTTCCCTTACAGCCCACAGGGAATAAGCATTCGCTTTGCCTCGTGAAAAATGCCAGTGACCAAGCACGTATAAGGTGGAAAAAGAATTCAGCTTCAACCAATGCATGAAATTAAGGTATCCTTCTCTGTAGAAAAGGCCATGACTTACACAAGGTGGTCTGACCAGTTCCTGCAGTGCAGTCCTTTATGTATCCCTTGGCTTTTGTTAGCTGCAGCCATTGACTTCAGAACATGTGGATCTTTTCCACGTTTTACAGAATTATTGTTATGTTCTAATACAGTGTGAGCATGTATGCTGGATGCTGCTGGATATTATTAGGAAGGGAGCCAAAGAGATGAAGTTCACTATAGTGGAAACCTTAAAAGGAATGCGCAGTTTCTCTTGGTGCTCCAGAGAGTGCATGACACAGCGGTACATTGAAATGTACTGACTACCTCTATGCTCTATTATTTCTGCTGGCTATTGGGGAAAAAGAATTGGCCTTCGCCTTCTCCCTTGGTCAAAGAAGTTAAATTCTGGAATATAGAAAATGGAAACTTTGAGACAAGGCTTTTCACTTCTCATTGTCTTTTGCCAGATATTTTCTCTGTGATTTCTTGTACTGATACAACAGAAATTCCAGGCTGCAAAAGGGCATTGTACATGCTGGTATCTTCTTGTTGGCAAAGGACAACATACCTGATGCGGATCCCTCTTTGCTACAGCGATTCCTACCTTCCTTAACAGGTTCTTTAGGTTCCTGCAAAAAAGCAGAAGTTAGGGTATAGGTAACAGCTGAAGCTGGTTCTCGCAGTTGCAAGAGCTGAAGGAACCTAAAGTGCCATAAAGCTACTTTGTTCCCAAGTGGTGGGCCTCAGGCTAAATAATATTTAGGTGGATGCATGAACCCTGCATTTGTTCTGAGAAGGTGAAGGAGAAATATGGAAGACCAAATGCAGTGAGATGTAGGTGCTCACAGCGGGCAACCTTGTCGGCATTCCTTATAATGAACTCCTGACTGTAAAGCAGTCATGCTTGCCAGACGCCTGATCAGAGTGTGAAACATCGACACAAGTGCAGCTGGAAAATTGGATTTATCCACATGGATTCAAAGTATCTTTTTACACAGAAAGGCTGTCAAACTTCTTTAGAGTTTAGCTACTCCAAGTAGTTGTTACTTAATTACTTAATTGTTGTGCTGTTTGGCAACGGAAGTGCTATAGATTTTCCTGCTCCTCTAAATATGTAAGCAGACTCTCTACAATCCAAGCTGAAGGATCTAGCTTGGATACGATAAGCAACACAACTCCATTAACATTAATATGTGCTACTTTATGTCTAAAATACTCTTGGAGACTGATTAAAGTTTGTGCCGAGACAACTACATGCTGAGCTAAATCAGGAGATCACATTAGCCTTTTTACTAGTTCTAGCTAAGGGAAGCCAACAAAAACTTGGGAAAGTGATAACATTTTAAACTGTTTTTATGGTCAGTGTCTGCCCACGCGTGGCCCTAGCCTACCCAAGGAAGTCCCACGGTTAAGCAGCTACATTGCTTGAAATCTTTCAGCAATGTGTCTTAAAACTAGTTGCACAATTTCTCCAATGCGCTGTATTGCACTATGCAGGTAATAGATGACATGGATCTACCAGGAAAATGATATGGTTCTACTTATTTCAATGCTGTTTTTTCTAATTAGGCATATCTTGCTTAATGTGTGGTTTTTATCTGAACTTCATGGAAAACTGTCAGGCTAAATTTTACTTGATGTGTATTTTGGAGGGAGAAAACGGACTTTTACAAAATGCACGTCCTAATATAAAATAATTAGTACTTTGGTAGGACTAGAAACTAGCATTCTTGTGTTTTAAATAAGAAATCTTGTGGAACCCAAGCCTGTCGGATTTTTTTGCCAGAAGCTTGCTGGTTCCCTGCCAGCTCATCCCTTGGCAGCTTGCCCAGCCTTCCCAAACCTGCAACTGCCTCTGCGTCGAGGATGGCAGCACTTCCAGGGCTTCAGGCTCCAGCGCAGGTGGCCAGATGGACTTCCTCTCAGGTGCCGTCCCGAGGATTCCCATCCTCCTGGGGTGACGTGCTGTGCAGACAGCCTCCGGGCGGGGTGGCAGGTTAAGGAACTTCCAGCTCTAGAGATGTTTTATCTTGTGCCAGCTTCTAGTAGTTTTCTCAGAAATTGTTTTATCAGTGGCCATCCTATTCCTGTCGCTAAGAAAGACCTTGTATCTGAAAAGAGAGGTGTATGCACTTAGTGTGTCACTTTGTAGCGATCCCTTAATACCCTTGGAATTAATAATGTATTTTGGAAGGACTGTAATAATAAATAAAAGCTTTATGTTGATATGTACATGGTTATTGACCTTAACAGTTTTTCTCCTATCTTTTTAGTGCTGAGAACAGTGTAATTTAATAGCACAAAGCAATGCCAGTGACATTTTGGGGACATTTGTGTAGAAGTGTGTGCTGCTAACCGTTACTCAAACAGGCTAATAATAAAATCACGCAAAGGAATTTTGCTTTCCTTTTTTCTGATTAGTCTTTAATAGTTCATTGCATTTTAAAGAAAACTTACCTTTCCTAACAGAGTTCTACTCCAAAAAATAAATCAATTCCGCTATAGGTAGGCATGGCTAGAGAAGAACTTCTTTTTCTGCTCCAGCTATTGCTTGTAGGTTGCTAATAGATAAATAAAACTCTTATTTTACTTAAGTTAAATAATGATCTTGGAAGAGACATGTTAATGTAATGAAGCAACTGTGATACACCAAGTATTTTATAGACTATTGCCTGGATATGATACATTTTTCTAATAATTACCCTCATGGAAATGTAGTGAGTAATTTTTAATTAACATAGTACACTACAGCGTAAGATAATTAATGCTTCTTATCTTAATTTGTCAAATAGAAACAATTCTGCTATAAAAGATGACATTCTGATAGATTTTCTCCAGCCCAGTAACTTTTTTCAGCAACTATACTTGGTAACTTCGCTTCATACCTTGTCCCACTGAAGTTAGTAAGTCCGTTCCTGAAGTTGCCAGTCAGGTAGAATAATGGTTTTAGAATCTAGGTGGATAATCTTTTTGCTTATACAGTGTTACCTAGCAGTGCAAGAACTGAAGGCCCAAACGTTGCCTTCTTTGATTGGACCAATTGGACCAATGGCTCATCAGAATCAGTACAAAGGACGGAAACACTATAATTAAAATAAATAAATAAATAAATTCCTCTCCTATTTCATAGCTAATGCAATATGTTGGGGTGGAGAAGGTTGGCCTTGTGCATTTAGCAGATGATTCCAATGAGCTGTCCAAAATGAAAGCAAGCTCAATTGATTTGCCTGTGTGCTACTCCAGCTCTATGTATATCGAAAGCATTCGATCTATGCTAATAATAAAATTAGAATGAAATAGAGATAAATCATGCGCACCATTTCCTGCTGAAATGATGACAAGTAGTTTCTCTTTGTTATTATCCTCTTGGACCAGTCAATATAAAAATTTTGCTCACATGTTTTTCACAACATTTACAGTTGAAAAGTAGTTGCATAACTCCATTTCTGCTTACAAACTTAATAACAACATGCTTGTATAAAATAAGCTGTGGCGGTCATATCTTCAGCTACATACTGGCATAGCTCCAACGGCATAGCTGTTGACTTCATGAGGATTTAGATACAAACTTAAGCTACTGCTTAACTGCTTTGTCAACCTGTCTCTCTCTCTCCCTCTTTTGCTGCTCTTAATATCATATCAAATCCATGGAAGTTAGCTCATGCTAACGTACAAATGAATATCCAGCTATTTCTGCATCTTCTTTGTCCCCAAATCTATGATTCATTTAATCTTATTCCAAGCCCGAAGAAAAGACTGTGTCCGCTGTGACTTCCGTAGTGGTGTGCTCTGGGTGTGAGTGTGTGTGTGTGTGTATTCTCAAAGGCCATGTGTGGGGCTCTTGTCTAACCAAAACTTCTGTAATCAAATATGCTGCATTTCAAAATAAAACCGTTCTAGTGAATCTGCTCCCGAACTCATGCTTTTTGCAGTAGCTGTAAATGAAGTCCTCTTCTTTTGTGTCTTTTGATCTAAATCACTTAATGTTTATCACAGTTATTGATACCTATTTTTCATTGTATTTAAAAATGTTTACAGCAAAATATTACATTAGTGATAGTAGCAAAGATTTAGAAAGTGAATTGCACAAGAGCTATTTTATAGCCTGACGCTGTAATATCATATACAAAACATAAAAGTTATTATACAAAGGAAAGCATAATAAAATTGTGGCTGTAGGCAGTGGCTTTAATGAACAGTATGGGTTTTTCTAATACTCAATAAACTAAGAGATTTTACCAGAAGCGTTACCTCATATTTCTGTGATTTTTGTGCATTCTTCCCCAAAATAGCATTCATATACAATAAGATTTAGTTGGGCATTTATGCCTGACCAAACTAATGAGTGTGATATTAGACTGTCTGGAGTGCTATAGGTATATTTAAATAAAAAGATTTGTAAGTGCTCTAATTATCCTGTTAAAACAGGAGCTAAGTGACAATATTGGCATAGATTAGAATAAAACCATGTATTTTAAGCACACATTTCCTTAAATGTTAGTTCCTAAAAATTTTGACAGCATTTCTGTGTATCTCTTCATATTTTTAGTATTTGCTAGATGTACTGTAGTTTCCCCTGGCATATGTGTCCTGTGAGGCAAGGGACAACAGAATCAAGAAATAAACATCTGACCATGTCACAAATCCAATTAACTCTGACAAGGCTAGTAAAGTCAAGTGAATAACAAAGCAATGCTGTCTGGGAGCAGCTTTGTATTTAGATCATACTGGAGATGGTAGGACAAAAATACTCCGGGCAGCTGAATTTTCTGTATCCGCTAAGACCATCTTATACCCTGGCGAGGTCACAGCACTATAGCATTTTCAGGTGTCAGCTCTCATCTCTTCACTGTTTCCAAGCGGTAGAGAGGAGGAGGGAAGCGTTCCCCTCACAGAACGTAAAATATGTGCTAATGTCATTAGAAGGCAATGCAGTGGAGCAGAAACTGCAGTTACCATCACACAGCTTCTCCTCGACCACCGCCACCACTGTGACTGGTTGCGGTAATAACCTTCCATAGATTTCAGTGCAGCAATCCTCGGGCAGAAATTCTGGTGATTGGCTAATCCCAGGACCTGTCCATGTTAAAAGTAGCTTTCCTTTTTCTAGCTCTTGATACATGTAGTTATCCTGTGTCCGTTTAATGAAACCGAACGAGTGAGTGATTGTTTCACTGGTCTGTTGCATTCGTTTGTGCTTGAGACTTAAATACGTGGGTGCATTTCTCATCTTGATTATAGCAGTGTCAATCTAGAGACACTCCTTTGGCAGAATTATTTTGGATTTATCTTGAGAATGCATTCCCTGACCTTCTGACTAGAAATCTAAATTCATCACTGCATGTTTCCTCATAGAAAAGAAATACATACTCCATTCACTTTATCTGTGTAACTCAAACAACACTTGGTTTCACTTGGACGTTCTACAGCTGTCTTTCTTCTCACTCAAACCTATTTCACAGTCACGCAGTACCCTCAAGTAAAATGCTCACTTTCCATTTCCACTTGAGTAATGGAAGAAATTTTAGACCCATCAAGTATTACACAACATTTACTATTATTACTGTTAATTATTGATGTTATTTGCAGCTCATAATAAGCTACTTTTCTAGTTGCCAGAGTAGTCAAACATATATTTTTATCAACTCCAACATGGGCCCTAAAACAGGAACAAAGAGCTATTCTCTACTTTGGGATGGAGGAAGGAACATTTATTTGCGAAACATGAGAATGTTGCTGAGTGTACCCTTAGCGAGTTTGCTGATAATACAAAACTGGGAGGAGTGGTTGATGCACCAGAAGGCTGTGCTGTAATTCAGCAAGTGCTGGACAGGCTGAAATGTTGGGCAGAGAAGAACCTTATGAAGTTCAACGAGGGCAAGTGTAGGGTCCTCCACCTAGGGGGGATTAACCCCATACACCAGTACAGGTTAGGGGCTGACCTGCTGGAAAGCAGCTGTGCAGAGAGGAACCTGGGAGTCCTGGTGGACAACAGGATGACCATGAGCCAGCAATGTGCCCTTGTGGCCAAGGCGGCCAGTGGCATCCTTGGCTACATTAAAAGGAGTGTGGCCAGCAGGTCGAGAGAGGTCATCCTCCCCCTCTACTCTGCCCTGGTGAGGCCACTTCTGGAGTACTGTGTCCAGTTCTGGGCTCCTCAATTCAAGACTACTGCATAGGNTGGGAGTCCTGGTGGACAACAGGATGACCATGAGCCAGCAATGTGCCCTTGTGGCCAAGGCGGCCAGTGGCATCCTTGGCTACATTAAAAGGAGTGTGGCCAGCAGGTCGAGAGAGGTCATCCTCCCCCTCTACTCTGCCCTGGTGAGGCCACTTCTGGAGTACTGTGTCCAGTTCTGGGCTCCTCAATTCAAGACTACTGGATAGTGTCCAGCAGAAGGCTACAAAGATGATGAAGGTACTGGAGCACCTCTCTTATGAGGAAAGGCTGAGACACTTGGGTGTGCTTAGCCTGGAGAAGACTAAAAGGGGATCTCATCAATGCTTTTAAAAATCTGAAGGGTGGGTGTCAAGAGGATGGGGCCAGACTCTTTTAAGTGGTGCCTGGCAATTGGACAAGGGGCAATGGGCACAGGCTGGAACACAGGAAATTCCATCTCAACATGAGGAAAAACTTCCTTACTTTGAGGGTGACAGAGCACTGGAACAGGCTGCCCAAAGAGGCTGTGGATTCTCCTTCTCTGGAGATATTCAAAACCCACCTGGATGTGTCCTGTCCGACCTGCTGTGGGTGAACCTGCTCTGGCAGGCAGGTCGGACCAGATGATCTCTGAAGGTCCCTCCCAACCCCTACCGTTCTGTGATTCTGTGATTCTGTAATTGGGGCTAGCTCATGTCTCGCAGCTAGTTTGCAGCTGACTAGCATTGGACATTTCCCAGCACTTTTCCTATATTTCTATTTGATTGAAATGAAAATTGTATTAACTTCAGCAACATTTTCCAAAGGGAGATGTCTCAGGTTTAGAATGGGATTTCTGGTCTAACAGCCAGAAACAAATACATACAATGAGTCAGTGGTTATGTTATTAAATTACTAGATCTGGAGTAGGGAGCTGAAACTGTTTCCCCTAATTCCACATGTTTGTGTATGTACTGTGTCTTTTGAATCTTTTCCCCCTTGCAACTTGAAGAGATTAGAGTTTGTTCTCACAGAGGCCAAAAAAAGTCCAAACTTCAGAAAGTCTGTAGTGCCTGTTTTGTAGTTAATCTTAGTGTTGGTCCCATCATTCCTGACACTGAGAATTTAATATGGGGTGAGATGGGTAAATTCATTTTAACAGTCAGGATGGTGTCAGAGGTCAGGGAAAGGAGCAAGGAAAGAATAAAGAATGTGCAAGATTGCTTCTGCAGAGAATTAAAAATGAAACATGTCATCATGCTTTTACATTTTTTTAACTGCATTGAAACTTGATCTTCTCACTACAACTTTGGACACAAATAGAATTCAGCAAATGGATCTATGCTGTACATGCAGCACAGGCATATGCTGACATACGATTACCATATGTCAGTTCACAAAGATTCTCCAGCTCCTGAGACATGTTTTGGTCTTTAAATAGCTTTCCATCTTTTTAACTTTTTGGAACATGTGACTATTTTCATTATGCCTTTTTTCTCCTTCCTTCCTTTGAAGCCATGTTAATTTACAACTGACTTTTAGACAGAAAGGACTGATAGAAAGAAGCTAAAATAGCTTTCAGAGATTACTACTACAGTCAAATATATTTGGAACTTGAAGTACCAACATGAACTATTGAAACAAAATAAAATCTACATTGATCTTTGTAAGTAAAGAAAACATTATATGGATTGGGATTTTTGTCCTGGATTCATCCAGGATCATATTAAATATTTTATTGCTGGTATGTAACACAGCAAGTTAAAATTTAATCCAGAAAAAGATAAAATCTTTGTAGTTAATCATGTATTATTTAATTCTGAGGTTTTGACTTGAACTGGAGACTGCCTGAGTCAGAATGTTACAATCTCACACAGAGAAAAATGGTAGCTGCCAACAAGGTGTTTCATGTTAGTTTTCACAACAACAACAACAATAGATATCTTCATATGATTTCTAGATGTGCAGTATGAAAGCATTTAGATGCAAGTTTTACAGAGGCCTACTATTTTAGGCAAGTAATAGATAAACAAACAAACAAAAACCTCTTAAAAAACCCCCTCCATTGGAATAGTCTTAACATATTTCAGGAAATTGTGTGACGTGTAAAATACACTCAGTCTTATGTTCTCAAGTTCCTAAAAGTTTTTGAGGAAAAAATTCTTTACGTTGACTTAAATGCCTGTAAGAACTTTAAAAAAAAAAGGAAGCATACACAAAGATTTTACTGCTCTGTGTGAAAGTAGAAAAACTGTACTGAATGCATTCTTTTGGTTTTGCAATGTCTCATATAGACTTTATCAACAAAATACTTCATTTGTCCCTTTAGAGAAAAAAGAATTGCTTTAAATGTCACAAGAGAGAAACCTTTTTTTTTGAATGCCTGAAGAAATGCTGAGAATAATAAGTACCATAAAGAAGTAATTAGTAAGAATTTACATGTCTTTCCTGATTTATAGATTATTGCCTGGAGATGTAACATAATTTCTCAATAACTCCAGCTTCCTAACCGTTGCAGTACCAAGGACGTCAAGCAATAGACTTCCCTACAAAGTGTATGTATCAGCTTAGGCCGGCATAAAAGAGTGGGCTGAAAGAAACAACGTTTACTCAAAGCCTCTGATGTGACACAGGTACATTTGCTTCCTATTTCTGCATCTCAGAAATGGTCAAAGCGCTCTGCAATGTAGAAGGGCATGAAGTAGTGCTTGACGCGTTGGACATAAACACATATGTCATGCAGACATCCTACTGTTAGGAATAAATCAGTTCCTGCTTGTTCAAGACCTGATCCTTTTGCTCTTAACTGTGTAACACAGGAAATTTTGCCCCTCTGCAAATTTAAGTGTTGGGCCTTAGTAGGCTTCTGTTGAAATAAAGGCATTTCTGTCAGTGTGAGAGTTGAAGTGGAAACCAAAGTTCTATAAGCTTTAGGCGAGCCTTCTCTACAGGAAGGTAAACAATGTAGAATGTATGGTAATATGTGTATAGTTTTCCTTCCACAACTACCTTGATTTCCAGTGTAACTGTAGTGGGGTGCGCAAATTTCTTCTGGAGGACACAGAACGGAAAAATGGCAAAGGTGATATAAAACAATTTTTTGTTTCTTATCCTATGAAAGTCTTAAAACATAGCACAATTTGGGTGACCCTTGGACTTAAACCCATGAACAAAAAAAGATAACGCAGCTACCAAATGGAGAGAAAATACATAACAATACTATGTACAAGCAAAACCAGAGCAGATCTAGAATGAGGGAAGGGGGAGGTTCGTGATGCCATGAAGGAGTTATTTATCAGGTACTGTAATGCAAAGAAAAGATGAGCACTTCTTTTCAAAGGAGGAATTGGAAATTTATGGAGGATATTGTGGCATCATTCCTCTAAATCCCTTATGCTCCTTTGTTCTCTGTGTTTCTCAGTGGTACTCTCCTGCACCCAGAAATTTTGCACTCGCTTGTTTTCTTTCCCCGTCCCAAGGATGGGTCTTAAGCTTGTCTCCCAGGCTCAGCACCTCTATTTGACTGCAAGCAAAGCTGTCACAGTGGTAAGCATTGCCAGAAAGATATTCTGCCTCTTTTTTTGACTGGGAAAACAAGGTGTGAGAAGGACTTACTCAAGGTATTTTCCTGGTGCTGCTACTGTGGCTGCAGGCTGAAGGCTAGCGTTCCTCCCGCGCACCACCAAGCAATACATGTGCCAGCATCAGAGTGAAGACCAGGGTCAGAAAAAAGCAGAAATTGTCACTCAGAAATGGCAGGAGTGAGAAAAATTAGAGGGCTTCTGCCTGTGAAGTTTTTATTGTAGACAGTGGAGGCTGGTTTGAAACATCTGTGACAGGTGAAAGGGGAACTTGCTGCTTCCTAGAAGTCCCATGGTTGAGGAAGTTTTGTGAGATAGCTTTACTTCAGGGAGTTTCAAGATGTGTAACGGCGATGCGTGGTACTGGGTACCACGTGTGGTACACCCGATGCAGAATAACCTCTGCGTGAAAGTATACTGGAGATGTGAGGAACCTCAGCGCCAGCTGTTTACAGCTGTCAGTCTACTCCTGCTGCTCCAAGTGAATTGCTAAAGTAAACACAGCCTATGCTGGTTTGTTCACTGCTCGCAGACAGAACAAAAACTGTAATAGTTTGTGATGCACCATAATTTTCCAGGCAAATATATTCCATAGCACTCTGAGAGCAAAAATACTGTATTTAAATGAGATTCACAGCAGTATATTTTATTGACTTTGTGAGACAGATTCAGAAGAAGAGGATTACCAAGCTGAGACTAATAGCTGCATTCAACATACACAAATTTACACTAGTTTACATTTTAAATAAGAACTCCATCTGTAGGGGGAAAATAGCACTTAAACACGCCTTACTTTATTGTACAGTGCCACCTAGGGGTTAAAAGCTTTTAAACTTTAGAGTGGCAAAGGATAGGAAGCCCTATTAATAGCAGAGAAAGTATTTCTTGCGTTAAATAATCTGTATTTTGGAACTTACTAGGCAAACAAAGTGCTGCCGAAATTTCCATACTGTTGTATCTGGCAAGAGAACTGTAACTTTCCCAGTTCCCTTTGGAGCTGGCCATGCTCTTCTCTCTCTTCCATAGTCTAGCAGTGATTACAGATGTCGCAAATCCTGATTTTCTTCTCTACTAGACAGGTCTTACTCGTATGATCAGTGGAGATGTTATCCACATCTGCTGCTCTAAGGCTGGGTAGAAGATTGCCCGTCTTGTTCGTTTTGAGTCCGCAAGAACTTAAAATAGAGCCTTGAAAAGTTTGCTTTGTGAGGCAGAAAGGAAAACCCTGGCCTACTTCTACTTAATCTAGCCTACCAAAGGAAGGTACTGTACAAGGGAGGAGGGAGATGCCGGGACTACTCTCTCTGTGAGCAGATAGGCTTTATTCCTCCTGAAACCTCCCCCTTGCACATTACAAACTACAGTTGGCTCCTTTTGGCTTCTTTTCATTTAGCCTACAAATGGGAAAAATAAAGGAAAACCTGCCCATCTCTGTACCATGTTTTGTTTTTTCAAACTGACTTTTGCGTTAAAAGCCTGAATTGTGGTAATTTCTTTCCTGAAAAGACCAAAACTCCAGGAGAGTTAATATTTTACTATCTTATTAGAAGAAGCGGGTTTTTTTCACACACTTCTTTTAGTCTCTCAAATGGTATTTGATTTTATTCTGTATCTTCCACAGCAGATGGTGTACCTGCCTGACGGAGACCAGAGACACTGTCTTTGATCTGCTCAATTGGCAAGGCCTGTTATATACCTCAGGCAGAATGCAAATTATAGATACATAAAGTCAAGAAACTCTCTCCCCTGTCCTCAGAGGAAGGCAGTGATGCTATCACAGTATTTTTCAAGGAAAAAATTCAGTAACATTTTTGATTGCATAACTGTATGCTTGAACTGTAATGCTGTTGAAGGGCATGTATCTCTTCCCCTCCTTCAGCACCCTCCACACACATAAGCAATTAAGATTTGATTATCAATAAGAAGGAGGGAAAAACCTGATTTTATTTGTGTTAAGTTCCTTTTTAAAATCATCTATACTGAAAAAAGGCCAGCTGATAAAAATGCTTTGCCTGTCCATTAGAAATGGGGAAAAAAGACAGTTATTTTGGAACTACAAGCCACAAACATGGCAAAATGATGCTGAAAGATATTCCAAAGATTGCTGTAAGTACCCCTCTGGTAAACAAGGCCTGCGGTAAAATCATAGCATGATGGATAAAGCAAACTCTTGACTGTCCTCTAGATGTCACGACGCAGAAGAGATGAGAAGCCGGATAACAGGGCTGCCATGCTTGAAGCTGAATGAGCTTTGATAGAATTGTTAAAGAAAAATGACAGTAGGGAATAGTAAATGCCTTGTGGTGCCCACCTTGATGCGGCATGCTCCGGAACAAGCAGGCTACTGCTTACATACTGGCGATAAACACCCTGCCAAGTCTGAGAGAGAGGGAGACATGCATTCGCATCAGGTCCACATTAGGCATTCTTGCCCTGTCACTCGGGATGGATTTTTGGCGACTTCTTGTTTTGATAAAAGTCAGAGAGACTATGCAGTTACACCAGTAGTGCAGTACTTTTGCCTTTAGAGGTTCTATTGCTTAGCAGAACAGCATGGTTTTTACATATCTATATATGTATGTATGTATGTATATATAAATACTCATAAAAAATAAGTAAATAAATAAACTGCCAGCATAAATAAATAATTACAGTAGTAAATATATATACATTAGGAGGACTTGCTGTTACAACTTTATTGGCAGATATTCTGATACAGCCCAACAGTCTGGGCCAGCAGCTCTTTCTTACAAAAGAAGATACAACAAATTCAGGGGCTTGGAATAAGATACTTACCAGTAAGGATTGCAGGATTCTATCATGCATGTATGTCAAAAAGAAAGCCTGAAGCATTTAGTGAAGAGGAATTGGAGAAGTGATGATTAATAGAAGTCATTAAACATAATTTGGAATATTTGGAATTTCAATTACAAAACAAAAAGAATCGTCCTGCTCTTGAAAATCCTGAAATCGTGTTTTCAGAATCTTCTGTTTTACATGAGCCACAGCTCATTAAAAGCTGTGATGGTTTAAAGGTGTTCAGAGCTGGTGTGTCTAAGCGCCTGTTTCTTTCTTCCTGACTGTGCTCCTCTGTTAAAGTATCACCTATTCTTAGAAACCCTACCTCTCCCAGGTGCCTGACAGTAGAGTTAGGGGAAACACCGTAGCTGGAGGCCTACTCCAAGAAGAAATCCTGCTTCCACTAAGTCACTTTTGCCATCGGCTTCCCCAAGGACAAATTTCATCTTCAAATTCGGTCTTTCTTGACAAATGCTGTCTGCCTGGCAGCAAGGTGAAAATCATGTCATGCAGAATCTGTTCCTCAGAATCAGGTGTATCCACACTCGCTGTCACAAGTAGGAAAACAAATTTAACAGGAATAACTGAGGAAGGGGGGAAGTCTTGGAGAACCGCATCTGGAGAAATACTACCAGAGAGTGTTTGCATATTAACAGATGACAAAATTATGGAAGCAGTGTCTTAAAGGAGTGCCACGGTGACACAGAGGAAGCGCAGAGAGCACAGTGATGGAAACTCACATTCACAGAATGACAAGGAAGGGCAACTGTCCCTGTGCCTCAGGAGCTTGACTCCAGGGGCCCAGAAACACAGGGAGCCTTTTGGTGCCCCAAACGGAACACCCCTGGGGTCCTTTCTCCTAACCTCATCCCACCTCCCACTGTAGAGAACAACAAGGCTTCCTAAGAGAAAGTGCCTCTTCTAAGCTCATCCATGGAGTCCCTACCCAACAGTCAGGACAACGTATGGCTGCTGAGCCTACCTTGTCACTTAAACACTATAGATAATACATGCAAGTTGTTATAAACATTTAAGAATCTATAATATTTATGACACCACCAATGTCATTTATCCCGTGTCTGGTACTTTAATGACAAAGACAGTAACCAATGCTAATTGGATGCCCCAACATAGGAAGGACATGGACCTGTTGGAGCAGGTCCAGAGGAGGGTCAGGAAGATGATCAGAGGGTTGGAGCACCTCTGCTCTGAGGACAGGCTGAGAGAGTTGGGGTTGTTCAGCCTGGAGAAGAGAAGGCTCCAGGGAGACCTTACAGCAGCCTTCCGTATCTGAAGGGGACCTATAGGAAAGGTGGGGAGGGACTTTTTACAAGAGCGTGTAGCGACAGGACGAGGGGTAATGGCTTCACACTGGAAGAGGGGAGACTTATATTAGATCTTGGGAAGAAACTCTTTACTCTGAGGGTGGTGAGGCACGGGAACAGGTTGCCCAGGGAAGCTGTGGATGCCCCATTCCTGGAAGCATTCAAGGCCAGGTTGGATGGGGCTTTGAGCAACCAGGTCTAGTGGGAAGTGTCCCTGACCATGGCAGAGGGGTTGGAACTAGATGATCTTTAAGGTCCCTTCCATCCTAAACTGTTCTGCGATTCTATGAGCCTTCAGTCTGTTGAGCACTGAATTCTGCTGTGAAGCTGGGTTTCCCTGGGTCTCCTGAGGGTTGAAGTGCTGCTTGAACATCCATTTAGGAAGGAATTCCAGAGGTGGACACCAGGTTGCCTTACCGGCCTTCATTCCTATGGTGATGAGCACCTCAACAACGCTGATGACAGTCAGGCTGACAACCCACACGGAGCCGCGCACACCAGCGAGTATCTCCAAGGTTTCCTCGTCACCAGCTGGTGACACCTAAAGGAAGCCCCCGGGTCACCGCTGGCAGCTCCGGAGGGAACCCCGGCACGCCTGAACACGCAAAAAAAGACACGATACGTTGGTGGCAGCAGCCGGCACTTGCCCATCGGCTCAGAGCAAGGGAAGAAGCGGGAGAACAGCCGTTTAGTGGCTGCGCGGGCTCCACAGTCGCCAATATGGCGCCGGCGGGCCGGAGCGAGCCGCGCATGCGCCTCCCCCCCGGCCCCCCCCCCCCGGCGGGAAGCGCCGCGGCGTCTTGACGTCAGACGCGCGGTGCCCGGCAACAGCCGGACGTGGAGGGGCCGCCGGGAACCCGGAAGCGGCGGGCGAATAGGAGCGGGTGGCGCAGCTCAGCGGGGCGGGCTCGCCGCGGGGAGGGCGGCGGCAAAGTAGTCCCGGAGGGGGGTTGGGGGCCAGCGGCCGGTCGGCGGCGGTGCGGGGAGCGCACGGCTTGGAGCGGCGGGAAGCTTCGGGCCTTGTCGGCGCGCTCGGACTGCGCGGCAGCACAACGGGGAGATGGCGGCGGACAAGGCTGCGGGTGAGTGCCAGGGGAGCCGCCGCGGCGCGTCCCGCGCCTGGGCCGCCTGGGGCGGGGGGATACGCTCCCGCCCCGGGCCGGGGGGGGGGGCCG